>OX375872.1:153440271-153841382 GCA_947359465.1 Metellina segmentata
TTTTCTTTTCCGGTTGAAGCTCCTGCGATTCTCTTCATGTTTCGCTTTTCTTCATCTTGTAGTTTTTCACGATTCTCCATCAGTGAGATGATGTACTCTTGTTCGAGCACTTGCAAAATCCTTGAGTTGTCCGGACTCTTCATCTTAACGCCAGTAAGCAACTCGAATGGAGACCATTTAGTGCCTCTGCTCATCTTGCTGTTGATCGCTCGCTGGACAGCATCTACATGTTTGTATAGTTTTGTTGGGTCGTCAATTGACAGCTTTGCTAATACAGGGATCAGTGTCCTGTGCATCCTCTTGGAATTCCGGTGGTTATTGTGGTTCTCAGATGTTGCCTCGTCATTATTATGTGGCGTGGTTCAAAATTATGTGGCGATACACCGAATGGCTTAGCTGGGACGGTGGTAACTAGTTGAATTTTCTTTTTGTAGCAGACCAACTGGTCTGGTGGTTAAGGTGTTAGCCTCTAGATCGGAAATTTCCTGGTTTGAATCCGGGTCAGTGCATGGATATTTGTAAGCGTATGTGTAGAGACGGCTGGTGCACCTTAAATCTGTCGTGGCCAAAAGTCCTCACGTTGGGTTGGTGTGGAAGTATGGAGAGTGGGGTGCCAACTCAGATGTTGCCTCGTCATCTGACCGTGATCCAAAATAAATGGTGTTGTCCTAGGATCTTTCCCTCAAGGGACTGATCCCGGACCGTCGTCAATAGCCTGTTGTGTTGCTCTAGTACGACGTTAATTATATATTTTTTCTTTCTTGTAATACTCTTCGAATTCCTTTAAAGTGAATACAGCATCTCTATCGGAGATTAGTCTCAAAGGATTTCCAAATGTAGCTTGATGCTGTTTTAACTTTTGAAATGCGTCCTGCGTGGATGCTGATTTCACTGGGTACAGCCACACAAATTTAAAAAAAGCATCAACAACTGTTAAAATGTGACTGTAGTTTCATTCGTAGAAGGAAAATGACCTTTAAAATCAATGTAAAAAGTACTCAAAAGAGTATTTTACTTTGGTATTGGATTAAGGAGACCTTCCGCTTTTCCTTTCTCTTTGTTCACCAGTATACACTCAACACAGTTGGATACAACATTTTCTACACACAGTCTAATGTTAGGGAAATTAAAGTCTAGTTTCACGATATTATCAGTCTTTGCAACTGCAAAATGACCTCAAACATGCTCTTTTTTTATCTCGGTTTGCATGGAATGTGGGACCACGAGTGCATCCTTGTCTTCAACAATTTGTACAAAACACCGTTTTCAAAATAAACTCACTTTCTTTACTGTCTTCCAACAATCTTTTGGTTACGGAGACGTATTCATCTTTCAATTGTAATGCGCAGTTTTTTGAGTTACGTCATCACGTACAACCGACATAATGGGATTTTTTTTTCACCCCAATTTGCATAATCATGTTTCATTTGAATACCAAGGCGATGTTTTATCTCATAGTCAAAAGCCTGGAGAAAAAGGGCCCATCTAGCAATTTTGGGAGTCAAATCCCTTTTATGCTTGGTTTTCTAAAACGCAGAACAGCTGGTATAGATTTGAAATCTAGATCCCAATAAGTAGTTCCCAAATTATTTTTAATTCCTCTACTTATTGGGATCCTAACACTTCCTAACCTAAATATAAGATCTATTACCTAAGATCTAATACCTCCTATATACTAATAATTCCTACTCGTAACTAGAATATTTTTCTTCTTACACCATTGTTTTCTTTCTAAAGTAGTGGATAGGATGAGTTTTACTTTCGTCATCATGTTGAAGTAAAGTTCCCATGTAACCATGTTTACTAGCATATGTGTGAAGTTCTAACTTAGCCCCTTGTTTATATGTAGAACCGTATTTGGGGACAATGCATTTTTTAGAGCTTCAAAAGCTGCTCTCTGCTCTGAATCGAAATAAAACGTTGTTAAACCGCGCAGCACATCACTTAGTGGTTTATCGACATCTGAATAACCAGGGATATACTTCCAAAAGTAACCCGGGAGTCCAAGAAAACCTTAAACTTGTTTGGGCGTTTTAAAGGATCGGGAAAGTTACAAGTAACAGCGTTTTTTGTTGGCTAAGACCGAATCATACCATTTTCGATTAAGTGTCCCAAAAATTCAATTGCTCTCTTTAAGAATTGACATTTTTTAAAGTTTAGTTCAAGTCCACACATTTTGAAGCAGTCTCTAATACTAGAAGTGTTACCTCTTTCTATTCATCAACGGATGGGATAATATAAAGCATCTAGATACAGAGCTACAATTCCATCGTTGATAAGGTCACGAAATACACTATCTACCAATAAGTATTTGGACACCTGTGATAGAAAATAAAAACAAAATTTATTCATATTCAATAGTTGGTAATGCCTCCACGAGAGGCAATTACAGCCTCAACCCTCCGGGGAATGCTTTCCACAAGTCCTTGTATGACGGCTAGTGGTATTTTCTTTCACTCGGCTTGGAGAAGACATGTAAGTTCCTTTTCCGATTTTGGACGGTTGTTGCACCCCTTAATTCAGCGATCCAACTCGTCCCAGAGGTTCTCGATAGGGTTCAGGTCTGGGCTCTGGACAGGCCAATCCATTCGGTTAACCCCATTGTCGCCATACCAATAAATGGTGGACCTCGTAATATGACAGCTGGCGTTGTCCTGGAAGTAACATGGGTCCAACCCGTAAAACTGCTACAACGTAGGAAGCACACTGTCATCCAAAATAGAGCAGTAGGCCTCGGCGTTGAACTTACCATGAATTTGGACCAAGGGTCCCAGTACATACCAGGAGAAACACCCCCAGACCATAATTCCACCTCCGACAAACTTTGCCGTGGGCACAATGCATTGTGGCAGGAGGCGTTCGCCGGGCAGACGCTAGACCCAGACCCTGCCATCCGAACTATAGAGGGTGAACCTTGATTCGTCGCTCCAGAGAACCCGTTTCCACTGATATACGGTCCACTTTCGACGTGCTTTACACCACATCAACCGAGTAGCACGGTTGGACTTTGTGATCAAAGACTTGTAGGCGGCAGCACGACCATGAAAATCAAGCAGATGTGCTTCCTTACGGATGGTATTAATCGAAACTACACTCCTGGATGCCTGTTGAAACTCTTGGAGTATGTGGGCCATCGGTTGGGTGCGGTTCTTCCGAATTTCTCAGGACAGCACCCGTCGATCTATATCTCCCCAGTTTCGTGGGACTGCCGACTCGTGACACATTCTGACTATCACCTCTCACCTTCCACATCTGAATCACACAGGCTACTGTCGATTTTGGGTAATTCAGCTCGGTAATTATGTCCCTCAAGGATCGGCTATTTCTGTGATACCCAACGATTGCACCTTTCTAGAAATCATGTAACTCTGCACTTCGTGGCATCTTGCATGTAGTACGGCTGATATGTGAAATAATTGTGCCTTTAATGATAGAAGCACACAACTTGGAGCACCTATACTATTTATATGAAGGTTTAATTTTGGATATGAGGCCATCTCAGATTTCGCCTATGGCAGTAATGGCAGACATTCAAAATGGCGGCTTCGGAATACTTTTGTGCTCCGTTTAAATGTTATTTGATGATGTTAAATGACAGCTATTACAGTAATGGCGAGTAATTGTTGTTTTGTACATATACTTTGCTATTTTTAATAATATATATCATATTTTATATATGTATTCAATTTGTAACAAAATGGCTGCCTCTGAGTATATTTTATGTGCTCCTTTTTAATTGTCATTTGGTGATGACAATAGAGCATTATATGATTTTGCGTGAATTGATGCTCTAAACATGCGTGCATGTCATAATTATATTTTCATATTAATATTTTCCACAAGTGACACGATAAGAAGAGAAATAAGATAAAAATGCGGATGTAGTGCATAAGCTGATTAATCCATTCAATACTGATACATCTGGACAATTAAAAAAAACAGACTGGAACAAGTGTTTTATCTGTCAAGAAGACCAGTCTGAAGTTTTTCGGTGTCCAGCAGACAGAAAGTAATAGCAGTAAGCGTGAAGAAAAAGGAACTGGTTATAAGAAAATTTCTGATTTACTTGTGGGGTTTAATATTGCAGGGTGTTTACGAAGGACAATAAATCTAGAAGGTCTCGATGATGCAAGAGGTGTCGAGTCAACATTGGTACAACATAAAGCTCAGTTTCACGAATTCATTATGTACTGTATCTATTGTATATTCGGCCTGGATGTGTTCCTCACTGTGCCCTTAAAGTAGATGACAGGCCTTTGTTTGCGAAACTGAGTGTCGTTGATCTGTTTGCAGTAAATGCCATGTATTATGTTCAATGCCTAGTATCATTATATAACACAGCAAGAGACATAAAGAACATACAAGAAACTGAAATAGAACAAACTAACCATGGTGATCTTTTGCTAAACTTATATCATACATCGAAGATGCTCGTAGTGACAAGGAAATAACACCCATATTTAAACTTGTTGATATATGCAAACTGTACAGTATGAGGATGAAAAAACAAGGTAGTGATCTTTCAGGGCGCAGGGGCAATACTTTCCACAGAACTAAAAAACTGAGTACTTACATATTTTCCTGAAATGGAAGCACATAAGCAAGGTCGAGATGTGATGTTAATATTTAATAATGTTGGATTAGCTCCGAAGATAGCTTGTGAATACGATGCAGATAGTGACGCTATTCATCTTGCCAAAGCAGCAAATATAGTTAGAAGATACATTTTAAAAATGAAAAACCTATTCAATGGATCATTTAGAGAAACCTGTAAGAGAAAGATTCCGTACCAGCATCTTTGTTAGCTCTAGTTGCTATGGTTATGATTGGTCCAAATATTAACGCACAAATATTAAATTATTTATTATTATCCAAACATTAAATTTGAAGATCTTCACGAGCTCGGTTTAGCATATCATAAGACAGAGTGCTAGACCTTTCATCAGAACTTGTAAATGAAATATGTAACGAGTATCACATGGAAAATGCTGTCGTTCCTCTTCAGTTAAAAAGAGGGCTTTTCACAACTAGTGCGGTTGATAATATTGACCACAGTCCAAGTTCTACTACAGCTCATGATTCATTCGATGGTACAGGAATATCCCTATTTCAACATCCAGATGGTAATTTTAGAGGAACTTATCAAACTAAGACTTCAAGTACTTTTGAAGAGCAAGTAACTAAACATTTTCCTGAAAGCTACACAAGTGTTACCCCTGTTCCTGCTATTAGAACTGACTGTCCTTTGCCAACAGTACAAGAAAACTTTGTGAACTACCAAGTGACTACTAAGTTTAATGCAAAAAGATCACCGGCACTCAGGATGAACAGATTTATGCATCGACGCAACAGACAATGTGGTTGCAACACGATGGAGCCCCTGCCCATTATAGCGGAGTTGTTCGTAACTATCTGGATGTTACATTTGGTCAGCAGTGGATCGGACGTGGTGGTCCCGTGCGTTGGCCTGCTCGGTCACCCGACCTATCATGTCTTGATTTTTATTTCTGGGGTCATCTGAAATCGCTAGTTTTTGACACCCCTGTTGACAATGTTGAGGAGCTGGTTGTAAGAATTGCAGTAGCTGCCGGAGAAATTCGAGATATGCCTGGAGTATTCCAGAATGTTCGGATGTCCATGCGTCGCAGATATGAGGCGTGCATTGTAGCCCGTGGAAGAAACTTCGAACACTTACTTTAATCCATGTACCTTTTGCTTCTTTTCATGTATTATTAAAACGATTTCTCACTTACGGTCTCTTTTCTTTACGGTGCTTCTGTGTACAACACCGCTTCAGGAAAGCATTTCCGACCCCACATTGCTATATGATTTCTAGTTGTCAGAGTTGTTTTTTTCTACCCCTCTTAGAAGTTCTGAAACGGTTCACTGAAACACCCTGTATATGTGCCCCAAGTTGTATGCTTCTATCATTAAAGGCACATTTCCTTACAATTATGTCACATATCAGCCGTACTAATGGGACTGATACCAACGTTGTTTGTTTCCTACACGATATTTAACGAGGAGAGCGTGACGTGCATCAGGATCGCAGATATCGTCATTTGCATGGGTGTCCAAATCCTTATTGGTAGATAGTGTACGTGTTGAATGTAACTCTGAAAAACGCTGGGGCTGTTTGACAAGCCAAAGGGAATTTTGAGGAACTCGTACTGACCTTCATGTGTAATACACGAGGTTAGTCTGGTACTATCCTTATGGAAATCAACGCGGAAGAAGACATTCTTTAAATCAATGCAACTGAAAACCTGGGATGGTGGTTGTAACTTGTCGTGAGCATCAGGAATTAGTGGCAATAAGTACCTATCTTTAACCATTTTTTATTTAATTTTCTGTAAACTACAGTCTTATTGAGTCATCCTTTCTGTGACAAATTACCACTGGAAAAGCGTAGTCGGAGCAAGAACATTGAATAACATCCTTTTGAAGCCAATATCTTTAATTTGATCTTCGACTGAAAATTTTTCCCGAAATGACAAATTACTAGGTATATATATATATATATATTATATATATATATATATATATATATATATATATATATATATATATATATATATATGCACACACACACACAAATTTAATTCTGTGTATTGTTTTTCTGTGTATGTTTTTCGCATCCATTAATTTATTATCGCAATAGGACAACGCCTGCGTCGATGTTTTGTTGTTATAGAGTGCATATAGTACCTCGGGTCTATGAAGCCAGTATACACATGTACATGTACTCATGAGCGCTGAATGTAATCACAGATTGTATGCATTTGATGAAATTACAGCAAAGCAAAATACAATCATGTCCATAAATTAAGGATAATACAGAATCACACGGAAATCGAACTCTAAAGTAAAAATTTCACCTGTGGAATTAGCGCACACATCTTCAAGAATTATATCCAAATTACAGGAAGCCATCATATGACACCGATAGTACGTCACAATGACGAGAATGTAAGAGAGGTGTATATAAAGAATGGTAGCAAAGAAGTGTTAAACTGTTCACAAGCGTTCTCTAAGCCGCTCAGTACCACAACCGAATAATTATGACACAGAGGACGCATGTCGATGATTTTTTACGTGGTAGAATTATCGGCCGCCTGGAATGTGGGCGTACTCAGATGGAAGTTTCAGTGGAACTTGGAATAGCCCAAAGTGTCATCTCTAGGCTTTGGCAACGATTCCAAAATGATGGAAATGTCAGTAGACGTTACAGCACAGGTTACCCCTGAGTTACAACGCCGAATGACGACCGGTATTTGGCAGTAACTGCAAAAAGAAGAAGACGGAGCACAGCATCCGACCTATCTCGTCATCTATCTTCAGCTACGGGTCGGACAGTTTCAAGGCAAATCGTTTACAGACGTTTGGTACATGTTGGTCTATATGCTCGCAGGCCTGTCAGATGTGTTCCGCTCACGTCAACTCACTGTCGCCAGCGGTTAGCCTGGAGTAGATAACATGCAATGTGGACATCGTCACAGTGGGCTTGTGTGATGTTTTCCGACGAGTCCAGGTTTAGCGTGCAGTCTGATTCAGATAGGACGTTTATATGGAGAACGCCAGGTACCCGCTACCACCAAGACAACATCATTGAACGACACCGTTACGGTGGTGCAGGATTGCTCGTTTGAGGCGGAATTATACTGGGCTCCAGAATAGATCTACATGTTCAAATCGGAACCATGAGAGGCCAAATTTGAGAAAGAACCATGAGAGGACATCATTCTGGAACAACATGTACGTTTGTTTAGGGGTGCCATGGGTGCACAATTTGTGTTTGTGGATGACAACGCCCGTACTCACAGTGCAAACATTGTAAACGAATGCCTTGAATCTGAGGATTTCACCGGTATGGAAAAACCAGCATTCTCACCTGACTTGAATCCGATAGATTATGTGTGGGACATGCTTGGCCGACGAGTTGCAGCTCGTCAACCATCTCCTACATTTGTACCGAAACTCCAGAGAGCATTGCTTGCTGAGTGGAGTGATCTTCCCCAAGATCAGCTCGACAATTTGATCCTCAGCATGCCTAGGTGTTGTACGGACTGTATGTCATGGTCTGGAAGACATACAATGTATTAACCATCATACCAACCATGTCATGTTAAGTTTTTGTACTGTCGATATTTTTTGCAATTGCTCCAGTGAGCAAAAATCGTAGTTTTTTTAATGGTGTCATGCATACACCATCTTTTATGTTATTTATCTTTTGTTTAATAAATGTGCTGAATGAATAAGTCACGTTTGTTTTGTTTCTGAACCTTTATTTGCCGGAGCTGGCATTATCCTTAATTTATGGACACGAGTTAGAATGATTATGAATACAGGCGTTAATATATCTGTAGTCCGAATCATACACACAATGTATATCAAGAAGAAAATAATAAAATATTTTTACAGAACTCTGTCCAGATATTTTGTAGTTCCTTTTACGAATAGGGAACGGCGAAAGAAATAAATGCATGAAATAATTCATGTGGCATGTATCTTAAAAGGTGCTGATATAGAGGGAACGCGTACAACCTTGAACTGGTTGATTGATTTGAATTTTATGGCATAAGGTCTAAAGTAGGACAAGTTGTAAAAAATGAATTAGGAAGGAAAATAAAATATTGGATAGAGGTAATGAAAAATAACTTTTAACTTTACACTCTGAGCGATTCACACGCATAACTCCACATTGCAACCTGCAGTCTTCCCTGCATGACTTCTAACCAATTTCTATCTTCTTAACCAATAGAATAGTTCTAAGGGATTCTATTCTAAGAAAAGGAGCGATATAAACATTCATAAAGATTCTATTCTAAGGATAGGAGTGATATAATTATTCTAAGGGATTTTATTCTTAGAAAAGAAGCCATATGATTTTTCAAAGTATTCTATTCTAAGGAAAGGAACAGTACAATTTTAACAAAGTATTCTATTCTAAGAAAAGGAGCAAAATAATTTTTCTCAATGATTCTGTTCTAAGGAAAAGAGAGAGAGAGAGAGGGCAATAGAATCGTTATTCCAAGAAAAGAGCTATATAAATTTTTCAAAGGATTCTATTCTAAGGGAAGGAGAGCAATACAACCTTACGAAATAATTGTATTTGAAGAAAAGGAGCAATATAATTTTTTTCAAGGATTCTATTCTAAGGAAAGGAGCAATATAATCTTTCCAAAGGATTCTATTCTGCATAATGAGCTATTAGAATAGTTTCAAATAAGTCCACACCCAATTAAAGGATTACAAAATTCTTCCAAGTGATTATGTGATCAAGAAAGGAGCAACTGTCTTTTGAAATGATTCTATTTACAAATAAGGCCAATAGAATCGTTCCAAAGCTTATATTCTAAGGATAGATTCAATAGAATCGTTCCAAAGCAAAGATTATATTGGTTCTTTCCTTAGATTATAATTGTTCTTTAAAAGTTGAAAAATCCATGGATTCCTCAGAAAACTGTGTTTATGCAGTCATTAATTGTATTATGGATAAAAGAAAAGCTTCCCTTACTCGCAAATGTCGCGACTCAGAAAGGGTTAATTGAAGTAAAAGGTACTAACTTCCCAGCTCACACGCATTCTAGAAGTGGTTTTGCTTTGAATTATATTAATAAGGCAGAAGTGTGTTGCATAGTAGGATCAACACGCCTGCATATTTCTCTGGGGATGTGATGCCTGTCAGAATTGTCAACATTGGTGGCATGGCAGAGGAAATTGTGTTTTGCATTGCGGTCAAAGCATTGAACGCGACATGAATGCATAAAACTGGATCGATTTTACGTCCTACGATATCCTAGTGAGTAAACTAATGAATTAAACCCAACCATGTAAAAAAGACCCCAAAAGAGTGTAATAAGAAAAACTAGTGATTTTTCATCGAGCAACAAACGTCAAAATCCACCTTTCATTAAACATCTCAAACTACTATAACCCTCAAGGCACATTTTCTTTAGGTAAGGGTTTCACGACATCAGTCTTCAGTATATAAAGTCACAGTTACCCTAATTTTACTGGTATTTTCTACTTCCACTGTCTTCAGTAAACACGAACTCTCCTTGGGTATGCAATTAATATTTTTCTGCTTTCGACCCATTATTCCATTTCTAACCGACCCCTTCTTTACTTGAAGTTGTCTGTCTTGTGTTTGGTGAAGCTTGGCTGAACATGGCCCTTAAATAATAGAACTCCAAGCCAACCAACCAACCCAAACAACTTCCAAACCCAAAAGGAGACGATTTAGTTAGGTAGTATGAATCAAGGGCCATATTTGTAAAGGTAGCGATCAAATGATTTAATGAATGGCCCTCCTGCTTATTTGGTTATTCCAATTATCTGTATATTTGCAACATTGGTCTCTCATGTTGAAAGGAGTTTAGTCCCCAGCTTCAGTCAAACGATCTATCGAATATGGTCGAGCCATTCTACATTATTCATTACTCCTATTATCTGTAAATTTATAATAGGATTCCACATGCTCGAAGGGCATATAAAAAAGTAAGCCTTAAGATATTCTCCTGTCTAATAATAGCGGTCAAACGACCTAATGAATGTGTTAATGTTATCCACTGCATATTTCATTACTCTTATTACCTGAAAACAAAAGACAACGGTAAGTAATGGACATACACACGTAGGGAACTTTTTTTCTCGTACAGAACGGACCTAATAAAAGTTTCAATAAGAGGTGAAGTTGGGAAGCTTCTGTGGATGATTTGCAAGCCGACGACATAAAACAAGCCTACCTCTGGACCACACTGGTTTTAACACGAAAGAAAGTATCGAAGTTACTTAAAAGGACTACCTTTAACCTAAAATTGATTACCCTTTCAATTCGAAAACATAAAACCTCAAATAAACAAATAAAACTAAAGTATTCTCCAATTTTCTAACACAAAGATCAAATGAACTACTGATTTTTCCAGCTCGTTCATCCAACAAAATGAAAGCACACCAGAGAACTATTCAACTTAAAAAAAAAATCTTAGATTAATACTATACAGTCAATTTAACTATACGACATCTATGTGATATATAATTAACAAACTTGGTAGTTACTTAAATTTTTCAGAATAGATGTTAAATCATCAATCTAAATTCTGATCATGAGCGTTAATGTGAGGCTCCATTGTGTATAATGCTCTCAAATCTTTGATCTAGACGGAACCAGCGGGTGGTAAATTACTTAACTGTCCCTGTCAACTAAAAATAATGATTGATAATTTTGTAATGACAATGGTTTCCGGACCTAGAAACCCTTTGAGCTATAGTGGCGCGCCCATATTAGCCATTGGAGGTTTCAGATTAATGATGCTTGTCGTTAACAGATGAATGAAAAAGGCTTAAAATTATGGACATGTAGGCAAAGATGGATGCTCATGTAAAGGCCGTCCTATTTCGATATGCTTGATGTCCAGATACGATCCCGTATGTTTCCTGTATGTTTCGCCAGTGTGTAAAACAATTCCAAATAAGTTGTTTGAACAAAGCACCCATCAGGGACACCCAGTTATAGGGGTCCGACTCCTTTATCAAAACCCAAATTATTATAGATTGGGCAAGAAACATCACAGATCAATAATACAACTATACAGGTAATTGGAGTAACCAAATATGCAGGATGACTCCTCCACATCCATTAGATAATTTATCGGTGATCAGGAGACAGGGGAGCCACGTTCTGGTACCCCGAATACCTTAGGTCTTAATATATTTATAGTTGAAATCGGACCCGTTCCAACATGAGATTATCAGTAGTATAAAAAATTAGGTTACGTTTCCTGAGCGTACGTCATCTGAGCGTACAGGCCAAAAACGTGTCCTGAGCGTCTAGGAGTTCCTACCCCCCATTCAGGGCGCGTTCGGAACGCGTTCTCGCCAACTTTCCGAGGGAACGGGGAGGTGTCAAAAAAGAAAGGGGGTGGGGGATATAGGGAGAAAGGGACCGTTGTTATAGTGAAACTTTGTTTTAAAGGTCCCCCTTCGTATATATTTACAGGTCATTTATATTAGCAGTTAGTTAGAACGTACTACATATCAATTATAGATATAAAGAGAAATAAATAAATAAATAAATAAATATATATATATATATATATGTTAATTTTGTACATTTCGATCTCGGTGAAAAATCGTTTTTTCTTGAGGAAGTTTCAAGGCAGATCAAATTGTGTCGAATGGTGTATTAATTGTTTTTAGATAGTTAACTAGGTAGTTAGGTTGTTAATTAACGTCGAACTGGAGCAACACAACGGTTAGGAATGAATCCTGAAGGGAATGATTGGAGGACAACACCTCATAATAATGGTCAGATGACGCAAAACACTTGCACTGGCACCCCACTCTCCAAACTTCCATACCAAGCAAACGTGAGGACATTTGAGGCTGCGTCAAATTTAACGTGCACCAGTCCCCGTTTGCGCAATGGTCTTTGTATGGATCAAGTTTCGAACTCGCTTCCCTTCGGTTACTAATTCGATGCCCAACTGACCTACCGCAGTCTCTAGATATTTAACTAAGAGTTAGCTAGAAAATGAATACCAATATGTACTTTTCTAGAAAATTTTGAATTTTAAGGTTTCGGAATTTTTTTTCCCTTTGCACATATATCTCTCCTGTGAATGAAAATATGTTGTTGGGAAGATAGAAGAATATGTACAGTGGGAAGATGAACAACGTATCCAGATCAAGAAATCAAAAGTTTTCGGTCTAGTTTCAGCTTCCTTCGATTCCATTTCCTTCCGGTCTGGTGGTCAAGGTGTTAGCCTTTATATAGGTAGGTTCCTGGTTCGAATCCGGGGCAGTGCATGGATACTTGTAAGCGTAGGGTGTAGAGGCGGTTGGTACACCTTAAATCGGTCGTGGCCGAAAGTCCTCACGTTGGGTTGGTGTGGAAGTTTGGAGAGTGGGGTGCCAGTACAGATGTTGCCTCGTACTGTTGTCCTCGAATCTCTCTCCCTTAGGAGATTGATCCCGGACCATCGCCAATAACCCGTTGTTTTGCTGTAGTACGACGTTAATTAAAATTACCAAATTACCTACTGGGGTTATAATTTTTATAGTGTTTTCCAGTCATCCGATACATTTTAAACCTTTTCTTCATTCATTAGAATTTATCAAACAAAATTTCGTTGGGACGAGCTTGCATTTCAATTGAGAATTTTCTATATATCTTAAGGTATCAATTCAGAAATAGTAAATCTACTTGTAGTTTTCAAATCCGTATAATCAGAAATCACTTTCTTTGAAAATAACTTTTCTTTGATTGTTTTAGGTGTTATGGCAATGCTCTGTTGAATTGCTCGTTGGATTGATTTATTTTTTAGATATAGTTAGTAAATATTTGTTTGGATTGTCACAACAATTATCTTTTACTACTCAAGGGTTAATTAAACATGGACCCATGAATTACAGGAATTCAGAACTACTATGAAAATTCATAGCTTGGCCAAGATTCGAACCCAGAGCCCGTTGAATCGAGAGCCTCAGCCCTAACTATACGGCTATCGGATGAAATCTAGGTATAGTAACACTAGACACGCTAGACAGACTGAATATTTAACAGCATTCTTCGGTGGTGTTCTTTCAAGTGAAACCACTTCCCATTTTGAAGATAAGCACTATCTTCTTAGTGTTGTGAATGTGTTGGTACAGTGGCGGATTAAGCGGTAAGCGGCCGCGTAGGGCCCAGAATACCGAAGGGCCTCGAGGTCTTAACATGTCTTTTCACTAGGGTTGGAGAAAAGTTGTGACAGCGTCTTTACAATATATATATATATATATATATATATATATATTAAATTACGGCGGGCACTTGATTGTTAATCATAGGCCACTGCAAGGCCGGGAAGCGATGGTCATTTGTGAAGGGGAACCCAATGGGCGACCATCACTACCCCTAACTAAGGACAGCACAATTACATCCATGCCCTGACCCCGGATTCGAACCAAGAACCTTCCGATCCAGAGGCCAACACCTTAACCACTAGACCGGTTGGTCAGGTCTTTACAATATGCGTCTTTAAGTGCAGTGAAAAGAGTTTCTAATACAAGATGGTCAGCAAGAGCAGATGCTGTATTAGCTTTAAAGCTTGGTTTCACCCATATACAGAAGCTTTAGCTGAAATTTGTATTTAGAAGAAGAAAAAAGTTACCATAGTGGAGGCGACTTCACAACTAAAGAAAATGGACAATTATGAAACCGCCCTGATGAAAGTGTTATTTGAAATACTGATTTACAAAGAATAAATGCTACTAGTAAATCACTATAATCAGTGGAATGCGAACTAATGGAAGGCTCCTAGGATATATAGGATATATCCTACTGAATTCATTAGAAAATTTTATCAATAATTTCAGAGAAAAAGTTGAAAAAGAGGCAATTGATTTATCATGGCTATCATTTAATGTGGAAGATGGACAAACTCGCAAACAACAAAAGAGAAAAACGTTTTTGATGAAAAAGAAGAAGTCGGACACATCAATTTATAATAAGAGAAAATTTCATATTCAATTCATTTTATGTCTTACTAGTAACTGCGTATGGCCAGCATGGCGTTGTCGTGACAATTCTTTTCGTGGGGGTCAGGTGTGATCACAGCTCTGAACCTACTGTCTACAAGAATGTTCTAGAAGATCCTACTCAAATAGGAAAATCTACATATTCAGTGACAGTCAAGCAGCCATAAAGGCAATAAACTCATTCCAAATAAGCTCCAAACTTGTTTGGGAATGTAGGAACCTTCTACATGACTTGGGGACCCATAATAGGAACTTTCTTACTTGGGTACCAGGGCATACTGGTGTAGAAGGAAACGAAAATGCAGATAAGTTAGCCAAACTGGGGACTGCAGACCTACCTTTAAGCCCTGAGCCTTTTTGCGGGATCTCTAAGACTACCGCAAAAAGGGTGATAGGAGAAAGAATGCTTAAAGAAACTACAAAAAAGTGGAAGCAATCCACCGATCAAAAACATGCAAGGCTTATGATTCAAGAACCTTCTATGAAAACATCTTCTCAGATCCTTCGTCTTAGCAGGGGTAAGATGAGGGTGATAGTTGGATTTCTCACAGGCCATTATCACCTAAGAAAACACCTTCATAGGATGGGAATCTTTAAAGAAGAACCTCTATGCAGAAAATGCAATATGGTGGAGGAAACTGCCCACCACATACTTTTTGAATGCGAAGCTCTGCTTCACATAAGGCACTCAAGTCTAGGTCTTGGAACAGAACTTGATACAATTCACGAAGAACCTGTCAAAAGCCTTTTGGCCTTTCTCAAGGAATCTGGCTTTCTCTGACAGGAATATCGAAAAACAATGGGGTTTGGTGCAATATTCCCTAGTGGAATCAGCACCTAGGGATTTCCTGACCTCCTCACTCTATATGACTATGACTATGACTGTGACAGCTCTGAACCCTCGTTGATTGTTACGAATTCCCGTGGTGATGGTTTGCTATGCAAACCAAATGGAAATTCGTAGCCTATTGGGATGAATTCCCTGCGAATTCCAATTTGGTTTGCGAAGCAAAACAAATTATGAATATTATGAACTATAATTTACTTTTACAAAAAGGACATTAATGTTTGCACTTTTGAAGATGAATTTGACCATTTTTTACTATTTCTAAAAGAGCTCGTGGACACCATAAAAACCACACCAGACATCTAAAGCCACCAAAGAAATGTCTTGCACATTTCCAAATATTATTGAAATTTTTTTTTAACAATTCCCTGATCTAAGGAGTCAGTATATCGTTTTTTGTTTTAAAGCGTGCAAATAGTTATTTAGGGAGTAAGGTGGTTCTGGTTGGAAAGCCCTACCTGTAGAGATGCCCCACATGATGTAATTTTGAAACTTTACTCTAGGTCGATCTACAAGTTCCATGAATGTTGCAGTTAGATGCTGTTTGGTGTGCTGAGCCGGTTTTTTGCTATCACAACAACATTTCAAGAAAGTACCATGTTTTTTCTACGTTATGAGATTGATGCTGTAGTGTAAAAAAGGGGGTGCACTAGATAATTTGAATGGATTTTTCTAAGTAAGCATAAAAACCTGTTGTCAGCACTTGATCAATCGACTTTAGACAGTGTATCGCCATCTTTGCCGTCTTGTACTTCGGACAGTTGCCGAGGCATCTCTCCCATATCAAAAGGATAGACGCCCCACATATATTCTGTGAGATGTCTCTCATATATTTTCAGGGAGAGATGCCTTCTAGTTGTTTAAATTTTAAATTAATGATTTTAAAATCATATCGTTTTTACAGAATATAGTTACATTTGTAAATAGTTAAAATTTTAATGTAAAATTAAATTTATTGAAACTCTAAATTTATGTTATAATATCAAATGAAACTCAAGATATAATTTGAAGTTTGGTTAAGTGGTTAAGGAAGTAATAAATTTTGGGATACATTCCTATTTATATATTATTGTGTATTTTTTTTGTTTCTAATTTATTCCAAGTCTTCAAATTTTGTTCTTGTTATTGTATGCTTGAAATTTTTGCATGGTTTATTTTTTTACTCTGGGTTGCATTAAAATGAAATTATATTTAATTTAGCAATAGGAAATCTTTTTTATATAATATCCATCGCAAATTACCTATTAGGTCATTTAAACTTTTGGTTTGAAATTAATTAAATTTTTAATTTCTTGATACAATGCTTCTTGTTTGTACCAAGAACACATCCAAGAAAAACAGTTGAAATCCGTAACAAACGTAACAAGGTATCCAAAAAGCTGATGAACAAAATTGAAATGAGAAGAATAAATGTCATTGGACTAGAAGTACGTGATTGCTTCATCAGAGCTAAAATAAATTCACGACAAATTATGCGAAAAATGTAATTATTAAAAACAGTATAAACTAGGCTGTGTTTGGTTTAACTTAAGTGTGTTTTTAAATTTCGAGGTAATAAGACGGAATTTTCCATTTCTGAATTTTAGGCACTCAGGTAATATCAAATGCTTAAAGAAATTGGAAATTTAGAGAGATAATAATAGGTTTAAATATATTAAATGAAAAGGGGGAGACTCTCTAAAATGACTGTGTATTTTTACTGGAGTAACTACGTCTTCTTTCATCCTCTTGTAAATAATTCCTCCAGCTGGTGCAGGAGTCATTTATTCTGTGCAGTCTATGTACATATCCCTTTCTTAGAAGACAAGGTATGCCTTTGGCAGTCTCAGCAATATAGAATTCGCTGTTCATATTCAGCTGTATAGTTGAAGTCTCTGGATTAAAAGTCTACTCAAGGCTCTCCTAACAGTGACTGCAGTCTCCGAGTCTCACAGTCCGAGTTGTGCATTCACTAATAGCCCAGCTTCAGGTAATTTCTTGACAAAGCCTTTTATGAAGCAAAACTGTTAACTGAAGATGCTCATTGCCTGACGACAACATTGTGATACAGTACAAGAGTTCTTGAGTTCAACTATGGAAGACAGGAAAAGTCCAACAGGGTACCTCTAACCCCTTTGTTAGAAAGGCGTTAGTATGCCCATTCTTAAAGACCGAGGGGCCTAAACAGTTCTTTTAGGTGGGAAGCACATAAAAGTCAGCTACAAATGCGAATCGTGAAAAGAGACACCTATGAAAATCAGAGATGCAGAATTCTTTGTATGCTTTATTTAGAGATAGAAACAACATTAAAGAGAGAATCACATGCAAAAGAAAAATTTTCGAAACATGAGGACACAGAAAAACTGTTCTGAAAACTAATTGAAGCGAAACATCAATCTTCTGCCGACTCAATAGAACAACAATGACCCCCATCACTCAATAACCTCAGGCAACTCACTCTAGACTACAAGAAAAACCATTAATGCACGCGACGCAGCTGTGCTTCCTAATGGGAATGAAAACGACAAACCTCGTGCTGAAATCTGTTAACGATCTTTTCAAACGGATAGTTCTTAACAAAATATCTTAACGAGTTGTTCTTCGAGTAGCCATATCTTGTTAGACGAGATATCTCATCGTAACTGCTTGGAGAGATAAGCAAATACTTAAAATCCTCTTGTTTCTGGAAGTTCCCTTTTACTTTGTGTCATTGCTGGGTATTAGAACTTTAAGTACTTGTCAGAAGCTGGTTGAGAGAGAGAAAAGAAAATGAATGCCCAAAAACATTGCTTTTATACTTCAAGATAAAATTCATTCAATGAATTATTACATCATGTAATGAATAATAGTTCATAAATAATATCGATTTTTTGAACCATTACTTTTCTTGAAGATGAATGAAAAAAAGGCCTTCCCGCATGCATCTAGAGTATTTTATGTGAAGAAATATTTTAAATACCAGAAAACAATACTTCTGGGGTGAGTTTTTGAGCTCCCAAAGCCTTTCACTCGCTTACACGTAACCCTTCCGAAAATTTCAATTTTGGGTTCTAAGTTCTCAGATTCTGCAATACAAATGCATAAGGTTAGTCATAAAAAAACTGAGTTTGTAAATCCCTTTTCACCATTGACATAGCAAAATATATCAATTTAGAATTTAGCTAGGCATAATAGGAACAGTGAACAATCTTTCATTAGAATAATTCAAATGTACCCCCCTCCGATTACATAATAACTCTAAGTTACTATACATTTAATTTCTCTTTTACTTTTGAATAGACACAAATTTTATTTTCTAACTTGGCCAAAAAATTCAATGCGACTAGCTATTTTGAAAGTTGTGTGTGAAGATAAATTACTGTTTTAGTAAACGAATTTTTATCTCTGCTTTGAAATTTTATTAAATTTTTTTTACCTGATTAATAATTACAGTAATGATAATTAATGATGTGTGTCGGAGTTCCTTCTGGTTGGCTCCCCTCGGAACAAATAACATAAAGTCCGTAGTATTCACAAAAATCTTATTTTGAACACAAATCTAGCTGACTTAAATACAAATATAATTTTACTTTTTTAAACGCATGAAAACTAAAAATGTGAATTCAGTTGACAAGAAAATAGTTTTAATTATTACTTACTTCAAAAATTTACACAATATCTGTCAATATGCTTGGATGCGGGAATTTCTGTCTTGCTCAACTGAATTAGTCTTTTTTGCATTCCAAAAAGGTCTTCATAAAGAAGAAAATTCTTGAAGATCTTTGAAAATTCTTTTTATTTTCATGTTGGGCATGATATATCTTAATTTTTTTTCCTTGGTTTATAGATAAATTTGATTTTGAAGATACTTACCCTTGTCTATTGAATTCTTTCTACTGTTGTAATTTGCAAAGTGAATTCAGTACTGTTACACCAAAAGATGAAAAGAAATTTTCAGAAGTCATTAATCACCTTTGGGGGTGCAGAAAAGACTGATAAACCTGGGTTGGGCTTTAATCACCACATCCACTAAATTGACTTATAGTATCTGAAATTTTTGGTAACTGATTTTTATCCATAACTCCCACCCGAGATAATTGATGTATGCATTAATTTAAAAGATAGAAAGAATCGTTTATAATATCCTTTATTGGTTTTTGGTAGCTCTTGTTACTACTTGCTCACACTTACCGAAGAACAGAGTATGGAAATTTCAGGTAAACAGACCACCATATAACGCTATTTGGCAAACTATTAAAAATGAGCTGGAAAACAAGCATGTAATGATAGCAGTTGTTGTTGATTTGATGTCAGTTTACGACGTATTATAGAGGGGAATTGTTAAAACTCTTCTCAATTGGTGTAAAATCATACGTGTTTAATTGTATTAGAGGTTTTATTAGTCAGTGCTTAAGTAGTCAGGTATAATAGTTGGTAATCAAAGTTTTAGTCATCTCCAGACTACTCTACCACAATATGCAGTTTTGAGCTGTGATCTGTTTAAAATGTATAGAAATGACTGTTTTAAAACTAAAGTTTGTCCCTGGCATTAATTGTCTTTATACCGACGACTGACTTATGTGGACTAAAACCCAAAAGTGGAGGGAAGTGCTGAACTTCTGACTGAAAGAACGCTATATCAAGCTACCTCGTGTTTGAATGAATAGTGTAATTTGAGTGTTTATGCTACAGTAATATGAATGTTTATGCTTTAAAGTTGGGACTTATACGACTTACGTGGGTTGTCTCCGTACATATGAAACAAGTACCCCGCTCTATGACAACATATCATGTAAAAAGCATTTGTCTGCCACCAGTAGGTCCCGGGCTCAAATCACTGTTTGTAAGTGCATGGATGTTTGTGATTGTTCCTGTTAGAATGAGCAGGAAACTGGGCGCTTCTTCACAAGTAACTATCAGTTCTCCTCTTGTGGTGCCGAAGACCAAGAGGAGAGTGGTTGGGTATTGGAAAAAAGGGACACCTGTACCTTCCCCATCAAGAGAACCACTCATGATTATTTTTTTGGGGGGGCGGGGGGGGGGATGTACAACACAATTTGTTACATTTTTCCAAATTTTGAAAGTTGTACCTTTTGTAACTATTTTCTTTGTAAAGTTTCATACCTTAAAAAGACCTAATACAATTAAAATGCGTTACGATTTATATTAAATTGAAGCAATTAAATCATAATAAAATACACTCTATAACAAAAAAATCGACGCACCAAGAAGGAGTTGTCCGAAGGAGACAAAAATTGGTGGATAGGAAAATTATGTACAGAATAGAAAATGATTAAAATTTCATAACAATTGAATGATTTATTTCAGAGTTACAGTAACGAGCTCAATAAGGTGTTGACCCGCCTCTGGCCTGGATGCAAGCTGCCACACGGCGTGGCATAGACCGATAAAGCTCCCGGATGGTCTCCTGTGGTATTTCTTGCAAAATTTGCTCCTATTGTCGAACTACGTCATCAACATTCCCTACCGGATGCAGTCGTTCTCATCATATCCCAGACATGCTCAATAGGAGAGAGATCTGGTGATCTGGCTGGCCAAGGAAGTGTTTGACAAGCTTGAAGACAGTTCATAGCAACACGTGCCGTATGTGGTCTAGCATTGTCTTGCTGAAAAATAAGTCCAGGGTACTGCGAAAGGAACGGTAGCAAAATAGGTCTCAGAATGTCGTCAACGTACCGCTGTGCAGTAAGTGTATCTCTAATGACGACCAAAGGGGTCCGGCTATCAAGGGAAATGACACCCCAGTCCATAACTCCTTGTTGAGGGCCCGTGTGGCGTGCAATAGTGAAAGCAGGATCGGCACGCTGCCCTGGGCGTCTCCAGAAACGTCTTCGATGATAGTCAGGACACAGTTGGAAGCGGGATTCGTCGCTAAAGACTATACGTCCCCAGTCAGCATCATTCCAGTCTGATCGAGCCAAGCACCACTGTAATCTGGCTCGACAGTGTGCAGGCGAGAGTGGAAGGTGGCGTAAGGGTCGGTACGAGCGTAGATTTCGCTCTCTCAGCCGTCTGTGAATGGTCATGGTGGACACTCGTGTGTGGGTCGCACGACTGATGGTTGATAGCGATGAATCAGGCGCTGTGACAGCTGATCTGACAATCACTCTGTCCTCGCGGTCTGTTGTAACCCTACGTCGACCGCTACCATCATGACGCTGAAATCTGCCATTGTCCACCCACTCTTGCCAGCATCTTCTAATCGCCGCATCGCTTCGACTCACATTACGAGCGATTCTCCGATTTGCCCAACCTGCCTCTTTCAATCCAATGATACGACCTCTTTCAAACTCTGAAAGTTGCTCGAATCCTGCGGCGAGGCATTTTTTCAGTCGTTGAAAGGTATCCTAAATCGCAATGCAGCAGAAATTTTTAACAACAGTTCAAGAACAACTCCTTATATATATCTGCTGGATGAGCAGTTCCAATGCGCTGAAGATCGCACTATTCATTCATTGGGCACGAAATTTTAATCATTTGCATATTTGGTCAAAACATTTTTGCATACGAAATTTCAAAGCAATCGGATGATTCCTTCTTGGTGCGTCGATTTTTTTGCTATAGAGTGTAGCTTTAAAATGGGAGTTTACCAAGTCTGTATCTTCCCCAAAATTAATTAGCTACCTTAAAGATGCAGTAAATTTTCTTTTAAGCTTTAAATAACTGAAGCTTAATAACCTTTTGAGTGGAGGACAAAACTTTTTTTAAATTATTATTTTCATTCATAGCTATGGAAATGTCACTTGCTACACCAAGTTTCATTAAAATTTCAAGGGTCTTTGACTAATCTGTACGCTAGATTTCAGACGAAATTCCTCAAATTTTGGAAATTTCTGTAACTTGGATATCGATATGCAAATTGAAAAATTGTCTGATTTAGAAAAGTATTTGCACAATCCTAAGGTGTGCCATACACAAGATTTTCGGATTACAGTAATTTATTTAACCAGCTAAAAAGTTTTTTGGTCCATTATGTAATTGGCTTGGCGATGACTATTTTGATTAACTTTCCTTAAAACTCCTATGTGTTTGAAGTTACTAAAAGTAAAATATATATAAAAAAAGATGTAATCCAAACATTTTAATACATTTAATTTTTAAAGATTTTATAGTTTTGGAGTATGTATCTCTTACGATATGGTTATATCGCTTAAATTTTAAAGGTTTTTACTTATTTTTAATTTAATAATTGTTTTTCATTAATAAATGTACCGATTGAACATGTGATCAAGACACGTTATGACTCTGAAGAGATGTGTAATCGTTCAGAAATTGATAATTTCTCACCTGAAAATGAGTGCTGTAAGAATCAACTGTGTGTATCTCGAATGAGATATAACATAAGTTATAAAAGTGTTCCACAAAACAGCATCATTATCTCGAAAGAATATAAACATTGTAATAATTACATTAAAAATTAATAATGTTTTGTCACAATGACAGAAAGTTGTCAATATTATTAGATGAAACGAAACTTGTTTTACATTAGTTTCGTTTAATCTATTAACAGTTATTTGTCAATAATTAAAGACATTTTTTTTCAAAAACGACAGATCAATTACTTATGCTAAAGAAAAGCTATGCTAGAAATTCTTTAAACTGTAACTCCGGAGTTATTAAAATACTTAAGTGATATCTGTATTTTCTCTGAAGGGATTAGGAATTTTATTCTATAACTACTTTTTAACCTCCCAGAGCAGCAGAGGGTCATTCTACTAGTAATTTAATGAAAAATAAGCATCTTAAGTGATGACTAATATTGTCCATAGTAATAGACAAACGCATAGTAATTTTACAAATTCCCATACAAAGTTACGATCGCCTAATTGAATGCAAAAGGAAACAACTTGATGGATTTGAAAATATGGTACTTCATCACTACCCTAATTGCACGAAAAGAAATAAGTTACAATAAAAAATGAGATTTTAGGATTATTTGTCCGTGATCAAATACGAATTTTTATGAAACTTCGCTTATGCGATACAGTTATAGGAAAACAATTTGAAGTGGTGAATATAACTTCCGTCAAAATGAAGTCTAAGAAAAAATGCCTAGAAATTTAATTTCCATTGAACATTTCAAGACTATTTCGGTTTAATACATGGTCTAATTTCTTTTATTTTAAGTACAGAGTCCGAATTCTACGGATAAAAGAAACTTGAAATATTAGAATACCTATTACTTCAAAGTTTATGTCAGCGCAAGCATCGCCTAACGCGTTGTTGTATCGTTTTATGTCGCAATTGAGTGAACATCGAGCATGAGAAACACGCACCTAATGAACACCTTAGACGAGTGCAATTTGTAAGTTATCTCTCACCAGAAACTCACTGCCATGAAAGTGGTTCTTCCCTTCCCTTTTCTGAGAATTTCGCCAGAAGCTCCACCCCAAGTCTCCCCTCTGTAAGGTTGCCAGAAATGTCCGCACAAGACACGGTCGTTCAAGAAACGTCCGCACAGGACACGACACCAAAAAATTATACAGATATTAGGAGTAACCAAATAGGCAGAATGGCGCATCCACATCATTAATGAGATAATTTTACGGTTATCAGGAGACAGCTTAACGGTTATTTGGATAAACTTTCTTGGGGTCAGAATATCTTAGGCCTGAAAATTTTTATAGTTGTATTTTATAGTCAGACCCTTCCGACATGAGAGATCATTACTCAGATAATAGGATCAATCAAATATGTAGGATGGCTCGACCTCGATTAGGTCGTTGGGCAGCTTTCAGTAGACTTGGGTGCTAGGTTTCATGGCCCCGAATACCTCAATTGGGTTATGGGTCTTTTCAACATGAGAGATCAATATAAAAAATGCACAAATAATAGGAGCAACCAAATATGTAGGATGGCTCGACTACATAGACAACTGAACGGTTTTCATGTTACAAGGAGCCACGTTCTATGTCCCCAAATCCCTTAGGTCTTAATATATTTATAGTTGGAAATGAACCACACACACACACAGTTCCAACATGAGAGAGCGATAGTATAAATATACAGATAATAGGAGTAACCAAATGTGCCGGATGACTCATCCAAATTCATTAGATAATTTCATTCATTAGAGCGCAGAATCATGTGACCAGAAATAGTAGGAGCGTAACCATTAGACTGCTTTCGTCGGTCGGTTGAACACGAACATTCATCAACTGGCTGGTACGCATGGCATTGCTGTAGATTTGTGTGATTTTGCCATTTTTATCGCCATACAATAGAAATGTACATACACACATCTACTCTGTTACAAGATGGTATATTATCAAACGAGGCGATATGGTGCAAAATTGGCCAGCCAAGTCAATTTTCCTCGAAGCTGTCACGTGACTACTAGTCGACATGTCGGCCACACTTTTTGAAGGTCCTTTTAATAGCAATCTCCCCCAATCTACTTATGATCCACGACTACATTTTTTTCTGGCATAGAAAACAGAAACTCCACGGTATTTACCCGTGAACACGGGAGGCTTGTGCTCATTAAATCTGTCGTGGCCTCAAATGTCCTCATGTTGGCGTGGTGTGGAAGCTTGGAGAAGGGTGTTGCAGTTGAGATATTGTTCTCGTCATGTGACCATGGGGTCCAAATTACGAAGCTTTGCCCTTGGATCTTAACCTTCGAGACTGATCCCTGATCTTGCCCAATAGCCCGTTGTGTTGTTCCAGTGTGACGTTAATTAGATATCGACCCACGGTATTTGCAGCAATCGAGCCTGTCCTAACTGCAGCTCACGGGCTACTCACTCAAGGGGCGAACTCAATAGGCCACGGTGACCTCGCCAACATATTAAAAATAATATGAAGGAGTCTCTGGAGATGTTGAAATAGGAAAGGAAACACTGTCATAATGGACAGAGAATTAAGGGTACATATAAAGACTATTCAGAAGACAAGTGCCCTTCTTGGTAACGCAGCCTTTATTGAGATGCATTGCTGCCTCAGAGAATGGACAAAGCTAAGTGATCCTAATCAATGACTGACCGCCTCCTAACGATGAAACAAGTATGGCCATGAATGACCTTCTCAATTCAATACACTTTAATTAGAATACGAATTTCCCTCTATATGAAATATTTGAGGGCCGAAGTAGCCCGGTTGGAAGAATAAGCGGATTAGCAACCCGAGGGATGCGTGCGAGTTCGGAACTCACTCCAGCCTAAAACCATCGTTTACACGGGGGGAATGGTGCACGTTAAATATTTCATGACCTCTAATGTTCTCACGTTGGCATGGTATGGAAGTTTGGAGAGTGGGGCGCCAGCTGAGTTGTTCACCTTTTCATCTGACCGTGGTTTGAGATTAAGAGACATTGTCCTTGGATTTTCCTTTCGCGATTGAGTCCGGGCATACGACAATACCTAATTGTTTTTTTCCAGTGCGACGTTAACTAACTACCTACCTACATAAAGATTCTTCGTTGTACTTTGAAACTTTCTGAGGTAAGTTCAAAAAAATTCTCAAAAAGACGAAGTTCCTTGCCTTTCAACAAAAACAGTAATTACGAACAGTAATAGTTTACTTCGTATTTGCAACATCCCCAAAAAGAGTAAAAAATAGGCAAACATCTGTATAAAAAATACCATGCCACTCAATTCTGGTAAAAATATAACTATAATAGGTTGTAATAAAATGGCCACCCAATGGCATGGAAAATAATACTATCCTCTTATACTTGTATACCATTCCTGCCAGCTGTACAATGTGAAAAATTATCTCAGAGAAAAACATAACTGTTTTACCCTGGGCCTGGAAACAGCCCTGAGGAAGAGAAAAGTTCCATGATCAACACCGTGTCATATTTTGACTATCACCAATAGTCCGTTGTGTTTCTCCAGTGTGATGTAAATTCAACTATTTACTACCTACCTTCCTGGCTGAGGATGAAGTCGAGAACAGTCCCTTAAAAACAATGTTGTGTTTTCCAGCAATTCTCATGCAATAATAACAGTTGTTCTTATCACAAGTCAAAATGAATATGATTATGTGTCCCGATATAGATATCCCAAGAAAACGTTGCCTCACAGTGGATCGTAAAACACTGCGCTATGTATGGCAATAAACAAGCTGACCTATTGGCTCAGGCTGGAGCACAGTTGCCCCATTTAAAATCTCTTTTGACTCGATGTAACATCAGGAGACTTATTGTATAGACCAAGGGTTCCCAAAATTTGTCCTAGGTTTACGTATGTGGACCCCCATATACGCATAAGGAATATTACTAAATTAAATATTTATTTGTATGTTAGAAAAAGCTAACAATTAAAAAATTTCTAAATGAAATTTTATTTGTAAGTTCGTAAATGATAATAACTAAATAATTCCAATTTACACTCATGTCCATAATTTAATGATGACAGCTCCGGCAAATAAAGGTTCAGAAACAAAACAAACGTGACTTATTCATAAAGCCCATTTATTAAACAAAAGATAAAGAACAAAAAAGATGGTGTATGTATGATACCATTCATAAAAACTACGATTTTTGCTCACTGGAGCAATTACAAAAAATATCGACCTTACAAAAACTTAACATGACATGGTTGGTATGATGGTTAATACATTGTATGTCTTCCAGACCATGAAATACAGTCTACCAACACCTAGGCATGCTGAGGATCAAATTATCGAGCTGATCTTGGGGAAGATCACTCCACTCAGCAAGCAATGCTCTCCGAAGTTTCGGTACAAATGTAGGAGGTGGTTGACGAGCTGCAACCCAGTATTATTCCGCCTCAAACGAGCAATCCTGCACCACCGTAACGGTGTCGTTCAATGATGTTGTCTTGGTGGTAGAGGGTACCTGGCGTTCTCCATATGAACGTCCTATCTGAATCAGACTGCACGCTAAACCTGGACTCGTCGGAAAACATCACACAAGCCCACTGTGACGATGTCCACATTGCATGTTATCTACTCCAGGCTAACCGCTGGCGACAGTGAGTTACCGTGAGCGGAACGCATCTGACAGACCTGCGAGCATAAAGACCAACATGTCCCAAACGTCTGTAAACGATTTGCCTTGAAACTGTCGTACCCGTGGCTGAAGATAGCTGACGAGAAAGGTCGGATGCTGTGCTCCGTCTTCTTCTGTTACTGCCAAATACCGGTCGTCATTCGGCGTTGTAACTCAGGGGTAACCTGTGCTGTAACGTCTACTGACATTTCCATCATTTTGGAATCGTTTCCAAAGCCTAGAGATGACACTTTGGGCGATTCCAAGTTCCAATGAAACTTCCGTCTGAGTACGCCCACATTCCAGGCGGCCGATTATTCAACCACGTAAAAAATCATCTCGACATGTGTCCTCTGTGCCATAACTATTCGGATGAGGCACTGAGCGGCTTACAGAATGCTTGTGAACAATTTTACTTCTTTGCTACCATTCGTTATAAACACCTCTCTTACACTCTCGTCATTGACGTAATATCGGTGTCATCTGATGGCTTCCTGTAATTTAGATATTATTCTTGAAGATGTGTGCGATAATTCTATAGGTGAAATTTTAACATTAGAGCTCGATTTCCGTGTGATTCTGAATTATCCTTAATTTATGGACATGAGTGTAATATAAAAATGTATAAATTACAGATTTTGAACATTTTAAGTGATAAAATTAATATTATTAATCTCAAATATTTAATATTGGAAATGCGCTTGTAGTTACCAATGGAAATCTAGTTCACCAGAACGATAACGTTTAATAGATTTCATCACGACGGTGCCGATTACTCACTATAGAATGAAGTGAGTGGCTCTGTGTGACTGAGTGACTCCTTCTAGATTAGTCGGTGCCTAAATATTGTTTTTTTTTCGAGAATTTTCTATGGAAAGAATTTTTTTCCTGTCAACAAAACAAGGTTCCAAAAAATACGAACGTTCTTCTAACTGCGAATTTCTAGACTTTTCTATGATATCAATTTATTTTATTACTATAATTATATTATATTTTATTTATAATATTTTATCCTGAGCCCCTTAACACATACTATGGACACCCAGAAATACAATTTTTTCTTGTGAATCCCGATTTGAAAACGCTAGTATAGACTAACAGACATCAATCTACACTGAAATGTATAAAGAAAAGAACTGCATTGTTTTATTCAGGAATAAAGCTCATATCCAAGGTTCCTTAACAAGAGTTCTAGAGGTCACTGGCTTTCGACTTCTCACCAGACATGACTATCTGCATAGACACTTGCAACGTATTTTAGTAGAAAGAACACTTATCAATTCCCTTTGCGAATTGGATGACGTCCAATCTACCAAGACATGTCTATAGGAAAGAACTGGAATGTTCACAGCTCAAAAATGTAAGAGTCGCTTGCTCACCGCACATGACTACCTCCAAAGACACATCGTATTTTAGTATCAAGAGCATCTATTGACTCCTTTTGAGAACTAGATGATTTCTAACTTACAAAGAGTTGTCTACAGGAAAAAACTGGAATGTTCATAGATCATAGCTCTCAATTTATCACAAGTCATGACTACCTATGTATAAATAGTATAAAGCATAGTATTTTAGTATAATGAACATCTATCGGTCCCTTTTGTGAACCGGATGACTTCCAATATACAAAGAAATGCCTACAGGATATAACTGGAATGTTCAAAGCTGTAGGAGTCGCTTGCTTTTGACTTCTCAGCTAACATGATTACCTACAAAACACATCGTATTTTAGTGGCAAGATCATTTATCGATCCCTTCTTGTGGTCTGGATGACATCCAATCTACAGAGATGTCCACTGGAAAGAACTGTAATATTCACAGTTCATAGCTGTTGGAGTCGCTTGCTTTCGACTCACCACACATGACTGCTTATAAAGACACTTACATCGTATTTTAGTAGCAAGAGCACATGTCGGTCCCTTTTGTGGACCGGATGACTTCCAACATACAAAGAGCTGTCTACAGAAAAGAACTGGAATGTACACAGCTATAAGAATCGCTTGCTCTCGACTTTCACCGTTCATGACTACCTATAAAATATATAATGCATAGTATTCTAGTAGCAAGAACATCTGCGGTCAGTTTTACTAACTGGATGACTTCTAATATACAAACAGATGTTCACAGAAAAGAACTGGAATATTCACAACTCACAGCTGTGGAAGTGGTTTGCTTTGAACTTTTCATCGCACATGACTGCCTATAAAGACGCTTCCATCGTACTTTAGTAGCAAGAACATTTATCGGTTCCTCTTGCGATCTGGATTACTTCAAATCTACAAAGAGCAACCTGCAGGAAAGAACTGGAATGTCCACAGCTGTAGGAGTCGCTTGCTTTCAAATTCTCAGCGTACATGATTACCTACAAAAACAATTACATCGTATTTTAGTTGCAAGATGATCTGTCGATTCCTTCTTGCGGTCTGGATGACATTCAATCTACAGAGATGTTCACAGGAAAGAACTGGAATGTTCACATCTGACAGCTGTAGGAGTGACTTGCTTTCGACTTCTCAGAGAACATGACTACCTACAAAAATACTTGAATCTTATTTTAATATCAAGAACCCCAATATATCTGTTTGATGACATCTAATCTACAGAGAAGTCAACATTAAAGAATTGGAATCTTGAAAGCTCACAGCTGTAGCAGTTACTTGCTTCTGAATTCTCAGCAAACAGGACAACCTACAAAGACGGATTTTAGTAGCAAGAACATCTATTTTGACAGGATGACTTATCTGTAGTTAAATACAAGTTAAATACAAAGAGTTGTCTACTAGAAAGAACTGTAATGTTGACAGCTGTAGTTTCAAGATTTGAAATAATCTAGATCGCAAGAGGAACCGATAAATGTTCTTGCTACTAAAGAAGCGTCTTTATAGGCAGTCATGTGCGATGAAAAGTTCAAAGCAAACCACTCCCACAGCTGTGAGTTGTGAATATTCCAGTTCTTTTCTGAGGACATCTCTTTGTATTGTACCGTATCGACGAAAAAGTAAAACCACTTCCTGGTTAAAATACTTATATTAAGAATTGAAGTTTTTACAGAATATGTACAGCTACAGTTTTATATCTAACGACGATGTCCATCACCGATACAATACAGCTTCCGTAAGATTAAAGTTCCTCAAAATCTTCTGCGGCTAGCAACAGCCTCTTTCCAAAAATTGTCTCTTCCCAGCCCGCCTCCTCCAGTCGTCACTTCCGCAGTCGGACCAGGGGGTAGACTTCGGGAACGATTCGCATTGTGAGCTCCCACGATTCTCGATAATGATTTTGTATCTTCAAGACGTTACAGACTCCTCCCCTCCAAGAAAACCTTTCTGCAGATCTCGATCGAAGAAAAGTCCCGAAAAGAAAATGAAAGTAATGAGCATAAGTGCTCGCACAAAGGGGCCAGTGCCAACTTACCAGACTGAATCAGTGCATCACCAAATTCAGGGTACTGATACAATTTTTACATAACAAAATTGAATGTTAGAAATTATGCAAATAATACAAAACAAAAATAAAAGATACCTAAGACATAGTTACATTTACTTAAGAGTGTGTGTGTTAGGTGTGTAACCGTAAAGGGAAAAGGCTTCACTCATGACAATTTCCCTAGGGTAAGAATCAATGCTTTCAATTCTATAACACCTGCATACTCCGAGTTTCAGAGTTTTTTTCTTGTGTCTGTGGAAATGCTTTTTGGCAGTCGCCTTGTTTTTCTGATTCGATTCATTTTCAATCTGTCCAACGAATTTCTTGTGTCCTGTCGGGACCCTGGGCACAAATTGCCCGTAGCTTGCTTCTCTAGTTCTAGACTGAGGACAAACGAAAAGCGGTACACGCATGTGGAGATCGGAAGATAAATAAGGTATAGCTAGAGAGACAATGTGCGGTGCATTTCTGTAAGGACCTACACTTGTGGGTAGTGTTACAAGTGTCTGAACTCTCTGGGGTGAAAGTGGAGTGACATTCAAACACAAATTAGTTTGTGCTGCAACAATATGTAAGACATGACCAGTCACAATTCCTAGGCCGGTGCTGCCTATTGGAATCGTTGTGGGATCAGCTTCATCTTCATCTCCAATTTCTGGAGAAGATTCAACGCAGTTTTCGGTCAATTCCATTTCCCATGGCAGTTCCATGCAACCATTTCTCCAAGAACCCTTAAGTATATCCTGTATTTCTTCTATTTCATCATCACTGGCGTCTCTGCAGTCAACGAATTCCAAATCATAATTGATAACTTCTTCCCTTTCCTCTTCGTCTTCTTTTTTTTCTTCCACTTGTTGAGCCATTTGTCTCTGAGCATGTGGTTGAATGGTGCTCACCTGATGTGGCACATCATCCACCTTCATCTTTTCTAGAAGTGTATTTGTTCCATTCCCCAGCAAATGTATTTCTTTGTCAGAGGGATTACAGGCAACTACGACTTTGGTTATTACATGCCCGAACATTCCTTGTAGCTCCACCTCTGCTAAAGGCAAACAGATTGGAGTGTTGTCAACGGCTTCTCTTTCCTCTTGTTTTTCTATTTCTAAACTCTTCTCCTTCTGCATTTCAACGAACGTTTGGGAACCAATTTTCAGAAGTTCAAGTCCTTCGCAAGATTCCATCTCATTTGGCGGGAAAGAAAACAAATCGCCTTCGTCAATATCTACTCTGGAACTGAAATTACTTCTTCCTTTTTTTCTTCCTCTTGATTTACTCTTTCTAACCCTTTCTCCCTCTGCATTTCAAATTCCCGTAATTTGGTTTCATACTGGTACTTTCTCTTTTCTGCCTCTTCTCGAGCAGCTTTCAGTCTCTCTCTGGCTAGTTCCCACTCTTCTTCGCAAGATATTTTCATTCCTCCCAACCTCTCATTGGCTTCTATACGAGCCAATCTCCGTCGTATAAATTTACACGCCCTTTCAGCACTTTCCTGACTCCAAACAGCTTCTTTCAACCTTCGTCTAGCTTCCTCTCGTTCCTGTCTTTCATTAATAAGAGATATAATTAAATCTTCCACACGTTTTGCATCGTATAATTTAGAACCTTCTATTATTTTTTTCAAGTGAATCATTTTAGCATCTGGAGGAACCTCTTCTCCTAATTCAATTGCCAAAATTTCCATCTCCTCCTTTCTAGATCTCCCAAGAAATGACATAGTGATCCCAGTGTAAACACAATCAAATAATTCTTACGTAATACAATTATTTAACAACTCTTTTAAGAACACAATTCTAAAATAACCTATAAATCACACTCTTAAAGCACACAAAAGAATACACAAAACACTGAAAATCAGTTATTAAAATAATACTATTATGTTATCAAATACTATCGATTAACTCAGATAAAACAAATCAATTCTACTTTCGATTTGAATCAGAATAAGGAACCAAATGTATTTCATTAATTTTCACAGTAATTTTTTATACATTCTTTTAAAAGAAATAATTAAATTCCATACTTTCTCAAATAAATTACCAATTGATAATAACTCATTCAAATGATAATTAAACATAAAACTTGATAATATCGTATTTTAAAAGCACTTTCGTATTCATATGTAACTACAACTGTTCAGTGCAATACCCCTACACAAAAGCAAAACTAGAATTTTTCCAAAATGATTGACAAAAATTTCACACTGAATAAATCAAAATTGATTTCACCAATATAACAGTTTAAAAAATGATTCTTGTATTAGAAACATAAACCTTTTAAGCATAATTCACAAAACTTGTTATTAAAATATCCTTCTAATATGATTATTACACAATGATATATCAATTTTTCTAAAATAACAATATGGTATAAAACAACTACACAAAAATTCAGAACTGATGTTCTATCAACGTCAGAATGACGTAAATGCTAATCAGGATTGACTTAAAACAAACCAAAATTTGAAACAAGATGTTTCAAAACACACTCAAGTCTGGCGACTTCTACAATGAAAATGGAATACGGGACGTTTCCAAACTAAACAAGTCAGGTTGACTTAAACTAACACTTGAAACAGGTTGTTTCAAAACACAAAGTCTGACGACTTCTTAAAGGAAAATGGAAACGGGACGTTTCCAAACTAAACAAGTCAGGTTGACTTAAACTAACACATGAAACAGGATGTTTCAAAACACAGAAAACTCTGTAACAAATGCATTTTCGGTGTGCACCGATTCTTACAATTGCAATGAAATTCTGGTAAGTTGGCACTTACCCTTTTAAAACAGCCACACATCAGACGCGTTGGCGGTCGTCAATATCCAGGTTCCACACGAACATTCCAAAAGACGCTGGCGGTCTTATCACAACTGTAGCTAAAAAATATAACGCGGAATTCGTATACCATAAGCTGCCACCACTCAGGCAGGTCTGTACCGTATAGACAAAAAAGTAAAACCACTTCCTGGTTAAAATACTTATATTAATAATTGAAGTTTTTACAGAATATGTACAGCTACAGTTTTATATCTGACGACGATGTCCATCACCGATACAATACAGCCTCCGTAAGATTAAAGTTCCTCAAAATCTTCTGCGGCTAGCAACAGCTTCTCTCCAAAAATTGTCTCTTCCCAGCCCGCCTCCTCCAGTCGTCACTTCCGCAGTCGGACCAGGGGGTAGACATCGGGAACGATTCCCGTTGTGAGCTCACACGATTCTCGATAATGATTTTGTATCTTCAAGACGTTACAGTATATTGGAAGTCATTCAGTTAGTAAAACTGACCGCAGATGTTCTTGCTACTAGAATACTATGCATTATATCAGCGGACATGACTACCTACAAGAACACTTACATCGTATTTAAGTAGTAAGATCGTCTGTCGATTCCTTCTTGCGGTCTGGATGACATCCAATCTACAATACATATATGTCTACAGAAAAGAACTGGAATGTTCACAGCTGGAGGAGTCGCCTCAGATCAACGTACATGACTTCCTACAAAAGCACTTATATCGTATTTTAGTAGCAAGAACATCTATCGGTCTCTTTTTGCAATCTGAATGATATCCAATCTACAGAGATGTCCACAGTAAAGAACTGGTATGACGCATGTTGACACCTCACATCTAAAGGAGTCACTTGCTCTCGACTGTTCCTCTGACATGACTACCTTAAAAAAAGAATGAAGCATAATAATTTAGTAGCAAGAAAATCTATCGGTCCTTTTTGCGGCCCGGATGACTTATAATATTACAAAGAGATGTCTGCACGAAAGAAATGGAATGTTCACAGCTGTAGGAATCGCCTGCTCTCGACTTTTCACTTGACATGACAGCCTACATAAACACATCGGATTTTAGTAGCAAGATTATCTATCGGTCTCTTCTTGAGGACTGGGTGAATTGACTGGAGACCACCTTAAATAGTGCTATGAAATTCCTGAAAAAATAATTGCAAATCATATGGTGTAGATAGTATTTATAAACAATATTTAATCCTTTCAGACCTCTCATGGGCTGCCCGCCGACTGATGGCCTAAGGTGAGAGGTTGCCTGGTTGGAAGAGTAACGGATCAGCAACCCGAGGGTTGCGAATTTCAATCGAATCAAAGGCCGTTGTGTACAAAGGGGGCACGTTAAATAAGTCGTGGCTTCAAATGTCCTCACGTTTGCATGGTGTGGAAGTTTGGATAGCGGGTTGCCAGCTCAGATGTACTCATCATTTGCCCGTGGTGTTGTGATGGTATCTTTCTTTTGAGTTTTAATACCGGCCCGTCACCAATAGTCCGTTATGTTGCTCCAGTGCGATGTAAATGGTCCAGACACCAGAGTCAGGCTTAGGATAAAGAATACTTTAAAATACACTCTATAAAAAAATCGACGCACCAAGAAGGAGTTGTCCGATGGAGACAAAAATTGGTGGATAGGAATATTATGTACAGAATAGAAAATGATTACAATTTCAGAACAATTGAATGATTACAATTTCAGAACAATTGAATGATTACAATTTCAGAACAATTGAATGATTACAATTTCAGAACAATTGAATGATTACAATTGAATGATTTATGTCAGAGTTACAGTAACGAGCTCAATAAGGTGTTGACCCGCCTCTAGCCTGGATGCAAGCTGCCACACGGCTTGGCATAGACCGATAAAGCTCCCCATATGTCGGACTACGTCATCAACATTCCCTACCGGATGCAGTCGCCTTCCCATCATATCCAAGACATGCTCGATGGGAGAGAGATCTGGTGATCTGGCTGGCCAAGGAAGTGTTTGACAAGCTTGAAGACAGTTCATAGCAACACGTGCCGTATGTGGTCTGGCATTGTCTTGCTGAAAAAAAGCCCAGGGTACTGCGAAAGAAACGGTAGCAAAACAGGTCTCAGAATGTCGTCAACGTACCGCTGTGCAGTAAGTGTACCTCTAATGACGACCAAAGGGGTTAGGCTATCAAGGAAAATGGCACCCCAGACCATAACTCCTTGTTGAGGGCCCGTGTGCCCTCGCTCTCTCAGCCGTCGGTGAATGGTCATGGTGAACACTCGTGTGTGGGTCACACGACTGATGGTTGATAGCGATGAATCAGGCGCTGTGACAGCTGATCTGATAATCACTCTCTCCTAGCGATCTGTTGTGGCCCTACGTCGACCGCTACCATCATTACGCTGAAATATGCCAATGCCCACCCACTCTTGCCAGCATCTTATAATCGCCGCATGGCTTCGACTCACATGACGAGCGATTTTCCCAACCTGCCTCTTTTAATCCAATGATACGACCTCTTTCAAACTCTGAAAGTTGCTCGTAATGAGCTCGAATCGTGCGGCGAGGCATTTTTTCAGTCGTTGAAAGGTATCCTAAATCGCAATGCAGCAGAAATTTTTAACAACAGTTCAAAAACAACTCCTTATATACATACGCTGGAGATCACACTATTCATTCATTGGACACCAAATTTTAATCATTTGCATATTTGGTCAAAACATTTTTGCATACGAAATTTCAAAGCAATCGGATGATTCCTTCTTGGTGCGTCGATTTCTTTTTGTTATAGAGTGTATATAAAATTTCGAGGAATCGCACGTGTTTCGTTCAAGGTAGTAATAATCCAGGGAATACGTTTTCGGAAGCATTGACCCAAAATAAAGCGATTAGGAAAATAACGTAAAACATTCGGGCAGGGGGTACAAGATCAATGAACATCTTTCCTGGTTTAATTTGTTCTCTCTCCTACTGACAACTTGGTGATGTTTCCATGGCTGTTATTAATGTTGTGAAAACAGTAGAGCTTCAATATTTTTACCCAGAGATGTGTTGACCGAAAGGACATAGAAAAATACGATGGCAAGCTTTATTAAAAAATTGTCGCAAATAATTATAACTCGATTGTTAAAAAATTTGCAAACTGTATAAAGTTTTGTCCAAAAAAAAGAAGTTATTTCATGAAACATGATAAAAAATTTGACAGAAATTAATATAACTCATGCATATTAACTGTAGAAAACACCATTTTCTGTCGTCTCGGTCAGGTTCTTCCTTAACGACGCCCTGATCCATTAACACTTTCATTTTCGAAAATGTCCTTTTATTTTTTTTAAATTATATATACAGGGGTTATCTATTAACACTTTCATTTTCGAAAATTTCCTCTTATTTTTTAAATTATATATACAGCACAGAGGTTATCCATTAACACTTTCATTTTCGAAAATTTCCTCTTATTTTTTAAATTATATATACAGGGGTTGGACAAAAATATGGAAAGACCTCAAAAACATGTAACCTTGCCTAATATGATGTTGGAAAACCGTTGGCATTCAAAACAGCTTGCAGTCTTCTCGGAATGGATAAATACAGTTCCTGTGTGCTTACCAAAGGAATCGTTTACCATTCTTCCTTCAAAACGGTGTCAAGTTCAGATAACGATGATGGCGATGGATAGCGATCAAACAATTTCCTCTCCAATGTAAACTAACTACAAAGATTCAATAATATTGAGGTCTGCTGACTTTGGTTTCCAGGGGAGATGTGAAAAATCATCTCGGTGCTCAGAAAACCAGTCCTGGACGATGTGAGCTGTGTGAACAGGGGCTTTGTCGTCTTCGAAGACACCATCACCGTTGGGGAATAAATTTTGTACCATGGGATGGATTTGATCGGCCAAAATGTTCAGGTAATCCTAGGCCTTAATGAGCCCTTGCAGATTAATCATGGGGCCCAACAGAAAACCACGATATGGTTGCCCAAACCATCACAGTGCCCCTGCCATGTTTCACTCTTGGCAGCAAGCAGTCTATTATATGATTGGGATGGCGTTCGCCGGGCGTAAACTCTGCCAGAAGTGGGAAACAAAACTCATCCGACGAAATTACTGTCTTTCATTGCTGTATAGTCTTGGCTTTATAACTTAAACACCACTTTTTCCCGTTACAGGCGTTAGCATCACTGATCAATGGTTTTTGAATTGCATCTCAGCCAGAAATACCCTGATTCTGGAACTCCCTTCTTATTGTTTTGGTACAAACAGGGTTTGTGAGCACGATATTCATTTCAGCAGTAAATTTTGCATCAGTGGTCTTCTTATTTTTAGTCACAATCATCCTTAACGATCGCCTGTCACTATCACTAAACACACACTTTCGCCCGCGCTGTGATTTAGCGGATGATGTTTTTCCGCTTTTCAAATATGCGGAATAAATCTTAGATACAGTACCTCTTGAAACACTTAACACTTCGTCTACCTTGCTTACGGAAGCACCCACCAGACGGGCTCCAATAATGTGGCCACGTTCGAAGTTCGTTAGCTCTGACATGATGCAATTACAACTTCACAGAACAGTGCCCCGACAACGACTAACCTGTGCAGCGTGCTTACGAAGTTGTATAGGTGGCGTCAGTACGCGAAAACTCTAGCGCCACCCACCTATTTCACAAGAATAAACATTTCTTTTCAAACATACATTTCACGAGGTGTTTCCGTAATTTCATCCAACCCCTGTATCTATATAAATAAGAATGGAGTGTTTGTTTGTACATTCAATATTTTCGACCCATTTCAAGTTTTCTATCCGTTTTGGACCCTTCTGATGCCGAATCCGCCTTTTTCTCGTTTGGTGTATGTCTGTCTGTCTGTCTGTCTGTATGTTGTGCCCTATACACGTCCACGCGGTTTAAGATATTTTCATGAAAATTTGCATACAGTGAGTACTTATCTTCATTTAGTGAGTGGCATTGGTTGCGAAAGTCTATCTGTCCGTCTTTCTGTTCCATGTTCGATTTTGTGTTTGTGTGTTTGTGTAGACATCACATGAATTGTATTCCAGATATTTGATTGCATTGTATTTTATTTTATACATTATCTATTAGTTTAGTGAATGCAATATTAAACATTTCTTTATTGTTATATTTATTTGAGTTTCATGCTAAAACACTTGAGTAAGTATACTTAAATCAACCATAATTTGGTAGTTTTGGAAAAATTGGAATGTCTATTGAATAGTACGATTACTTCGATTGCTTTACCAGTACTGCTGAAAAAGTAATTATTCTCCAAAATTTTTTTTTTTTTTTTTTTATGGAATTTCATCTCTGATACTTCATTTATTTCGAGTCTTATTTTTATTCTTTGCGCAATGAAAACGATTTCCGAATATTTGGGACAGACGATATTTTTCAATGAAACGAGAATGAACTAGATCGCGCGAGCAGTTATATTTTTTCTGGTTCTTTCGCTCTGAATTAATTTCAGATTTCTAAATTTTGTACACTTTTAGTTGTAAGTTGTGGCAACTGTGCGAGATCAAGAGATAAAATTTAATCACAAATTAATATCTTTCGAACAATTTTTTGCGACATCTTTTATTTTGTTTTATTTTGCTGTTTCCTGTTTTAAATATTTATTATTTTAATAAATGTGTTTTCCTTCTCATCACACGCAACAGCACCACAAAGTATTAGACTTAAAAATGTTAGGTAAGTCAGTATAAATTTTCAGTAAATTTTAAGTGTAGTTATGCCATTATTGAAAGAATAATGCCGTTATTTAAGGAATAATGCCGTTATTGAAAGAATAATAATGTTTATTAATCCAAACTGGAACTTTTTCCAACATTAAAAAATTCGTTGTAATAATGACAGGAGAAGATTGCAAAATTTCACAATATCGCATACCGGAGGCAAGAGAGCCACAAGTAAAAAAATATTGTTTTGTTGACTATGATTGCGAGAGAACTCGCCGTAAATCGTTATTTTAATTAATTGAGTTGAACATGAAAATAACTTAAGAAAGGGAATTCCAAATCTTCCTATAAATCGTCTTTTATAGTAGTAACCTTAGTATCACCTTTCGTCATTTTGTAGCTTTTTCATACAGCAATTGTGCGATGTATGTGAAATGTATTACATGAATGGATATGCATGTGTAGGATTTGTGTCCAAAGTAAGTTGTAGAAAATATAAAGTGGCGAAAGGTGTTAAAATAAATTTTTTTTCTACAAAAAACGTTAGTCATTATATATTTTGATTATCTCTTCAATCTAGAGTAAACCAATTCAAACCGAGTAAGGTCGGGTATTTTGCTAGTCTATATAAATAAGAATGGAGTGTTTGTTTGTACATTCAATATTTTCGACGCATTTCAAGTTTTCTATCCGTTTTGGACCCTTCTGATGCCGAATCCGCCTTTTTCTCGTTTGGTGTCTGTCTGTCTGTCTGTCTGTATGTTGTGCCCTATACACGTCCACGCGGTTTAATATATTTTCATGGAAATTTGCATACAGGGAGTACTTATCTTGATTTAGTGAGTGGAATTGGTTGCGAAAGTCTGTCTGTCCGTCTTTCTGTTCTATGCTCGATTTTGTGTTTGTGTGTTTGTGTAGACATCACATGAATTGCATTCCAGATATTTGATTGCATTGTATTTTATTTTATACATTATCTATTAGTTTAGTGAATGCAATATTAAACATTTCTTTATTGTTATATTTAGACGAGTTTCATGCTAAAACACCTAAGTAAATATACTTAAATCAACCATAATTTGGTAGTTTTGGAAAAATTGGAATGTCTATTGAATATTACGATTAATTCGATTGCTTTACCAGTACTGCTGAAAAAGTAATTATTCTTCAAAAAAAATTTTTTTTTTATGGAATTTCATTTCTGATACGTCATTTATTTCGAGTCTTATTTTTATTCTTTGCGCAATGAAAACGATTTCCGAAAATTTGGGACAGACGATAATTTTCAACGAAACGAGAATGAACACGATCTCGCGAGCAGTGATATTTTTTCTGGTTCTTTCGCTCTGAATTAATTTCACATTTCTAAATTGTGTACACTTTTAGTTGTAAGTTGTGGCAACTGTGCGAGATCAAGAGATAAAATTGAATCACAAATTAATATCTTTGGAACAATTTTTTACGACATCTTTTATTTTGTTTTACTTCGCTGTTTTGTGTTTTAAATATTTATTATTTTAATAAATGTGTTTTCCTTCTCATCTCACCCAACAGCACCACAAAGTATTAGACTTGAAAATGTTAGGTAAGTCAGTATAAATTTTCAGTAAATTTTAAGTGTAGTTATGCCGTTATTTAAAGAATAATGCCGTTATTTAAAGAATAATGCCGTTATTTAAAGAATAATGTCGTTATTGAAATAATAATAATGTTTAAAAATCCAAACTAGAACTTTTTCCAACATTAAAAAATTCGTTGTAGTAATGACAGGAGAAGATTGCAAAATTTCACAATGTCGCATACCGGAGGCAAGAGTGCCACAGGTAAAAAAATATTGTTTTGTTGAATATGAGTGCGAGAGCACTCGCCGTAAATCGTAATTTTAATTAATTGAGTTGCACATGAAAACAACTTAAGAAAGGGAATTCCAAATCTTCCTATAAATCGTCTTTTATAGTAGTAACCTTAGTATCACCTTTCGTCTTTTTGAACTTTGTCATACAGCAATTGTGCGATGTATGTGAAATGTATTACATGAATGGATATGCATGTGTAGGATTTGTGTCCAAAATATGTTGTAGAAAATATAAAGATGGCGAAAGGTGTTAAAATAAATTTTTACTCTACAAAAAACGTAAGTCATTATATATTTTGATTATCTCTTCAATCTAGAGTAAACGAATTCAAACCGAGTAAGGTCGGGTATTTTGCTAGTATATATATATATATATATATATATATATATATATATTGTTAGGAAAAACCTTCCTTTTCTTTTTTTAATTTTACTTAGCCAACATATTTTATTCGTACTTTATGCAAATCTTATCACGATTATGCAAATATTGTCACGTGATCTTCCATACTATCATATAAAAGCGGTTGCAATCTGTTGCACCAGTATTCCCGCTTTAATTCCCATTCTTGTTTGATCACGTACCCGCTTACTTGATCTCTTCGATCAAGTTATTAGATTTACTTTTAATGTAACTGTGTCGAATGTAATATTTTAAATCTTAAACTTAAATTTAATTATTATCTTTTGAATAAATTCTAGTTTGGATTTTTAAAGACTTCGTTATTTGTACTTATAGTAATTTAAGTTCATATCAGCCTAATAAGTGAAAGTTTATTTTAATTCACTGCGTGGTTACTCTAATTGATCTTAAAATTCAATCATATATATATATATATATATGTATACACACTGCTGGCCACCGTAAATGCAACACTCGGAAGGAAGCATGCAAATAATATGAAATTTACAACATGCATAGCGGAGGTGAGATGCGCAAATGATTAGAATTTCAGCGCAGACGCACATCACGCGCTCCTGTGGCGCCACTTCAAAGCGCCATTAAGGCGTGGAGATTTCGACGATTTTAAGTACGTCAATTGTGTTTTTCATGTGTTTTTTCAAAAAAAAAAAAAAAAAAACGATCAATTATGCCTTGTAGAAAACAGCGACCATCTTTTGATCAAGTATCCGAGTTCGACTGAGGAAGGATAGTGGCCTACCGAGATTGTGGATTATCTTTCAGGGAAATCGGTAGTCGTGTTGAACGAAACCAAACAACTGTAATGCGGATATCTAATCGTTGGATGCAGGAGGGTACAACGGACCGACATGTTTGATAGCATCCACCTCAGTTGCATTCCACTGTTGACAGGCATATTGTGCGTATTACAATGACGGATCGCTCAGCCACATCACGAACCATAGCACAGCACATTCAGCCTGTAACGCATCATCCAGTGTCTGCGCGTACCATTCGACGCCGTTTACAGCAGAGTGGTCTGTCTGCAAGACGTCCATTGCTTCGTCTACCTTGACGCAGAAGCACAGACGTCTCCGCCGCCAATGGTGCGATGAAAGAAGGATGTGGACGGCAGAATGGAATGAAATTGTCTTTACTGACGAGTCACGCTTCTGTCTGCAACACCACGATGGTCGGATTCGAGTCTGGAGACACCGTAGAGAGAGGATGCTGAACAGCTGAGTTATGCACCGCCACACTGGTCCTGCACCGGGTATTATGGTATGGGGCGGTATTGGATATCACTCTCGCACTCCTCTAGTACGCACTGCCGGTACTTTAAACAGCCATCGCTACATCTCCGAGGTGTTGGAGCCAGTTGTCCTTCCTTACCTTCAGGGCTTGCCCACAGCCATATTTCAACAGGATAATGCGCGACCACACGTGGCACGCATTGTCCAAGGGTTCTTCGTCAATCGCTAGATTGAATTGCTTCCCTGGCCAGCTCGCTCTCCGGATCTTTCGCCGATAGAAAACATGTGGTCCATGGTTGCTCAACGATTGATCCAGATTACATCCCCAGCTGCAACACCAGATCAACTTTGGCAACGTGTGGAAACTGCTTGGTCTGCTGTACCCCAAGAACACATCCAAAGTCTCTTTGAATCAATGCCGAGGCCTAATATATATATATATATATATATATATATATATATATATATATATCTGCGGGGTATACATTTCAGAGTATGGGGAAATGATTGGTGATAAAAAATTATTTAGTTCCGAAAATGACCGATAGGAGAAGAGATGCTGCTGCTCACAGTCCATAGTAAGAACATAATTCTATAAAATAGCTTCGTAGTCGTAATACACATTAATTACGAACTATACACTGCTGTTTGTAAAAAATGCAACACCATGAAGGAATGATCTGAATGAAATGAAATTTGCAGCAAATGTCAATTATAGGATGTTATGCAAAGTAATAAAGTTTCAGAGCCACCACGCATGCGTGGTGTGAGCAGCTCCCTCTGAACTGATGCTAAAAGCGTATAAATAGAGGGCTGTAACGGGTCGTTGAAAATAGTGCATGGTTAATTTTTAGTGGCGAACGTTTAGTGAGACCTAAGTATGCCTCCACGACGAAATAGGGGGAAATTTCAACAAATTACGGAGTTTGAACGGGGGGAAATCATCGGCCTTCGTGAAGGAGGATTTTCCTACCGCGCAATAGCAGTTCGTGTGCAGCGGAACAGTTCCACAGTGATGCGAGTTTGTAATCAGTGGACCGACGAGAACCGAACAACTCGAAAAACTGGGAGTGGACGACGGAAGGTGACTTCAGTGCGCGATGATAGACACCTGGTCCACATGGCGATGAATGACCGTACAGCTTCCTCCAGGCAGTTGGCAGCACTTTGGTCTACTGCTACAGGTGTAGCAATGTCGGCTTTGTCAATTCGTCGACGTCTGTTGCACCGTGGACTGCGTGCAAGGATTACTTTACACAGGATCCCCCTCAAGCCAAATCATCGACGGCTGCGTCTGCAATGGGTTCATGAGCACAGAGCCTGTCGGGTTGATTGGCAACAAGTTGTCTTTTCTGACAAATCCCGCTTTAATTTGTGTAACCATGATGGCTGCATTCGTGTTATACTCTATGCCGATGAACGGTGCCTTCCAGAGTGCGTTATTGAACGTCATAGTGGCCGAACACCCGGAGTTATGGTCTGGGGTGTGGTTTTGTATCATGTACGATCTCAGCTGCTACGAACGGAGGGTAATCTGAATAGCAACAAGTACGTCAGTGGAGTGCTAGAGCCCCTTCCTTCAAGGCATCCCTGGAGCTATCTTTCAACAGGATAATGCACGCCCACATGTTGCAAGGAATGTTCGCTACTTCTTTTCAGCCCAACACATGCAACTTCTTCCTTGGCCTGCTTATTCGCCAGATATGACGCCTATTGAGCACGTGTGGGATTTGGTTGGTCGGCGTCTCGCTCGTGATCCACGTCTTACAGCTTCAAAAGACGAACTTTGGGTGCGCATACAAACAATATGGAATTATCGTCCACAAGCAGGCATTCAACATCTGTTTCACTCCATGCCACGTCGTACAGCAGCACTTATTGCAGCGCGTGGTGGCTACACCAAATACTGATTTCGAACACTTAATATTGTTTTTTTTCTTTGAAAATTTATTCATTTATTTGTACTAATACAAGCCGTTTGTGTATTAAATTTAATTTAATTCTGATGACTCCTTCATGATGTTGCATTTTTTACAAACAGCAGTACATGTGGTATAAGCGACCACAACTGTAATAAACCTAGAATATGAAATTTAGGTAATCACATTTCGAAAATGTTCCATACAGCATCAGTTTCATTATCATCTTCATGGTAACCATTTTCACCAGTTATGAGCCCTTGTGACTTTTTTGGCTGTGGGATTACCTAAAAAGCATGGTTTATCAGGGAGGTATTCGTAACCTTGCAGATTTGAAGAACAGCGTCATCTGGCACACGCGCAGCATCACAAAAGATCAGTTACGTGCAGTTGTTGAACACGCCAACACGGTACCAGTTGTCGCTTCTTCAACACGGTGGACACATTGAACTCTGTCAATGACGTCTTTATGCAGACTTCTTCCCTCCAACGTTTCAAGTATAACATGTATTAGGTGCATTAATTAAATTGACATTTTGTTTTTTATGACTAGTGTCAATATCTATCGCACTTACATACCACTTACAAATCGTAAATAACATGCATCGCGATTGCAAGAACATTTAATTGGATTATGTTTTTACTAGGGACTGTTCGCAGCGCCAACTCCTCCCTGATTGGTCATTTTCGGAACTAAATTTTATTTTGTCCCGTCATTTGTTTCCCCATGTTCCGAAATGAATACCAATGAGATTTGGCGTTCTTGTGACCACTGGATTTTTCTCTACAGTGCTTTGAACAGGAATACTTATTATAATTAGAACCACCTGGTATATCACGCAGTTGTGAAGAAAAAGTAAATTATTTACTAAACCACCTAAAAATTTGCAAAACAAAAAAGCTAGGCTGTGCCACCTAAATATTGATCCCTAACCTCATGAATTCTCCTCGTTCTAAACGAAAAATTTTAAAATTTAGAGGCATGAACAAATTGCAAGAATTAACCTAAAATATGTTACGGTGTGTTGCTCTCTTAATGAAAAAATACCAAATACCTAAAATATGTACAGAAAATCAAGAGCCTGATATGATGGGTAGATAAGTAGGTACAGAATTAACATCGCACTGAATCAACACAGTGAGCTATTGGTGGCGGTCCGGTATCAATCCCAACAGGCAAGGTGGGCAGGTATTTTAACTAACGTCGCACTGATCTCCAAATGAAAGATACGAGGACATTACATAATTTTGAACTACGGTCAGAATACGAGGTCAACTCCTAAGCTGGCATCCCACTCTCCAAACTTCCATGATGGCCAGCGCAAGAACATTTTTGATGCCATGACAGATTTAACATACCCAGCAGCTTTAACGAGCACGTTTCGAACTGGCAACCTTCAGGTTGCTGATCCATTACACTTTCAACGGAAGTCCGTGGCCTTCTGATTCGCAGGGAACATTTCGTAACTACGATTAGGTAGATACTTTAATTAACGTAGCACTGGAGCAGCACAGCGGCTTATTCTCAACGGTCCGGGATAATTTTCAAAGGGAAAGATTCGACGACAAGACAACGTAATATTAAACCACGGTCAGAAGACGAAGTAACACCTGAGATGGAACCCCATTCTCCAAACTTCCACAACACTCCAACGTGAGGACATTTGAGACCACGGCATATTTAACGTGCACCAGCACCTCCGCAGACGACAGTTTTTGGTTGGATTCGAAGTCGCAACTGTACCGGTTGCTAATCTAAAAGTCTTCCAACCGGGTTAGTGCGGCCCTCGAAACCAGAGGAATGTCTAAAGATCTTAATAGAAGATAATCGAATTTTTGGTAGTACATATACTATACTCATCAATAGGATGACCATAAAGTAACTCACGCTTTGGGGTAGAAATTAAATCGCTTTTGGAGATTTTGAAAATCTACTGTCCCCTTAACCTTCCTGATAGTAATCACAAAGAGGTATCGCGTCATTCGCAAAGTTGGTCAGATTTGGCTGACGAGATATTTTGTCATTAGCAAAGTTGGTCAGATCTTGATAGACTAGATATCTTGTTACTAGCAAAATTGGTCAGTTCCTGAAGAACGAGATATTTTGTTATTTGCAAAATAAATCAGATCTGTATGGACGAAATATCTCGTCATTAGCAAAGTTTGTCAGATTTGGATGACAAGATATCTTGTCACTAACAAAGTTAGATTTGGATGACGAGATATTTTATCTTGAGCAAAATTGGTCAGATATTATGGGTGATATATGCCGTCAAAATCGCTTGTATGGTTGAATTGCCACTTTGGAATGGATTTCTTACTCAGTTTCATCCGCTTAGAGTGAAGCCTCCTCTCTAAAATTTAACTAGTATATTTGCTTCTATTCTCTCATTTAATCTCGACTTAAAATCTACCAGATTGCTCCGCGATGTGTGAAATAAGATTGGTCATCAAATCGGACTACAAATCCCAGACATCTACAAACGCAGAATATCCGATGCCGTATTCGACAGGAACGGGTCGAAAGGATTAGTCAATCCCTCGACTCAAATGTGAGACTGAGTGTTCGCAGGTGTATCGTGGGATCCCAACCAACAACTCAGTAGCACCTGTGATTGTTCCCATACAGCAGCCGCACGGAATGAGGTTTTGAAACTTATCAAGCCACTAAAAAGGGTACAGGCTGGAAGAGAAAGCATGATAAATTAAATTCATGAGTCATTTAGGAATTGCTAAAAGTATTTACCTCATTTATATTTCGCCATCTGCTGAACATAGTGTTGCGCTCGGCGAAAATCTTACGAGAAAATGCTCTTGTCATAACAAAATCAACGGCGATTTCGCTCGTTTAGCATAGCACTGAGCTTGTTAAGTCTGAACAGTTGATTGAAGTTAGGTAGGATGTTAGGTAGGTCTATTTTTATTAGCGTCGCACGGGAGTAACATAGCGAGCTATTGGCGACGGTCCGGGATCGATCCCCGAAGGGAAAGATGCGAGGACAACATCACGTAGTTTTGAACCACAGTCAGATGACGAGGTAACACGTTAGCTGGCATCCCACTCTAAAAACGTCCCCACCACGCCAACGCACGTGTAGTGTGAAAATTGCTTTAAAACACGTCGTGTAATACGATGAGAGTGACATATTCCTTCATTGTAATACATGATGACTAAGCTAAGCAAGTGTTGAAGTTTATCAAGATTAGCAGAGAGAGATGAGATTTGTATGTAAGGAAAACAAAGATATCCTCCACTATTTTAGTGAAACTCATCAGACACTGACGAGCCAAAACATTATGACCATCCCCATATTTTTCAATGAACTCGCCTGGATGACGTGGAGGGCACGTGATTAAGTGAGAATGGTATTTAACTGCTGCTGGAGAAGGTAAGTAATCATTCTTGCACTTACTTTTGTGAGTGATGGGAAAGGCTGCTGACGTAAGCGAATTTGATAGAGGGCAGATCGTAATGGCCCGAAGACACGGAACGAGAATTACCGAAACTGCACGACTGGTAGGTTGTTCACGATCTACCTTTGTTAGTATTCATGAAAATGGGAGAACTTACAGTTACACCAGCAGTAGACGCCAAGGTGTTGGTAGTACACGCGTCATCAAAGAAAAAGAACGTCGGAGACTGTCCCGCTTGGTAAAGCAAAATCGGAGCGAGACAGTGGCTCAACTGACAGCCCAATACAATGCAGGTCCAAGCGCAAGTTTTTCGGAACACACAGTTAAGCGGATACTGTTAGATGTGAGACTGTGCATAAGAGGTCCCACTCGTGTGCCTCTGTTGACCTACAGTGGGTCCGGGAACATCGAGACTGGACAATGGATGAGTGGAAGATAGTTGCCTGGTCAGATGAATCCCGATTTCTCATTCATCACGTCGATGGTCGTGTCAGGGTACCCCGTCTGCCAGGCGAACAGTTACTCCTCTCTTGTACAGCAGGTCATACACAAGCTGGTGGTGGCAGTATTATGCTTTTGGGGACGTTCTCATGGGCAATTCTGGGACCCGTATTGTAGTAGAACAGACCATGAAAGCTGCGAACTATCTGAACATCATTGCGGATCAGTTGCACCCTTGGCGTCTATCTTCCCAACTGGAAATGGAATCTTACAGCAGGATAACGCCCCATGTCACAAGACTCCGATTTAGTTCGAATGGTTCGAGGAGCATACTGATGAATTCCACTTAATGTCCTGGCACCTAACTCGCCGGATCTTAATCCGATAGCGCATACTTGGGGTGTCATCGGGCGGTAGCTCAGAGCTTAAACACCACCATGTCCGAATATCTCGACTTTGAGTGACCGCTGCTTAGACATTTGGTACAACCTGTCTCCAGTCATGTACCATCACGTTGGGTTGGTGTGGAAGTTTGGAGAGTGGGGTGTCAGCTCAGGTGCTGTCTCGTCATCTGACCGTGGTTCAAAATTACGAGTTGTTATCCTCGGATCTTTCCCTAAAGGGATTCATCCCGGACCGTCGTCAATAGCCCGTTGTGTTGCTCTAGTACGACGTTAATTAAAATTACCATACGATACCAGTCATGTACCAAGAACTTGTGGCATCTATGCCTAGGTGAGCTGCAGCTGTTTTGCATACCAAAGGAATCGCAACGTGTTATTGAGTAGGTGGTCATAAGGTTTTGTCTCTTCAGTGTAGTATATTATGATATTCAACAGTGAGAAATGTTTAAGTAGAGTTATGATTACAAAGTTATATATGCTCGTTTCCAGTTTTGTAAGTAAAATTCGCACATATATTTATAATTTTAGCAAACTTGTAGTTGAGCTCGATGATTTAGAATAAAGTGAATGACAGGTCCTATAATGGAATGAGTTGAAGATTAACAATATACGTGAAACATTTTCTGTAAATTAAAAATATAGTAGACTCATTAGTAAGTCAAAATCCACAAAGTGTTGAAATTTAGTGAAAACGTAAATTTCGTTGTGAAATTTAGAAGAGCATAAAGTATTTGTCCATTGGAGCATTCCTCCCCCGCCTCCCCGAAAATTACAACAAACACGTTTACAAATGAAGAATTCAACAGTCGGTATTTGAATTCACGTCGCACTGGAGCAACACAGCGGGGTATTGGCAACGCTCCAGGAAATAGGTAATTATTAGTTAACGTCGTAATAGAGCAACACAACGGGCTATTGCCGACGGTCCGGGATCATTCCCTTAAGGGAAAGCGACGCACCGGGAAAAGTCCAGAAGGGTAATGGTAATGGCAATGGTAATATTAGCTAACTTCGTACTAGAGCAACACAACGGGCTATTGACTACGGTCCGGGGTCAGTCCCTTAAGGCAAAGAGCCACGGTCAGATGACGAGGTCACGCCTGAGCTGGGGTGCCAGTTCAGGTGTGACATCTACATCTGACGGTAGTACAAAATTGTATGGTGTCCTCAGATCTTGCCTTTCAGGTTTGATACTAGACCTTTGCCAATAGATGGTTGTGTTGCGTCAATGAGATGTTAATTGAAAATAGCTACATACCTACCATGATTCGAAGCAGGAATTCTCCAGAATTGACAGATATCTGTTCTGCTATTAGAAAGAGTATTTCAGTTCTTCAGATGTAAGCCAGTACTTTTTGTAAAGAACTGGCTCACTGCTGGCTCTTTTTAATTTAAGATCTAGCTCTCTTTATTGTAAAAACAGTCAGTTCTTACAGTAAAAAGACCAAAACAGGCTGTTTTATAGTGACGCATCCTGTAGAACGACTATAGTTGAGTTCGATTAAGAATCTTCCTCGTTCCTGTTATTCACAGCTAAAGACTTAAAACAGCAGTCGTAAAATCAAACCTTTCTTATTTGTAGCATCGTAAAGCGAAATCCATGCACATCTATTAGAAGGTATGTTTTGCTAAATATATCCATCACTTTATCTAACACAAGCCATAATCTTACTCTGAATTAGGTCTGATATACCTAAGTCAATACCTGAGTCTACTTCAGAGTGAATCTATTTCTCTCTTAAGTTTGTTGTGATGAGATCTTGTCGTTAATTCTGCACATCAAAATAGTCCTACAAGTCATTCAGCCTTCAGACAAGTGTGTACGATGTGTTCCACATCATAAAACTATACCTGTGCACAAAAAGCATTGTAAATGAGGACGTTGTCTTGAAACACAGAATTCGACAGAGAAGTCTGGAGCATATGATGGAGATGATCACCTAATCGCTGAGATATCGCACTACTTTGGTATTCTCTAGCAGGACTACAAGTGACTCCAGAGCACGCCAAGATATCGTAGAACCCCTCTATGCTTAACAGTAGAATAGGGGCAATTTACATGTACGATTTCTTTGGTCGTTCTCCAGATATAACACGTCCGGTTGTTTGAAGAAATGTAAATAATATTCTTCAGACCAGATTACCTGTCCACACTTCTGAAGCGTCCAGCTTTTGTGCTCTCTGCACCTTCATAATCCCTTCAAAACAGTACGTGGAATGGTTTTCGAATAGAAGCTTTTCCATGAATGTTTCACAACATACAGTTCACATTGGATAACTTTGGTTCATACGGGATCCTGGAGATGGGATTTCATTTTGGAGGCTATCTAGGACACCACTGTCTTGTTTTTCGGGACACTAACTGCTTCAACACCCGTATGTCCTTGTCAGTTTGCTTCGATCCATTTCGTCTATTGTCTTGGGATTGTTGGTATACACTTTCTCTAAAATTTCGTCACAGATAAAAATCGCATTTCTAAATGGACAAATACTGGGCATACAAAATGGTTAAAAGAACATGCAACCATTCCTCGTGCAGAGGGGTCTTAAGTTCAGAAATTGCGTATGTTGGTGGAAACCTAGTACGTACTTTGGCGTCCAAAATACCCCACAAAAATGCTCGATTATATTAAGATGTACTATTGCGTCCAGTATTTGTGGTCTCTGTGTACTATGGGCATCTTTTTGAAGCAGTAAGTGGTGTCACCAATGGTTTTGGAATAGTCGCTCTTCTATCCATATTCACAGCATACAGCTCCCATTGGATAGTTTTGGTTCATACTGGGTCGTGGAGATGCTTGTTCGTCTCTTTTGGTTACCTCGGACTCGGCTGTCTTGTTTTTAGGGACACTATCAGCCTTAACAAACATCCGTATATTCTTGTCAGTTAGCTTTGAGTTTCGGTAACTTTTCTGCTTCAAAAATGACTTCTTACCATGTTAAAATGCACTTTTGTACACAGTATTTGTGCTCTCTGTTTCATTGTCGTCACTTCGAAGCAGTAAGTGGTGTCGCCAATGGTTTTGGAATAGCCGCTCTTTCATCTATATTCACAGCATACAGCTCCCATTGGATAGTTTTGGTTCATACTGGGTCATGGAGATGCTTGTTCAACTTTTTTTGTTATCTCGGGCACGTCTGTCTTGTTTTAAGGGACACTATGCCTTCAACATTCGTGTATTCTTGTCAATTAGCTTTATGTTTAGGTAACTTTTCTGCTTCAAAAATGACATCTCACAATGTTAAAATGCACTTTTGTACACAGTATTTGTGCTCTCTGTTTCATTGTGGTCACTTCGAAGCAGCAAGTGGTGTCGCCAATGGTTTTGGAATAGCCGCTCTTTCATGTATGTTCACATCATACAGCTCCCATTGGATAGTTTTGGTTCATACTGGGTCATAGAGATGATTATTCATATCTTTTGGTTATATCGGACACGACTGTCTTGTTTTTAGGACACTATCCACTTCAACACTCGTATATTCTTGTCAGGATCCCGGACCGTCACCAATAACCCTTCGTGTTGTTCCAGTGTGATGTTAATTAACTAACTACCTATTTTATTACAAGTACTCGCCCCGTATTCATTACCTTTAACGCTCAATTCATACTAATAATTATCTATATATACTATATCACTGAATTCATACATACCAAATTTAATCTAATCAATACGTTTAATGGCAGTTACATAAATAGAATATGGGGTATATTGTTATGGCACAAGAGCCGGATTGGTTGGATTTGGTATTATGGCTCTCTGGCCATATTTGGACAAACTTCAACTGGCGTAAAGGTCAGATCTGGTCAAGCAATGTCTTCCCGTCAAGTAAAAGACGCATACACACAAAACTTTTACTGACACAATAAAGAAATACGCCAAGGGTAGTTAAAGCTCGTATACTGTTAGCATAGATGTGAAATATAAGTAGACTAAGCATTGCTGTTGAGACGAGCTTTAAAATGTGCGACCAATATGTTGACTAGTAGTCACGAGACTTCTATGCTAAAAATGTATCCACATCTTATCTTCTCGTTTGGCAATATAACATAAAAAACTATGAGAGGGTAAATACGTAAATACTTAATTCTATATAGTGGTGACAAAGTCTACAACTACGTCGCGCGGACCAATCAAAGGATGAATCAATGAATCGGCTTATTCTACTGTCTTGTAGACCAATCAGATGATGAATGCTCGTTTCCACCCGCAAAAAAAAAATGTAGTCTGATGGCCGATTTGGTGTGTCTTATCTCCTCGTTGGGCGATATTACATAGTATGATAGGATAGGTGTGTGAATGTTTATTTCAATTGAGTGACGACAAAAGTGGTGAAATCGCTAAAGTCTACTGTTATCAGATGATCAGTCAATGAACCAATCAGATCATAAATCGATGAATGGGCATCTTCTCTCGTCCTGCGTACAGCTCAAATGATGAAGGTGAGGCTCCACCTAGCAAACGAAATAGTCTAAGGGTCACGTTACTACTAGTTTTAGTCACATGATCCTGGGCACATAAAAAGTTTACCATTGCTCACTCTGCTTTTTCATTTCCTCTCTGGCTGTCAGTTGGCAAACCCACTGAGCCATACTAAAATGTATGTTATAAATATGCGCGTGTGTAACATTAACTGATTTTATAACTATACTAGAGGGCCTGCCCCCTGCTCGCCAACCCCCGGAGGATTGCTTCGCAATCCTCATTGGTTCGCTGCGCGAACCTATGCTCGCTTCGCTCGCCTTAATGAAGACATGTGTCCTAGCAGAAGGGATTGTTTACAAAATATGTTACCAAAAAAATGTTTTTCAAATCTAAATTTGCTGTATTACAGAAAAAATATATACAGTATCTCTAAAATCAGAATTCAAATGAAAACTTTGTGCAAATTTTGACTCGAAATGTGAGCGTTGCTTTGGAAATTGAATACCCAGCATGTTGTTTGTGTGTACATTTTCCCAGCACTCAAACGACCCACACTTTTTCGTTGAGTTTGTTGCCGAAAGTTGTAGTGCAAGCGTCTTGTTGAACTATAATTGTTGGCCCTGAAAAGGACCGTTTTTTAAATGGCCCTGAAAAGATCCTCCGCTTTCTTTGATTTCTATTATAAACTAACTGCAACAGCTCATTAAAATTTCCTTTTTTTTTTCAATAAAATTTCATCCGATAACGCTATAAATTCAATCGATGCGCGAGACTTCGCGATAAACAAACAATCGTACAGTGTTGCCAAAACGCGATTACAAATAACGTCTTTTTTGCGTGCCACGTAAGAGAATTACATATATAGATATGCTGCCTTGTATATTTTGAAGTTAGTATTTTTTGCAAGTTGGATTTTCACTTAGTTTTATCTTGTTAATAGATGGATCATCTGTTATGGCACATGAGCCAAATAATTTTATCTGATCCGCTTCTGAAATTTATTATTTTAAAAAATATCTTAACTCACGGCGGGGGAATCATTTTTATTCATTCCGAATTTCAGTTTTTCAACGCGGTTATTTCCACAAATACATTTCCTCAAAAAACCCTCCTAATGGTTTCAAGAACATAACCCAGTGTGTAAACTGTATATCTACCACTCGCTTGATCGATACTTTTAAGCGACAGAATACAGTAGCGAGAATTTGAGGTTCTCCCTAAAAAAACCTACAAGAAAAATGACGTGCTTGGAGGCCGAAAAATAAAATAATAATCTAAACCCATTAGTTTATAGTACGGAAGAGCAATATATGAAGTGTACTTTTTATTATCATTTAATTTTTCCCCTTTCCCGTGGAGTTAAGATATAAAAGGGCACTATAAAAGCCTTCTAAAACTTACTCCCAAGTCTGAGTTCTCAGAACCGAAAATAACAATAAAAATACTCATAGGGCTAAACAAAACGGAAATTAATGATCTTGCTGTTTCATTTTTTCCCTTCCGCGAAGGCGGTATTTGAGAGTTATGTCTTCCGGAACAGGCAACGACAAAAGCCATCCATCAGCCACTTGTCAATTCTCGGCCATTCTTAATTGTTTCTTTCCGCCTTCGACAATCTTGCCCGCTTTTTTCCGCCTTCCACTTTTTCATCTCCTCTTCTCAACGCGCTTCTTCGGGGTCTTCACTCGGTTCTTGCTCGTGTTTTAAGCATTATGGTAATTTCGGGCGTTGAATAAATTGAGCTCCACTACGACTTCCCGCGTTTTTTTCCCCCCTGGTTTTTTCGGAGGAGAGAAATATTCAATGCTGAGGCACGCATGAAATTTAAATCCCGGTTTCCAGGGTAGTGTTTGAGATTAACAAGACGCTGTTTATGCGGGCAGAGGGGGTATCGGCCTCAGCAGAGCGGCAATGATACCCTAAATGGGGGAATGCACGTTTTATTCCTACTAATTTGGCTAGATAATAACGCTTAACTGCAAAACTGTTCGCTGAGATAACTCCAAGGAAGAAATTAAACTAGAGGAAATGAATAATGACTTGCAGATTTTTTAACTTACTCGATGAATAAAAGAACTGGATTTTTATATTCAAATTAGGTGGCTTCGCGCGGGATATCAAATAGCGGGATAGTGCGAAATGTTTAAAGTTCCACTCTCAGATTGAGAGACTCTTTGATGCAGATACTTACCATTCCGTTATCAGATGAATTGTTACTTTTCGTCTACCCAAAAATATCTTATTTCTGCAAGCCATTGTGGATTATTGGGTTTTATGGTATCATTCAAGTAATCAATCGAATTTCAACTCAATATCTCAATTAGTAAGCATATTTAACCCAAAGTGGATTTGATATATTTTTTTTATAACCTATCAGATAAATTGTTAGTTTTTGTCTAACCAAAAACTGATTCGATATCTTTAAGCATTTTTGAATTTTTGAGTTTTATGTTATCACAAAAACACTAAATCGAGATTTAACCCAGTTTCTCAAACATTAGACCTATTCAGTCCCAAGTGCATTTGATTTCTGTAACCTATCTGTCAGATAAATTATTAGTTTTCGTTTAAGCCAAAAATTCTGATTGGATTTTTGTTATGTATTGCTAATTATAGAGTTTTATGGAACCACTCAAACTCAATACCGATATTCAACCCATTATTTTTTGGTAATTTTAATTAACGTCGTACTAGAACAACACGACGGGCTATTGACGACGGTCCAGGATCAATCCCAAACGGAAAGATCCATGGACACCACGTGATGATGACCCAGTATCTCAATCATTAAACCTCTTCATTCCCAGTGGATTTGATTTATGTAGCCTATCTATCAGATAAATTGTCTGTTTTTGTCTAAACCCAAAACTTAGTGATTAGATTTCTGTAAAGTATTGCGGATTATTGAGTTTGATGGGACCACTAAAGTACCAAATCGAGATTCAATACCGTATCTCAAGCATTAAACCTCTTCATTCCTAAGAGGATTTGGTTCCTGTAACTCAGAGGATTATCGACAGTTTTTTTGGAATAGGTTAGGTAGGTCGAGTTTCTATTTGGCCAAGCTGCGCCAAATAAGACGTCAAGTACGGACATTTTTTTAAATTTCCAATGGCAAGGCAGTACAATTTCGAAGACAAATACAAATACAATACAATACAAAGTACAGAGTTGACCGAGGTCATTTTAGCCTTATACAAGGCCAGAAGTGATGGTCACTTGTGAAGGGGCACCCAGTGGGTGGACCATCATTGTCCCTAACAAAGGACAGCACAATTTAGATCCATGGATTCGAACCAGGAACCTTCCGATCCAGAGGCCAACACCTTGACCACTAGACCGGTTGGTCGGCAGTACGGACATACAATCGAACAGTTTTATGGGATCACTCAAATACTATACAGAGAACCAACTCACTATCTCAATCCTTTAAACCTGTTCTTCAGTCCTGAAGGATGGTTCGATTTCTGTAATCCATAATGGATTATTGAAGCGTTTATGGGATCATTTGAAAACTAACTCGAGAGTCATCTCAATCTTAAATATCTTCAGTTCTGAGAAAAACCGTGTTCTGAAAAAATTACATTATCGACTAGTTATGGCCCTTAAGACTCAAAAGATAATTGCAATACATTAAATTCATTTCCAAAAGCAGATCTCAAACTGTCTTGTTCTTCTAAGGCTCTTTTAAAACCTTCAAAATGTGCCATACGAGGTGTGATTAACCCATTCTGAGGGTGTTTTAAAGAGATGTCTCGTTATTAGCAAAACTGACAAGATCTTAGTGGACAAGATATCTCGTCATTAGAACAAAATTGGCCAGATCTTGATTTCGACATCATTGAAAACTTGGCAATATCTTCATGACGAGGTTCCTCGTCATTAGCAAATTAAACTAAATCTTGATGAACGAGATATCTCGTCAAAACAATTTGGAGGGTTGGTTTTAGAAGTGTAGACTAATTTTCTGTGTAATAATAAAACTTACAGAAAAGTTACACATAACCAATGTATACATACTGGTTCTAAATTAAGGTAGGTATGTATTTTAATTAACGTCCCACTGGAACAAGATAACGGGCTATTGGAGACAGTCCGGGATCAATCCAAAAGGCAAAGATCCAAGAAAATACCAGGTAATTTTGAACTCTAAATTTCGGAAGCGTCAGGAAAAGAGAAAAACTGGTCTGCAAATAGCAGGATCTTCTCGAGTTTGATTTGAAACTTACGTGTGTTGTCCTCGTGTCTTTATCTTCGGGTTTGATCCCGGACCGTCGCCAATAGACTGCTGAGTTGCTCCATTACGATGTTAATTATAATACTCACTTACCTACCTTCACGAGTTTAACTCGCAAACATGTAACTCGTTAAGTAATGAAGAACTGAACGCAAATTAATTGCGATTCATCTCGAACTGAGTCTCCAAATGCTCGTTTTATCGCTCCTTAATGCTATGCAAATTCGACTCCTTACTTATCTACCATAGTTGCAAAGAGTTTAGAACCACAATTATAATAACCTCGGACAACCATCTGATAATCATGGGGCAGCCCGGTTGGGAGAGTAGCCGCAGGGTTGCAACCAAAGACTGGCGAGTACAAAGGAGATTGCTGCACGTTCAATCTGTCAATCAATCAACCCTCACTTTGGCGCGAATTGGAAGTTTGGGGAGTAGGGTGCCAGCTCAGGTTGTGACCTCGCCACCTGACTGTGGTTCAAAATTACGTGGTGTTGTCCTTGTATCTTTTCCTTTGAGCATGATCCCTGACAGTCGCCAATAGCCCTTGTGTTGCTCCAGTGCGACGTTAATTCATTACGCTTAGAATTATTGTACTTATCTACCATATGTGTGATGCTAAACGTGTAGCTTCGTCAAAATGAACTTTTTTCTCACCTTGCGTGATGTATATATATATTTATAATGTAACCTAGTATAATGATTTAATATATATACTGTATAGATGTAAGGATGTATAAATGTAATGTAATGTGCTCTAACATTCTGGGTAGACATGTCACCTTGGTGGCATGCTCTACTCATCCAACCACACTTATTTAAACTGGTACAGTGTCTCACGAAACTAGGTACGGGAGTGTGTGTTGGTATTAGTTAGTGTAGCTTCGTCAAAAATTATTATTTAAAAGTTCTTTTTCTCCAGGATTGATATCAGTTAAGTTTTAACACCCAGTGAAAAAAAAAATCGATTTTCGATGTATTTTGAAAGTCTACTGTCCCTTTCACGAGTATATTTCTATAGGTTCGAGCTACGCCTCCTTCATATTCATTTCTACAGACTATCAAACAATTCCATAAAAATTGGGCTTCGATCACTTTAATGTGAAATTTAAATCTAAAAGTGGGTTCCGATTCCACTGTGACCTTTCTTCAGATTTATTTATTGTTATTCCTCCATTGAATCACCGCATTTCGATTTTCCAATGCCAGCCCCACGCGGAGATAGAAAAGTAATTCGTAATTGTTCTCCCCTCAAACTTCCAGCCCCAGAAATTCGATACGCAAAACTTTCGAATCCCACTCTCCTTCTATAGAACGTTACAGAAGGGAGACTACTTTCTTGCCTAAGTTGAATAGCATCTTTGCAGTGGCGCTACACTTTCCTTCTCTTTTTAATGCGTCCTGCATACAGCCATCAGACTTTGAATTTGCATGACATTCCCTCCCAAAAGGCGAAGGGATATTTTTCTTTTCACGGCCTCCACTCCGTTTACCATTTGAATACTGAAAGGAATTTTAGAAGCGTGAGGTTAAACATTGACAACGAAATACTTTTATCGTGATCGGCGACCCGTGTGCAAATGAGCGGGGGCGTATCGAAAGAAATCGCAAATGAATCCTAGACTGTCAAAATCATCAATCAGTCTAATCGACATATATCAGAGGGCTTTTTTCTTCCCCAAAAACTCAGGCTAATGGGGGCTGAGAGTTGCTGGCCGAAAAGCATCCATCACTTTAATGAACCCTGCTTAACTAGAGAGCATTTCAAATAGAGATCCGTATTAGGGCTCTGGTGTTGGGGGTTAACAGATAATGTAAGTCTGGTTTCGTGAATATGCGTGAATAGACTGCCAATATGCTCTCGTGCGTATTGGCTCTAGGGCTTGAGTTTCTTCCCAATTTCTCAACTAATGTTTTCAAGTTGTACCTCTTCCAGGATGAATCCGCTCAATAGATAGGTAGGTATTTGGATTAATGTGGAGCAACACAATAGGCTATTGGCGACGGTTTGGAATCAAAGGATCCGAGGACCCTGTCGGGTTCGGTTCCACTTTGGCTCAATTTCTGTCTTCTATGTGAGCTGCAGTAGCCCAGTTGTCAGGGTCGCGGTAGGTAGGTAGATGAGTAACGTCACACGTGAGGACATTTGAGGCCACGACAGATTTAACGTGCACCATTCTCCCTATTACACGACAGTCTTTAGTTGGATTCCAACTCGTAACCCTCCGGTTGCTAATCCGTTACTCTTACAATAATCGTTGCTGAATTTCAGAGTAGTGTAGTGATGCTTTTACCCAACAATAGACAAAGTGACTAAATAACACACAACTATTGGTTAAAAGAATCCATTGATTCTTTTACAATAGATTTCCCTTACAATAGAATTCTTTAATCCTTTCATTGGTCCTTTTCTTGGAACAGAACATTTTGGAACGATTCTATTCCTTCTTTCTGTAGAATAGAATCCTTTGGTAAGATTTTGTTTGTACTATCCTTGGAATAGAATCCTTTGGTAGGAAATTCAGTTGGTCTTTTCCGTAGGATAGAATTCTTTGGAACGCGATTCTATAGCTCCTTTTCTTATAATAGAAACCTTTGGAACGCGATTCTATTGCTCCTTTTCTTAGAATAGAATTCTTCAGAAAAATTGAATAGCTCCTTTTCTTAGAACAGAATCCTATGGAAAGAAAAAATTGATCCATTCCTTAGAATAAAATCATTTGGAAACATTATATATATATATATATATATATATATATATATATATATTGCTCCTTTCCTCAAAATATAATCATTTGGGACGTTTTTCTTCTTAGAATACAAGACTTTGGAACGTTTCTATTGCTGCTTGCTTAGATTAGTATAATTTGGAAAAGTTCTATTACTCTCTTTCTGTTGGTCAAGAAAGCCAAAATTGGTTAGATGATACAGGTTACAAGATGGAATTCTGCGTATGAATCCCTCAGATTGTGAAAAAAAAGGGCATTGTGAATGGATGTGAAGTGGATAAAATTCATACAATACATACTTCATAGGTGTTTCACTAAGACTCCACATATTAGCCCAAGCATAAAAATTCAAAAATATCAAAATATCTCTACAGAACATTCTCAAGTGCAACAAAGACCCAAACTTGAGCTTCAAGAGCACACCCCGAATAAAGCGACAAATGCGACTAAATAAAAAAGTATCAAAAAAGGTGATAATGCATTGTGTGAATTCTAGTGACTGTGACAACTCCCTAATTACTCACGAACCAGCTGAATTTGACGCTATAAATAATGCTCTGGGATTACCATCAATTTTCGAAAATGATAGAAGCGTGTCGATAAAAATTGATGTCTATCTCACACTTGTGCTCACGTGAGTAGATCACCAAAAAGCTTTCTTTCCGGCAGGCATCCTCCAACGAAACAGATGGGCAAAAAAGTGTCACCTGACTACACTTCATGCACGCAACTAAACAGAATTTCATTCACAATGCCTGGCACATTGCGTGATTTTTATAATCATTCATTTTTAATTTGACCGGCATAAGCCATCAAATATACTCTTTTTGCTATTAACTCCTCCACATCCATTGACGAGAAAAACTTACCTAACTCTGTCTTGTGCTTAGCATGGACACCTGTCACGATTGTAATCTGTACAAGTAGATGAATACTTCTGGTGTAACAAAGTGTCTGCTTATTGGTCACTAAGTTCAAATTGGATAGACTTCTTTGTTTATATATTCTAGATCGCTTCTACTGCAGACAAAGGCTGACAATGCATTTGAATTGGCGTTGCACTGGATCACCACAACATGCTAATAGAGACGGTCTGGGATTAGATTGGATGTTGGGGTTTAGAGTACTCGTTTAGAGTTGTGGAGCAACACAACGGGATATTGACGACGGTCCGTGAACAATCCTTTAAGGGAAAGATCCGAGGACAAGGCCACGTAATTTTGAACCACGGTCAGATGACGAGGCAACACCTGAGCTCGCACCCCACTCTCCAAACTTCCACACCAACCCAACGTGAGATCTACAATTTGAAAAGAATGCATCGGTATCGGACTCGAATAAAAGCACCCCCAAATCGTAACACTTGAGAGAAACCACCCAGAACCGGGCTTCGTTACTCAAGAAATCCCCCAAGAGTACGGAAAACAGCTTCGGAATAAAAGCCATTATGCCCTTAATCAAAGCCGTGATACGGAACTTCACTATCTGAATTAAAGTTTGTATTGGAAACGATTTCCTATATACTTTCCTCTTTCCCACCGTAAATCCTTAAGAGTGTAGAGCTGTTTCCACCAAAATTTGTTTTGTTCCTACCCCGCGATAGGCCTGTAAGTAGAACATACGGACAGGAGGAGAAAAATTAAAGAAAAACGGGAATAAAAAGACGAACATAGAAACAGACTGGACTCTGTCCCGGTGTCCCGATGGGACTAGGAAGAGTATCCCTCCTCTCCAGTCTCCTGTTTCCAATTTTTTTCTTCCTCCGTTTGACCACTCTTTTTTATAAATATAGGAAGATCGTTGGTCACGTGAGTGGGAGGGAATTCGACAGACGTTCCCTTCGGTTAAAACAAAAATTTCGGGAAAAAAAGGAGAAGCAGGAAAAATAAAACTGAACACGATCCCTTCGAGTTTCTTTTCCCTCAGGCTACCAGATCTTAAATAAAATGACTTTAGCACCAGCGCCCGCGTTTTACAGTCATAAAGCTACCAATTGAGACTCTTTCTCCGGTATTTTTTTCCCGGAATGCCATGATTTATTTTTACCATCATTCGCACATAAAGAAGGAAATACGGGAGAGATAAATGAATCCCGAGATTGTCTGATTCCAGACATCCTATATCTCGGCGACCGATCTGATGAATAAAGTTGCTCAAAACAAAGAATGCTCTTGGATGCGCGGCGATTCGAAATAAATTACCTCGTGCAGTCTCTGCCCTCACGCGAGGTTTTGTAAAACGTTTTTTATATCGAGGAAATGTTTCCGGAAATAATCCGGGAAATGTATGTAGATATTTCAATTAAATTCCCACTGGAACAACGCAACGAGCTATTGGCGACGGTCCGGGATCGAACCCGGTGGAAAAGATTCGAGGACAACACCAGGTAATTATGAACCACGTTCAGATGACGAGACCAACACCTGATCTGGCACCCCTCTCTCCAAACTTCCACACCACGTAAAGACGTTTGAGGCCACGGCAGATTTTACGTACACGACAGTCTTGGGTTGGTAACACTCAATTCCTCCCTGGATGTGTTTCTTTTTCCATTCTTAGTACGATATTCCTTGACTTGGCAAAATATAGAGCGACTGGGTGAAATGTAACCACTGTGCCATTCGAATTAAACCACGACTATCAACCAACTAGAAATCAGTGCAGCTACCCCTCGTTATATCGCACCTCGATGTATCGAGCATTTAACTACTCCATCTCTTTGCTTGCCTCAGAGGAATTTTCAATTTGTGAAGAGCAAAGGTAGGTAGGTATTTAACTAACATCACATTGGAAGACACCACGTCATAAGATTTTATCCATGGTCAGATGATGAGGTGACACAACACCTGAGCTTACACCCATCTATCCAAACGTCCACTTCCCGCTAACGTGGGACATTTGAAATTATTTGAGATGAGCCATGAAAGATTTACCGTGCACCATCTCCCACGACGGTATTTGGTTGGATCCAGTTTTGAACTCGCAACCCTCCGGTTGCGAATCCGCTGCTCTTCGAACCGGGCTACCGTAACCCTCTAAGGTTAGGAGTTTGTCACTTACTTCAACTGAAATTTTTTTTCTCAGTTATCTTACAAGTTGTTATGTGAGAGTTCGTCCATTCGGACTCCCCCAGGGAATAACCATGGTACTAAGACCTGATGTGTAGGAAGGGGACGTGTAAGGCTGTATAATGCAACGTGTAATTCATTTTGTTCGTTCAGAAATGTAAGTCTTGTCATTGCGATTATAATAAAAGAATAGCAAACGGTACGCTGGGAAAATGAGAAAAATGTATGCATGTATGCCAACTTGAGGACATTTGAGGCCACGACAGATTTAGCGTGCCCGACCTCCCACGTCCGCGACGGTCTTTGGTCGGATCGAGCTCTGAACGCACAACCCTCTAGTTGCAATTCCGCTAACCTTCCCACCGAGCTACTAGTAAATAGTCTTGATAAATAATTAACAACTGAACGCTATATTTCACGGTACTTTTATTAAGCAGCTGCCTTGGTATACACAAGGGAGCATCACCTAAATTAGTATTGGTCCATCATCTTACTTGGTGTTTGGTTTCGATGGGGAGGTTTTCTAGGTAATTTAAGATTTGATTGATGATGTGTTCAAATGCAAGGCAATGTTCCTGTCAAAACATTGTGAGCATTCATATCGCAACACCGGGTATTCTAGGGATTTCTGGACAAGGTATCTTTCACTGCAGTTCAACTAGAAAAAAAATGATTGACTTATTCTATAAAGCAGTATCTTTCGTTTTGCTTTCACATATTGATATATTTGGAGTTCCTTGCGGAAGAGCTACTTTGGTTGGTTGGTAGATGAATTTACATCGCACTGGAGCAACACAATAGTCTATTGGCGACGGTCCGGAATCCAGCTTTAAGGAAAAGATCCGAAGACAGCATCCCGTACTTTTGAACCCCGTATAAATGAAGAAGATAAGAGTTTTGAAGATGAGTTGATAATAAATAATATAGTGGCATAAAAATTGGTAAGTATTATACGCTTTGGTTTCTGAAAGGTTATAATGTCATGACATATTCGTTGATTAGAGTATGCGCCGACGTTGATTAGAGTATGTAAACTCACTGACTATTAAAGAATGGGAATAATTTAGAATTTCAGATGTATTGTGAATGCAGTTTAACCTTCCAAGTTGTTTCGAAGAGATATCTCGTCCCCGGGAGCCAGAAAGTGCTTCAAACTGCGACATGCGTAGCAGAACAAAGTCTTTGCAGAACAGTGTTTCCTTCATTTTATCAGTATTTTGACCGATTTTTTTTTCAATCAAAAGTTACTATGTTCTGCAGTGCAAAACTAGTTCCTTACCACCCCCTTTTTTTCTTTTCTAGCTACGTAACAACCTCCCTACACCTCCCAAATTACCACAAACACTTTATAAATAACACATCATCTTCTATGACAGTAAAAAATATTTAACTTCAAAAGTTATCGACACAATTGCAAATACTAATAGTATGCCTTGGTTTTAAATAAAGTAAGTTAATTAATTTTGATGTTTTATTATAAATATGTAATACATATTTAGCCGATAATTGTGTTTTACGTCTGCTTTTGAATTGACCGCAATTTTCAAAATTCGGACAAAATGGCTGCAGAACAATTGCAATTGCTTGGAGTTGTGTTGCAGAATACTGAATATAATCTTGCGCACACACACATTCACACCTGGGATCTCGTCCAATTTTACTGATGACGATATACATGGGAATGAAAGGAGTCTCAATTGTTTTATGATGACGCAATCAAGATAGGGTCACTTTTCTTCACAACATATCACGTTCATTAGAACTGGTCATCTTTGACCTAATCTAATGATTGACTAGATATACCGTTAATACAACCACCAGGAGTGTTAAAGAGTACATAGCGGAATAATGTTTGTGGTTTCTGAAAGAAATTGCAAGCACTTTTCTGAGTTGCTAAATTGATAGATGTCTCCGCTGTTCAAAAGAGGTTTGAATTAAGCACATTAAATAAGTAGCAATCTTTCTCAATGAGTAATGGCACATTTTGACAATCTGTAAAAACATTTTATTGCTATTTGAAAAAAATGTTTTGTATTTAGTTAAGTCAGCTAAGTTCAGGTACTGTTATGTTTAATAACGTTCCTCCGCCAAGTTGGAAAAAATGATAGGTAGATAGTTGAATGAACGGCACATTAGAGAAGCGCAACGGAATATTGAGTACGGTCCGGGGTTAACCCCGAAAGGGGAGATTTAAGGATGTCATCTCATCATTTTGAACCACGTTCATATGAAGGGTCATCATCTGAGCTGGTAGCGAAATTCAACGCCACGCCAATTTGAGGATATTTGAAGCCACGACACGAAAAGCGAGCACGAGCTCCTACGTACACGAAGGTCTTTGTAGCTCCAAACTCACATCCCTGTAGTTACAAATCCGCTACCGTTCCCACCGGTCTACCAAGAAATAGTGGTAATTGTTGAGAAATGATTTACAATTAAGCGTTATATTTGACACTACTTTTATTAAGCAACTGAATTCAACTTTCAACCCTCCAGTTGCATAAACGCTCCTTTTTTTTACCGGGCTACCAGGAAAGACTATTGAGAAGTGATGGACAACTCAACGTTATATTTAACACTGTACTTTTATTAAGCAGATGAAATCAACTTGCAATGCTCCAGTTGCTTATACGCTCCTTTTTCAAACGGGCTACCAGGAAAGAGTGTTGAGAAATGATTGACAACTGAACGTTATATTTGACACTGTACTTTTATTAAGCAGCTGAAATCAACTTCAATCCTTGTGCCACATCATAACATGTAAGCAAAAAGGAATCCCTGTGTAGAAGTACAGATGGAAAACATACACAATCACGGGGCAAACTTTAGGGAATTCAATACATTTACATTATTTACAAGCATATGGTAAGTACACTATTCAGCATAACAATGAGTTTGTCATGAAGCGACCACATAAAGTGTGTATACTACCGGTAATGGATGGTAACACTCTTGTAGTTGCTAGTGATACACTTGGCATTTCTTATCAATAACTTTTTCCCTTTTTGAGAATACATTATTTCAATAAAATATCAGGAGTATACAATGGAACAGAAGATGGGCAAAAAATAAAAATTACTCACAAATATTACACTCTGAAGAACAACTACGACGAAAATTCACATTATTTTGATACGTTATCTGGATTTAATCACCATCCAAACCAACAAAAAATTGCATTACACGAACAAATAGTAAAAGAAAGTATAAAATCTCACTTAACTGTAAAAACTGAATAAAGTTTATCAAGTTTCTATAGAAACATAGAAGAGACAGAAATATATATAAAGGTACACATATTTTGGTTTTAAATGTTTTGTTTAATTTTTCATAACTCATTTTCTAACAAATGTCACATTAAGGTTTAAAGCATATAAAAACATACTAGAAATACCTTCTGATTTGAAAGATCACAAAGCATTTAAGGTAACAAAATTTGTATTAATAAAAGGGAATTAAGTTACTTTAACTGAAAAGTTAAAATTTATAGTTTTATTTTATTGAAAATATATATACTTGGAAAGTAAATTTTTCACATGCATTTCAAAAATTGAAAGTAATTTTTCAAATATATTTAGATAAATTTCTGATCTCAATGATTCATTAGTTAACTTTTGCTGAAAGGATGATTTTCTCCTCATATGAAGTGTAGACTTTTGGATACAAAATACATAATTACGCTGATAGTTACGTTAATTTTAAAATGCGTTTTTCGAATATTGTACAAGGAATTATTTTCGAATGTTCTGCAGCTGTAAATATCCCCGAAGTTTGTGAATCAACTTAATTGTGATCTATCATATGTTCATGTGAGGTTACATTGCATGAAGTTATATACTACTTTGATTCATTTTTTGATATTTTTATGCTCCGCACACGGCAGTGATTTGCCAATGTGAGCCAAATTTAATTCACTGGCAAAACTAAGTATATTTACAATGAAAAGTAATTTACTTTTTGTTTAGAATTAACTTTATTGGCACAACTTATTAACACAAAGTGAGAAAGTGTTGCAAAATATAAATTTCTCTGAAAGTCTTTGAAAGTAATCCAAAATTGAAAATAAATTGAATTTTGGAATTTATAAAACCAAATATACGAAATTTTCATATCAATCAAAACCTTCCCAGTCACAATAATGTGCACTAAGTCTAAACAATATTTTGATTAAATTAACTAAAATAAAAAAGCTCAAAATTATCTAGCATTAATTAGTTAGCACAGTTTGTAAGAGCCAAGAGTATTGCAATGCTGAAAAAAGATTAAACACACTACTTCTAATTTTAATAAAATAAAATTACAATTCAAATAAAGGAACACGAATAATCCGTAGCACCAGTGATGACTGTTTTAGATAAGTTAACACGACCTCTCGGGAAATAATATACAGTTCAACACCAATTATTTTGATTATTTACTTTCCAGAATTACATATATCCATATACCGCAGCATGTAAATTGTGTATTTTCACAAACGGTTTACTCACACAAAGATAGATTTAGTAAGTACTTAAGCAAAATAATCACTCGTTTGTCTTTCACATAGTTGCATCCACATCACTAAACTCAACTCATTTAGTAAAATATTCATTTGACACATTTACACGAATCTATACAGTTGCAAAAAAACTGATTTACAATGAATAAACACAGAGTAAATCAAAACACGAACAACAACGTAATAAATAGACCTATTTAAAGTACCACTCTAGTCTACATAAACATAAGCGCTTTTGTATTTACAGACAGTTAAGTACTTTCTCGTGGTAGAAACATATATTTTTTGTTGAAATACCTTAACATTTCTTTGATAGAAAGGACAATGAAGTCGCAAGAATGATGCTGTAACGCCAAACCACGTTTTCTTTTTAAAAGGGCTAGGAATGTATTATAATGCACAATCTCCCGGACAGTCCACGTGACCTAGTCCTCTTTAGACCAGTGGTCTAAGAATATTTTAACAGTAATGTGACCAAGTTCCTTCATTGACCAACTAGTAGAGTACACGATCTCAATTCATGTCATCGATGCCTCCATTCCAAATATTTTTCTAGCCTTAGTTTCGAAATTGATTGACAAGGATACAAAACTATGAGTCGTAAGTTCTCTTTGTTTAGTATCTTCCAAGAAGTCCTACAGTCAGACTTTGAATGAATAGATGTCCTTTTCTAATAGTGTGAGGATGATGGACTTGAGAGTTTCAAGATCTGTTATCAAGGCTATTATAAATGCTAAATGCCGTGTCACTACTAACCTAGTCCAGTTAAGTAGCTTAAAATAGGTATTGCAAAAATATCAGTCTTGCGCAGCGGTATAACTTTAAATGTTCGTGAAATTGAATAGGGTCTATAGTGTTTGAGAACCATCGTGGTTTACCTAGCTGTTATGTGGGTGATACCAGTCACACTTCCATCAAGAAAATTGTAATAGTTCTGTATTATAGTATTTTCACACGATTCCGATCCTTCTGTTTTTAAACTTCTTGAAATATCGATTTGGATTGGTTACGTGACAATGTGAGGTACAAATTACCATCGCATCATGTTATTTGTGCCAAGTAGGTACAAGTGCGATGTTACATCAACATGTATTCTAAAAATTGAATGAAAAAAATACAATAAATCATAGTAAGAGTTCGTTTAAAGGAAATGGAAGTTACATGAAAATTTGCATCAGCTTATAACATTACTAAATTCGCAGTATTATACTGAGCCTAACACATACTATAATTTACATTATTTGTAGCATTAATATGCCTGTATATTTTATATATCATAGGCTTAGAGCAGAAACTATTAACTGACATTTTTAGGAGACGCTAAGTCTTTATTTTCATAACGATGAGAAATACATATTAGTACGGCAATCTGGCTTAAGAGATGAATAACACTTGAAACGCGCTTATAAATTTTATTTCTTGGCCTAAAAACTAATTGTCAGGCTCTAAACAGCTGTTCAGTGAAAGCACTAATTTTTCAGTTAATGAGTTTCTGCTCTAAGACGACGGTATGTGTGATCAATCGAATTCTTTTGAAAAATTGAACAAAGAAGCTTCAGTTAAAAGGGTAGACTGATCCATCGAAATTTTGCATTTAAATTTTCAGCGGCTGTGTATGTCAAAAAATGAAAAAGTACTCTAATAGAGTTGGCATTCAATTCCAGAGTTTATTAATTTCAAGGTACCTTTTGTCAAGAAAATGTATCGAATCCCATTTATACTTAAACGTCTGAACGCAGCAGAGGGAATATTTTATTTAGAAAAGTGGGAAAACATACATGTATACGCGCTCATCATAAAAGGGTAAATAAAATAACCTAACAAATATTGAATTTAAAGTTTGCGTGTCTAAAGCTATGAATACTTTTCCTTTTCATATTCCCTACATTAACTTACATGTAACTGAGTGTTTTTGATGATCATTCAATTCGTTCAATTTTTTCTACAGACCGTATTTCAAAATGCTCATTTAAATGTTATGTCACATAGTACATCATTGCTTATACTCACATATAAACAATTGAAACATTTTTATGACTTAAAGTAACTATTAATTATATCTACTTTCTGTAATAGCATGGAATGTTATTAAAATGTATAACATTTTCAATAATGGATTTAAGTTAATAATGAATAATCTAGATTACAAAATGAACTTATAAAGAAAGGAATTCGATAAGCAAACTGGTTTTGAGAAACTTATATTCCTACATTAACTTATAAGTAACTGAGTGCTTTTGATGATGATTCAATTCCGCTAAGTCTTTTCTTAAGAACGGTATTTCTCAGTTTTTGTTCAATTATTTTTGTTATCAATAGTTTTGTTATTAATGAAATATATAGCATTTTCAGTAATGGTTTTAAGTTAATAGTGAATAATCTAAATTATGATCAATTAGGCGTAATGGAATTCGATAAGCAAACTAGTACTGAAAAACTATATTTAATGTTTAGTAAGGCCTTGTGAAGAAAAAAAATCTAGTGTGTGCGCGTGTATATAAGGAGCATTTGAGCTTATAATATAATCTTTCCAAAGAAGAAGAAAATTGGAGGGATAAAGCAAATTGCAGGGAAATCTGACCTTTGTTTCCTTGAATGGTGCAATGAAAAACAAAGTTGCATCCATGCATTATTTTACCAAACAATTAATCAAAAGACCCACTTCATTTATCTATCAAATGCACTATATTAGCTCTATAAGACAACGGTGAAAGCGTTTTGGAAGAAGTGGGAGTAGAAAAACTTCATCAGCTTTCACTTGTCTGTTATTGGAAATCAATCAGTGTTGGGCGGTTTTTTTGGAATTCAGGAAAAGGTGATTTTAATTACACCGCTGCATTCTGCGCCGAAATAATCAACGCTATCATTTTGGTAATTCTCCAAACAAAGAAGTGATTAATAACGAAGTATAATTAACGCGAAATAATGCGGTTAAAACATCATTAACTTGGTGTAGAGAGAATCCCAATTTTGGGGAGAAACTTTGGCAGTTATCACTGTAATATGGATACAAAAATTAAGGGATTGTTTGGATTACTTTGTAAGCAGACGCTCAGACTTTTGAGTAAAATGCGTAAGCCAGCTTATTATAAACTATAAAAGCTGTGGTTCCCAAACTTTTTCATCCCAAAACCTCTTAGAAAATTTAGAAATATGTTTATTAATAGCGTAGTAATAATTAACGCAAAATAATGCGATTAAAACATTTACTTGGTGTAGAGATAATCATAATTTTGGGGAGACTGGCAAGTATCACTGTGATATTGATGAGTTTAAAAAATTTATTTAGATTAATTAATTTAATCTATATTTTAAGACTTAGATTTTAGAACATAAAGTAATCGGGGAAAATTATGAAATATTTAATTTTTCTTGGAAATTATATTTTGGCAAATGAAATATCACATGTTTTCCGTGGACCCTTAGGAGACTACATTTTGGGAATCACTTTTTTTGTTTAAAGCATTCAAGCTTCAAATGAATGATTCATTTTTCGGGACTGCATTTTACTTCGATTAAAGATGTGCATTTAAGGCTTTACTGTATACATCGAATGCAAGCTTAAAAATATTTACGTGATCTAACCTTTTCGCCCTCTGTGTTAAATGAAAATAATATTTCTTCTAATTTAATACAAATTTATTTATTTTTTGATTCATTCATAATATCGATTTGAATACTTGTTGGCGAATATATTTTAAAACAATGTTGCGACTAATTGCTTTATAATCTACTCTTTTCTGCTCTAAATGTATATTTTCAATGAGCAACATTATTTTTGACCTCATGTTCCATTCAAGGTTTGAAGCAATTATTACATTAAAAGACGCATATAACAAATGAATATAAATTGTAAATACGAGTTAACCTTTAATCGCAGCTGGAAGGGAATACCATGAATCACAAATATAAGTTTATGATATATTCTAATGAACCCGGGAAAACGCTAATGGACATTCTCTTTTGGATCTGCGCGTGGTTTTTATTTCATTAATAAAAAGTAGCCGGCATAAACAAATAAACAAAAATGGCAAAACGAATTCGAGGAAAAAATAATTTATAGGAGAAAAAATGGTTAATGCTGAATGGAAGTTCGTATATTCAATTAAAAAAGAAGGTACTTAAAGATCGTAATGTGCGTTTTGTTGTCTAATCAAATTTGAGGGGAGGTTCTTGTCGGTGCAGGTTCTTCCTCATAGGGAAAAAATCCAGGAAAAGTTTCTTTACGCTAGAAGTCAAGCCACATTCACGCATCAAATTCTACCCATGCGAAAGGAAAAAACTACTTCTTTTTGTTGAGATGGCAACCTTAAGCTCTGTTCCGTTTTATTTCGTTCTTCTTCATCGTCTTTGACCACTAGTTCTTAATTGTTCTAACCGTTTTCTTTTTTGCGGGGTTTTTTTGTTTGTCTTTTTTATTGGACCCGGTTAAGATTGGGAGAGCCGAAGCTACCCCGCCGGTAGCTTCGGCTCTCCCAATCTTCGCGAGGAAAAAAGCGGAAAAAAGGAAATTCCCGACATTTTTATTTCATTTATTTCGTCTCCTTTCTTTTCCGATTCTTTTACTGTGAAGATAAATGTCTACTCTACCTCGATTCGCCTACGCCGAGCAAATATCTATTCCGGCCATGAAAGAATTGTGCGATAATTGATACTTTACGCATACTGCCCCCTTGAATAGCCGGTTAATCTATCTTAAGGCCCGTTAATCTATCTTCATTCGGCATGCACAAATAATTAATAGAACGGGTGCGCAGCTAACTGTCCGTTTAAACAACAAACATCGAGATAGGCGTGAGAAATTGATAGCGCCATGGGGACAATTTAAAGAGGAAAGTTTGCTTCTCAAAAAACTTCGAGCTTAGCTTTGGAAAAGAACCTCTTAAAATCGACAATACTGCATATCTGAAGCGTGGGGTCTTCAATCTTCCTATCTCACGACAAGGTTTGAAAATAAAAATTTCTGATTATTTGTAAGTGGGGATGAATTTAAATGGCATGCTCTTGTTGGACAGTTGACACTCTACATACAAACGAAACATAACCTAGTAAAAATGCTAGACTAATGTTCTACACAGAGTACTTCAACATCAATTTTTGGCGGATCTTTTTACGAAACCCTAAAATGACCGTTCTATGACGAAACTCCATGAATTTACAAAGAAAGTAGATTGTCCTAATTGCTTTTAATTTTTCGACGTATCCCACTTTAAAAGAGAAAACCATCCCTGTTTTAAGATTCTTTCAACTATTAGATGGAGCAAGGTTAATGACAGTTACATCATGAAATATGGTTAATAATATGCGAGTGTTCTTAAAGGAGGTAAGATATCAGTATAACAGTCAAACAGGTATAAGAAACTCCCAAGGAAAGGTACGAATATCTTCGCAGGAGGGCGTAAGAGTTGTATTATGTTGTTTATATGAAATGTAAGGTTTTTTGGAAAAGGGCCAGAATTAGCCTTTTGATGGAAAAGGGCTAATTCTGGTTTAATATAGTTCAACCAGATCTGGTCTGGTCTGGTAGCCATGTGGTTAGAGCCTTGATCAAAAAGCTCTGGGTTCGAACCCCAGTTTAGTATTAGATGTTTCTATCTGTTTTCGAATCTTTAGACTGTAATACATTCTAGGGATAGGGAAAACCATGGTACCGGCACTGTCTGGCAGAACTCGTTAGGGATATGTAAAATAGGTTAGAAATTGAAAAGGTACTTAGTTTTTACTTTTGGAGATGGGGTAGGGTAAGTCTTTAGATTTTGGTCACACTAACCACAAAGGGTAACAGACACTTGAACATTTCTAATGGTATCAGGACACGACAGTCCATCCTCGAACTTGGCATGGACATCATCAAGGAAATCATCCGAGAAAACTGAGATTGATAATTCCTTCAAAGTGTTTAGGAATGTTTGAGTATCTGCTGGACCACTGGGTATCTGGTACCGGGACACGAGAGTAAGATGAGCGGTCCTATAACATGATACTCGTCGGAAACCACAAGATTGTCTGGAAGTAATATTGTTCAGTCTTGGTTCATCTAACATTTCGAGATCGAGTTCTTTGTTTGCTCAACTAAATTGAACGTGCCTTTGCGAATTTTAAAATGTAGCTTTTGAAGTCATCAAGACAAAGTTAAAAGACACAATAATAGGAAACATTCAAAGGAATAAAAGTAAAACCAACGAACAAGTTTTTGAGGCTCTTCAAACAGACAAGAATATTGTATTATTGCCTTTTAGTGGAAATGTAAATCTGTACACAACAACTGTGTTAACTGAATTCAAATAAATACTTTAATGCAATGCACACCCAGAAAAGAAGACTATGATGGCTCAAGGAAAAAAGGTTTTATTATGATGGTTCTGAAGAAACGATTCCTAGTTAGAAATTAAGATTCCCGACTGCGCTGCTCGTTCATCTCTCCAAAGATGAAAATTCTTCAGTACAGCGCCCAATACCTTTAGATGCACGGGATCATTTCGGGAAACTTTTCCCTCTCTCAAAGACGGGAGAAGATGTGTGTGTGTGGGGTGATAAACCACGTCGCTAAATTAATTGCGCTGTATGAAAAGAACAGAGGCTGCCCAGCGGACCAGGAAAAAAATACCAAAGGGAGAAGAAAAGCAAAAAGAGCGAAAGAAATTGGTGGAATTATCGTGAGCGACCTGAGCATTCCTATCGTATCCTTTGAGTGAAAAACATCTCACTTGTCTTATTGGTCAGCTTTAAGCTTTACTAATGAAAGTGTTACTCACTAACTCTGATGCACTTAATGTTGTTTTTCTCTCTTCTCAAGCTCTAGCCACTTCCTCTCCGTTTTGCAGGAAGCTCTCTCCTTTCCCTTTATTTTCTTTATATATAGATCTCAGACGTGATGTTTTTATTTCTCTTTCAAGAGCAATCGATGGTTTTGGAGGTGGGGGAATTTTTTCTCCATCTCTTTCTCTTTGCGATCTATTTCATTACACTTGGGAGAAAACACGCCGAGGCCGGATACAAACGTCAAATTCACAGATGGATTGCAGGTTTTTTTTATTGAAATGGTAGTGCCACCAGATAGATCTGCTGCTTTTTAAACACCCCGCTGTGATTTTAGGTCACAGCATTTATGGAAGCAACTGGTTATTAATTTAAAAATGTAATGCTAGATTCCACTTGTTGATTGAAGGATTTCTAATCGTAAATTGTTCTTGAATTTGAAGAATCACTCGCGAAATGGTACTTTTACCTGATAGCTAAGCACCTTGCTGTTTTATAAACACCCCGCTGTAATTTTAGGGTGTAGCACTGCTGTAAGTCACTAATTAATTTAAATTTTAATGCGAGACTCACTTGTCGATTGCAAGATTTCTAAGAGTTAATTTCTTCTGAGTTTAAAGAATCACCTGTGAAATGATAGTTAGTGCCACCTGATAGTTAAACACCTTGCTGCTTTTTAAACTCCCCGCTGTAATTTTAGGTTGTAGCATTGATTTAAGCTACTAGTTAATTGAAATTTTAATGCTAGACTACTTAATAGAAAGATTTCTAACCGTAAATTGCTTCTGAGTTTGAATAATCCCTCGTGAGTATTTGATAATTATACGTATATTTGACCTTCAAACTTGCTTAATTTTGGGATTATACCCACTATAAGCAGCAAATTTCAGATTTCACATATGAATATAAAATCTAATTATCCTAGTCAAATTTATAAACGTCAAAATCACAGATGGATTGAAGGTTTCTTTATTGAAAGGCGGATTACAACAAATAGATTTACATTTGAAATACACCACTGTGGTTTTAGGTTATAGCATGACTGGAAGCTATTAGTTATTATTTTTAATGCTAGTGAGTCTTTTATTGATTAAAGGATTGCTAAATTTAAATATTTATGAGTTGAAAGTGAATCTTATCTAATGAATGTGATCATCATACGTATATTTAACTGTCAAAACTGATTTTTATTGATATCCAACCCACTATAAAAAGAAATTTCAGATATCACACAACATCAAAACAAAGTAATCAGTCGAGTTTCAAAAGCTGTGTAATCGGAATATTAAAACTACCAACATAATATTCATATTTATTTCCTCTAGAGATTATATATTGAACCCAAGCAGAAACTAGATCTTATGTAATTTTGATGGTTTCTCTAATAGGAGACGAACATAAAGTTTTAAAGGACTGTAAGAGGTAAGGGTATTTACATTTATAGCTGCTCATAAAACATGAAGGAAAAAATGACTTTAACCTAAATATTTATTTGAAAAGTTACAAACATGAATTACATTTTCAAACAAAGACTAAAAGAGTAGTTACAGAGAGGGGTTCCAAATTAACAAAGGACATAGCACATAACACATGCTACTCCGTTGGCAATTCTAACGAACTGGAATGCTTTCCGCTAGGTACGCCACAGGGATTGAGAGGGGGAAATGCTTCACTGTCCGTTACAGGACACAGTAATAACGCAAGTAGTAAAAATATTAAAATATACAAAATAATCCTACACAAGAACGAAGAATGTTATCTCAGAGCCAAACAGACACAAAAGGAAAATCCAAATAAATGTAGAAAAATAAAATACAGAGCCCCTTCCCATCCAACCTAATTCTACTTCCCAAACAAATCCTTCACGTTTTGTGCGATTGCGGGCTATGTATGCTCTTATATAATGACTAGAAATAAACCTAAGCTTATCCACATTCTAAGCAGTTTTTGAACTCTAACAACACAAGGTAAAACATGGAGCGAATGTAACACACAATGAAAACAAAGAGAAGTATAAAAAAATGTAAAAAAGAAAGTATGAAAATTCATAAACCACAACCATAAAAATAAAAGATGCTAAAATAAGAAATCCCAATAACGAAGGCTTCTCGACCCTAATTAGTCTAGTTCTATACTAGATCTAAATTCCCATGGAACTGATTAGTAGGAGAAATTAATGAATTACAGGGGAAGCTTCGTTTCGAAGGTCAAACCGCATTTTGTTTCACTTGTTTCTTTCAGCCTGTCCTGATCAAATACTTGAAACTAAAATTAAGCTGATTCAGGGGGAAATCTGAAGACAGCACCTTAAGAGATGTAATAAAATACTGCATTTATGTCTAAGGTCAGATTTACAGAGCAATAGCACAATGGTAATATGTAAGCAAAATTTACTGAAGCAAAAAGTTACTGAAAATGCAGAATCAACTAAAAGGGAAATTTGCATCGCATGTCAATACGTTTTAATCTATTTTTCAGTTTCAAAAACGACGAAGAGTATTTTGATTCAACAATATAGCATCGTGTGAAAATTACTAAGAGATAATGGATACAATTTAGAGACAACCCCCTAATTCACACGTAAAGGAAAGCAGAGACGTTATTAAACGCTCCATTTCAGTAATAATGTGATTGAAAAAATGAAAGCCACTCAAAACTCTAACAATCTTATAAAAAATCTTATAATAGAAACTCAAAAAACAAAATGGTTTTGGAGGAAAAATTAGACACCATTTTTCAGTTTAAAAAAATTATATTATTGATAGTGTGAATTCGAAGAATTGAAAATATTGATAGGTGATAAAAGTTCATAGGGGTATATGATCTGGAAAGGTCAAAAAGTGTGTTTACTCAGATATATTAGAAAAGACTAGGTCTTTTTGATAGTTCTGTGACATTAAGATCAATAATTTTGAGCATCTAGTAAATGGGTACATACATTGAGAAGTCTTTCATATGAATGTTTCATAATTTTCAAGTAAAGCGCATACATTTTTCATTTATAAATCGCAGACCAAAAGAATTTAGAGTGCAAATTTGACTCTTAAGTAAAACATTTTGATTCGTTCTATGAAATGTATATATACTATATTTCACTGATGCACTTGACACAGAAATAGACGTTATTTGTTTCTGTAGAATGATAACAACGGATAAAAACTATATAAAATTGACAGTTACAGGATTCTTTCGCCAGTTTTGCCCGGTTGGCTTAAACTTAATTTGTGCTGTGGGGACTTCATAATATGGATGAAACTACACGTAAGAGCTCACCACCTTAATGAAATTTCTCAGCAGTCTGATTACAGAATGCAATGAAAAATCTGGAAGATAGAAATCGGCAAAGAAAGAAAACAAGTGAAAATGGGTTAAAGCGTCAAAAAATATCGAGTTGTCTTTAAATAGGGGAATGGGATGAAATTAAAGAGGACGTTCATAATCTAATTGTGGTAATGTGGTTGAAGTGCGAACTTTTTGACGTAAATTTTATTGGAAATAATTAACCACAGTAAAAGTAAGCGAAATGCTGTTACATATTTTTGAATACTTTAATTTCCTATAGAGGTACGGAATCCATTTTTGGGAGAATGGATGCTATATTCACTCTAAACGGATTGGAATCAGATGAAATGGAGAAACGAAACTTTACAATGAATATATATCTAAGCAATTTAGAAAGTTTAGATACTATACGCATGTCTGCTAATACTCGCAATTATCTTAGGTAGTTCGCATTTGCTCCATGCTTTTCCAAGTCTCTTAAAGAAAGTCAATAGATCTAAGATGGACGCAATTCTTATTTAAATTCTTAGCACGTGGGTCCGAAAACAAAAAGTTTGAAAAGAAAGAAAAAGTCAGGAACATCTATAATCAAGTCTATGCGACTTGTAGTTGAAAAGTATTTGATAGGTTATTTGTTGATATGATAAGATACTACGTAGAGTGGAATACGTAATTTGAAGGTCAGTATACTTCCGAAACCCTTATTTTTAAACTCGCCGACGTTGCTGATGATGGTCTGGAGATCATCCTTCTTGGAACACTACGCATTGGAAAAGCATTAGCTGCTAATGGTGGTCTAAAGAATATGTTGTTGTTCCTCCCTAATATCATCAAACTAATATTTAATCCAGTTGGTTGACTTTTTTTACAAAAGGATAATACGTCAGATTTCGTTATCCGCTGTCCGTTCAATGGGACACCACTTTTGTTGCAAAAAGTGTTCGGAATGCTGGATTTGATTTTGAGGAGTACTAGGCGATAATTACGCTGATTATCATAATGATTGAAAATGTTGTTCTAAGACAGTCAAATCCGTAAGGGCGGCTCTAATTATTTTAAGATGTTGATGGATGAGGCGATGGCCTGATTTGCATCATTTTCAGAGCCTTACCAGTGAGATGATCACAGTTTTAATACTAGGAATCGCGCCGACAGTTTCAGAATTGCTGCCTTATACAAGAAAACCTGCTTTACGCTTAACCCTTTGAGGGTTCACACGTATAATTACACCGTGCAGTTTTCCCTACATTTCTAAACACTTATGGCATTCTTGACCGATAGAATCTTTACAGAGGATTGACTTCCAAGGAAAGAAGCAACAGGATAACTTCAATAGATACTATTCTAAGGAAATGAACTATATAATATTCTCAAAGTATTTTATTCTGAGGAAAGGAATGGAATGTGGATTACATTCTAAAGAAGTGAATAACAGAATCTTACTAAAAAAGAATCTATTCTCAGTAAAGTATCAGTGGATTCTTTCCAAAGGATTCATTTCGAAAGAAAGAAATTGAATAACTCTCCTCAAAGGATTTTATTCTAAGGAAATGACCAGCATAATCTTAATAAAGGATTCTATTGTAAGGAAAGGATGATCAATATAATCTCTCCAAAGGATTCACTTCCAAGTAAAAGAGCTATAGAATCTTTCCAAGGGATTCTATTCTAAGGAAAGGACTAATATAATCTTTCTAAAAGTTGAATGGATCCATGAACTCATTTACCCAATATATGTGGCTATTTAGTCATTATGGATATTGTGGGGTAAAAGCTACTAGTCATTCATTTATATTAGAATTTAGAGTTATATTGTAATGCTCTTTTCCTTAGAATAATGCTACACCTACTCGGATTTAAAAAAAAAATCTTTTTAGCTGAAACAAAGATATTTCACCTCGTTTTTGTCAAGAAAAAGTACTGAAATTTACAATTTACCCGAAATTTCCAACTTTCGCGATTTTGTTAACTCATATTTCGTTTGTTTCTTTCCTCCAATAGTGGTTATTTAGTCATAATGAATTTTGTGGGAGTAAAAGCAAAATTACACTACTAAGAAATATCGTGACAGAGGGTAAAATCAGCGCATTTAGAGAAAATAATCTTTATAACTGAAACACGAAGACGTCTCACCTTGTTTTTCTCAAGGAAAATTATTGAAAGACAATTTACCCGAAATCTCCAACTTTTTACGATTTCGTTAGCCCATATCTCGCTGGAAGAAAGGAAATAACAGAATTTTTTTGCAGAAGCTAAAACGCTTTTTTTCGCATTCCCGCCTTCGAGAAATTCAAAGGTGAGACTAGAAAATAGAACGAGAAAAAGGGGAATGTTTAAAAAAACAGATAACGCTAGGAGCTATGATACGGAGAAACGTAGCGGGGTTCAACCAAGCCCAAAATGCAAGATCAGCGCGAATATCAAGTGAGTAGCGATGCAGAAGTCTCCGAAATTCTCTGGGTGAGTTCATCGTTCACTCAAGATGCAAGGAAAAGGGCGTGAAGAGTGGATTCCATACGCTTCAGAGGGAAGGGTCAAAAAACGGGGGAAAAGATCGCACTTTTCTTTACATTTCAAATTACTTTTCCCCTCCTGTGTTGTTACTACTCCTGAGCGAGAAAACTTCGCTAAGGAGTGTACTAAACTGAGAAAAAATGCACATCCGATAAGTCTTACCCGAAATGTTTTGTTTGTTATTGTTTAATGGGCATTTAGTTAAAAAAGAAACGGTCTTGTAACATAAAGATTCTTCTACGCAGTTTTTTGTTTAAAACGTGAGTGATACATCAAAAACACTTAGGAAATTATTTGAATTGCAAATTTACGAAATAAATCCCCACATTAAAATCAGTTTCAGTAATCCGAAGAAATAATTAAATTACAAATAGTTAATAGCTGGTAAAATGAAGATATAGCATCGCACTTTCTCGAGATATAAGTGACCATCTCTAAAATGCAGATTCTATTTTTTCCATAATTGAGCTGTTATGTTACCCCTCGGAGAGGTTCATAAGCATACATTCGTTATGAATCAAATTGAAATTTGCTACGAATTTTTGGAAATTTACGATTTAATTCTAATTTTGAAATCAAGAAGTACATTATAAAGAATTTCCGCTATCTTTTGCCTCACCTGTAAAATCTGCGTTTTAGTCAAGTCATCTTTATCGAGATGCAGTACATCTGATCACTTATTAACTTTGATGTGAGTCGTATATATATCTAGGTGTCCCCTATTAACCTCAATATTATTCATAAATAACAGAGAAAATTTCAGTTGGTTTCAATTGTTTTCAAAATGAGACTGATTGTTTTAAATTTAGATTTCGGTAGTAAATTTAGCATAAGTGGGAAATTACAAAAACAAAAATTAATTCAATGAATTGGATCGTACAAGAAAGGGGAAGGGTCGTTTCCGAACAAAAATGGAATCACTTTAAATATTGACCATGGTTATGATTTTAAACGCAAGCAAAACATTTGCTACGCATAAAACATTCAAATAGGTACTTAATAAAATGGAACATGCATAAGTCTACAAGATAAAAACATCTCTGAAATACAACTCTTAACTCATATGAAAACAATTATTCAATAAAATGATTAATCACAGGGTTTCAATAATTTTTGAGGTATTTTCAATGTTTCACACTGCACCATTAGAGATACGTATTTCTAGACACCATGAATATAGTGCAATTTCTAAAAAGCATTATCTGTAATATGACAAAAAAGAATTTTCGGGATTGTCGTTGAACACGCTCAATATCTGGTCCCCCGCCCCAACATACAATAGATTTTTTCAGCTTACTATAATTTTTACTGTTATTTTTTATCACTCTTCTGGCATTTAGACATGTTCAGCTTCTGAAGGGGGATATACTTTCCGTTTCTGCGTCCTCCTATAGGAGTAACTTCTTACGTGCATCTGATACCTTATGTACGTCACTTTATCTTCTAGTCAGCTGTCCATAGAGATTCTCCAACTTAGTAAGCAGCCATTGCTGCGAAGGAGTCGATTCTGGCATAGCTTAGCGGAGGAGACGACAGTTTTTGATCGACATTGAGTAATGGCACCGTGTCGATATTCTTTTCTCTTCTTTTTTTCCTGTTCCATTTTTATTTTTTATTCTTTTTCGACATCGTACGTTGTCATGGCGACCGAAGGAAGAAAGTTCCGACCAGAGGCCATCTTCAGTGTTTTCGAACGCTCGAAGGAAGGGGTGGTGCTTCCATTTCGTTCACTTCTTCCATAAATCTAAACACGCTTCGAGAATCCGAACACCACGTAGGGGCGGAGCGCGTCTCACACGGCATTTAAGCAGGAACGATCGTTTTGGGAGTTAAAGCAATGACTATTTACTGACATTTTACACAAAAAATCGAACCATCTACATGCCTGCGCATAGGACTCAAACATTGGACACCGTCTGGGCTAAAAGCCACTGTTCAAAACGGTGCAAAGACAGACATCAGAAGTCTGGGTATCAGTTTTGTCTTTGTAGGGAATAGATTTATGTAGATCTTTCGATTGGGGAATACGTCAGTCTTTTGTATCACAATGTTGCCATTGTCGTCTTGTAATCGTATCTCACTTTGATATATTACATCGTCCTTAAAAGAAAAACCTCAACGATTTCAGTTCTGATGGTGAATTGATTAAGCGAGGGGAATTGATCATCAGCGTCGTCGTTATCTAGAGCGTCACATTTTTCCTAGTCTATATATGATAAATAGAGGAAACGAGTCGAGTCCCTGTCTTGTTGGGTGAGGGTCCGTGCGAACGAGATCTAAAGCTGTGAGTGATATACATGGCCTTCGTGAATTCAATGTTTTATGCACTTATCGTCAATCCGAATGAGGTGGGGACCGAAAGTTATGCTTTGGTTTCCCCATGCATATGATGTGGAAGGTGATCCGGTATAACCTGAGGTATTTGAGGAGGCATGGTGGATGCCATCTTGTGCTCCTTCTTCCACTTCATGCGCCGATTCTGGAACCAGATTTTGATCTGTCTCTCGCTGAGGCAGAGGGCATGTGCGATCTCGATCCTTCTTCGTCGCGTCAAGTACCGGTTGAAGTGGAACTCTTTCTCCAGCTCTAAAGTTTGATATCGGGTATAGGATGTTCTTTGGCGTTTGGTCTCACCCATCGAATTCACACCATCTGAAAGAGAGAAGTGTGGTTACAGTTAGAAATTATCCGAGATTAACAGAAACTAAGGAGGGGTGGTTGAACCAACGTCGCGCTGTTGGCGACGGATCGATCCCGAAGGGAAAGATCCGAGGAGAAAATCTCGTACGTTTCATCACGGTCAGATGAACAGCTGAGCTGTCAATCCACTACCTTAATTGCATTGTAATGTTCTTCAAAGTCTTAGTCGAAATAGTCATTTTAAACTAATGAAAATTACAAACTTTTTATAAAAGTTAAATTAATGTCCCATACACATTACATTTCCCGCATTTATGTGACTACCACTATGAGAAATATAAAGTAGAAATTCGCTTCAAAAATACGTTCATTTGTCTTACAATAAGGAAGGTAGATAGTAGTTAGTTAGCGTTCCACTGGAGCAACACCACAATGGCCAATTTGACACTGTACGGGATCAAGTTTGGACTACGGACAGATGACGAGGCCAACTCCTGAGCTGGCACCTCCTTCTCCAAAATTACACACTATGCCAACGGGAGGATATTTGAGGCCTCTATCAATTTAACGTACACGACGATCTTGGTCGGATTGAGTTTCGAACTAAAACCCTCCGGTTGTTAATCCTCTACGCATAAGGCAAGATCATCTGATCTCAATCCAAAGTGGCATGTTTGGGACGTGGCCTGACGTCGCATTAGACTGTGTGTCTACCACTAGAATTGCGCCCAACACCAGGCTAAATGGTGGTGGTCTCCATAAGAACAAGGTCTGTTAATTTTGAGAAGGGGTTACTCGGGGATGTTGTATTTTCTTAGTTCTTCTCGGATGTTGGTGTTGGTTTGAGGTAGTTTACTAGTATAGGTATTCTCGGCAACAAATAAAAATCTGTGCAAATATATTTCCAAATTGTCATAAAGTGTGCCAATGTGACAAATTTGAATATGTTTTTCAAGCATTGCCTGTAAAAAATGGGTTGAGTTCCAATTCCTACAAAAAAAAAATATTTTTATTGCTTTGATGAAAGCAAACTAACTACAAAATTTTGGTTTGATTTTTTAATACGCTTGTTTTTGCTACACAAAGATTAACCAACCAAGCCATATTCAAGAGAGTTTGAGTTGATATACTTTGGAATCGGATAATAAGCACTACATCAATGCCACGAATGAACATGCAGCATAGAAATCGCTAGTTCATAGCCATGCTTAGGTTTGGTTTGTAGCTCTACGGTCATTTTCTTCTACAAAAAGACTAACCAGACCAAATCGTATTCAAAAGAGTTATTTGAGTTGATAGACCTTGTAATCTTTGATAATAAACACTACCCCAATGCCTTGAATGAATATGTAACCAAAAGCATATAATTAGAAAAAAGTTGAAAATGTTTTCAAATTTTTTTATATACTACTAAATAAAGGGTTGTTTTCTTTTTATATACGAAAACAAACGCTTTGATGCCGTACTAATAAGTTAACTTCAGATGTCTAAAAAGAAATAAATAATGGAGAGTAATATCTCATTGAAGAGTACTTTAATAAATTGAGACGGAAGCCAGTCAATTAATATCAAGGAAATGAAGGTCAACCATAGTAGAATAATGTGTATTTAATATTTCTTTTCAATTATCTCTACCCGTTTAGACATAGATGGTCATGTCCCCGTTTCCAACCTCGTTAATTCCTCGAGAATATAATTTTAAAATTAATCTAGCACTAAAAATGTTAATCGGTTTAAAATGTTGTGCTCCCGAAAGTATAATACTTGAAGGACAGTAAAGCAAGAATAGGCAGTTTTCATTTCCAAAGAATGAGCAATGTCAATTAAAATTCTCACTCTTGAATACCTTTCGAGACCTTCTAGAGAATACCTTTCTTGGTAATAACAAATACTCAAGAGAACGAGAGCGAAAATTCACTTATTCGTAAATTTCGGAATGTTTCACCAAGATTTCGATATTCCTTCGGTAGTATCATTTTATAGTCGAGTATTTCGACATTTCAATATTATAATGTAATCAATCCGAAAATAGTTTAGATAAATATAAAGTCATACTGGAGCAACACGACAAGGTATTAGAGACGGTCTGAGATCAATCCCCAAGGACAAAAGCCTCGTAATTTTAAACCATGGTCTGATGACAAACGATAATATAGTCAAGACTAGTTTATCTTCTATTACTACTTATTTGTTTGATGCTTTGTGCTTCTTTAATGATGTCCACACGTATAATGGTAGTTTTACTGTTTTCGTGTGTATTTTAACAACTTAAAACATATTAATGGAATCAGTTTTCTTCCGTCTGACCAATTGAATACTCATTATGGCACTACAAGTGCTAATTTGTGAGCCACTTTGCATTAAGTCTGGTGCACCAAATGGTGTGGGTTTACATAATGATATGGAATAAGTAATAAGTAATAATTCAAACACACTGGTTAACCTTTCACTACTAAAAATAACCTTGGTGATTTGGACTTTAGTAAAGATGCCTGCATGTGGTTTAGTCTTTTAATTTTTAAGGCGTGTATGTAAAACACTTAAATTATAGTACAATCTAATAAGTAACCAATAATAATTCAACGAAACTAGTTATCTTCTATTAACATTTATTATCTTAAATACTTCATCGAAAAATCCTCAAGTGATATGGTATTTTTTCTTTTAGGCGCTTATTTTAACACTTAAAGATACTAGCATAATAAACACGCTATAGTAATACAAAACTGACTATAGTTTACATTCCATTCACATACTTATTACCTTTTGTGCTTTATACTTCATTAAAGATGTTCTCAAGTTTTAATTTGGAAGATTTTTGGTATTTTTCAATTAACGTCTCCCTGGAGCAACACAGAGCTATTGGTGACAGTCCAGGATCAACCCACGATAGGAAGGATCGAGGACAACACCACGCAATTTTGAACCACGATCAAATAACGAGATACACTTGAGCTGGCACCCCAATTTCTAAGGAATTTCAGACCCTTAAAAGGATGTACTAATGATTATACAGCTTATTGTATATTAATAAGATGCGGAAAAACAGAAAAAGTCATTCATCAAAGATTTAATGACTTGACGGGATATATTTTAAATAGTATATATAATCATGAAAATTAAAAAGTGCTCATTTAAAAGATTTTCTCATTAGCAAATTCAAATTTCAGTAATTGCCTCAAGGATGCGTAAATTACGCCAAATGAAAGTCCTGATCCCGCATGAAGTCGGGCAAAATGATAGCTGATGAAGTTTCGTTGTCGGGCAAAATGATAGTTGATGAAGTTTTGTTGTCGGACAAAGATCGGAACGGATACTCCGCAACAAATCACCAGCATTATGACACAGAAAGCGAAATAAAAACTCCTAATCACCTAAAAGTTGTTAAATTGACATAAATATCATCAATGCGAAATTCTCACACGTAAATGATCCACTTCCTTCCAATGTCAATAAATATATTTAAGGAAATGCGTTCGTACAGTAATTTGCAGCTATCTGCACGGAATGCAGGATGGTAAGAATGCATATTTCTTTTGGCGGCGTTTTTTATTCATGCCAACAGATTAATCGGATACGCTTGTACACATATATTTATTAATGTAAGGGAAAGGGGGTTCTATCGTCCTCCCCCTCTTGGAGGCTGGAACCTTTTAAAAGTCGAAGCTAGCTTCTCTTCTTAATCCTGAAAACGTTCTGAAAAACATTTAATGATTTAATCAATATTCCATCGATCCCAACTTGGAGAAAAGTCATGGCAGCATTTGGGCCAAAGAAATAAAAAATTGCTTTACCCTCTGCTCTTTTTTTTTCTGTGTTTTTTATCAATGCGGAAACATTAGCAAATGCTGATATTGCAGTCGCAGTCGTTAACATACATTATAAATAACGAGCTTTTAATATTTCGTTTATTAATAACAAGTGCTGCAAAAGGCGAGGGAAAACCCAGGTATTCGCTATTTACATAAACTGTTTTAAATTATATCTATACAGATATGCTTTTCTCAAGTAGTATTATTTTGCAATCTAATATTTTCTAACCGATCAACATCGATTCATATGACTAGGCCTCAGTTTAGCAATAGAAACAAACTAGTGAAAACTTACGTTAAGCTATTGAGGTGTCAGTAGTTTTCTAAAATGCCCTTCACACATCTATCCAACTCTTTAGGTGCCGTGAGCTGATTTCACTGTACATTGTACGCGTTCTTTTAAAAGCAGTAATTTTCAAGATTGGGTATATGTGAATTTGACATTTGATTAAGAAACACATTTTTTCCTAGGCTCTTGCAGTGTCAGTATTGGGTTACCTAAAATGCGCTTCACACATCTCTTGAACTCTTTAGGGCCATAGGCTAATTGTATATATTGTACGTTTTATCAAAAAAGTAATACTTATTTCAAAGGTTGCATTCCCTAACGTACAAGTTTTAAGTTTTTCGTTTATCAATAGTAAGAGCCTCAAAAGGCGAGTGAAAACCCAGACATCGGTTATTTACATAACCTGATATGAATTATATCAATACAGCTATGCTTTTATCGTATGCTATTTTTTTGCATCAGGGCCTAGCCAATTGGCAGCTGTTTTCGATGTGAAATTTAGCCACCAGAAACCCAATGAAACCGATAGAAACGTTTAACTACTTCAATGAAGAAAACCGAAATGCTAACACAAGGAAGGTTTTACTGACGAATAAATACGCCTAGGTCAAGTTTTAGAATTGAATCTGCACTTCCTCCAACTCGCAAGTTGCTAGCATAGCTGTTCAATGGAAGACACAATTAAGAAAGGCAATTAGCCATAGCTGCCCCTAAGCCCCTCGAAAGTGTTAGTTCCTGGTTTCAACGAATTACTACTGGAGCATGAAATGTCTTCAATGTTCTTTAAATAAAATACAGTCACATCACAAAATAAAGTGCTGCAGTATTTTTTAAAATTTGTACTTTGATCTTTCATGAATTAAATTAAGTATTAATTATAAAATTATAAACTAAAGAGTTTGTGGAATTCGCTTTTTTGTGATGTGACAGTCATCGTTTCTCGTGTTTGCATGCGTATATATTGTAGCCACTCATTAACAGTGACGAATGTATTTATCATGAATATTTTATGTGTATTGAATGTTGTAATGTATTTTCCGGACCGATTCCAATATTTGCTTATTCATTCTCAGCATACCTGCGGAACCATCTTTGTAAAGTCATTTCTGTACTCAAATGAGACTCGATGTGTCACTGTGATTACGGAAATTCCTTTAACCCTCCTGAAGGTTATATCGACGAGGTATTTTGTCATTTGTAAATTTGACCCTGTCTTGACCTAACCATCATTAAGAAATCGGCACTATCTTGTTGACATTATATCTGGTCATTGGACATAAATTGGTCAGACCTTGATATACGAGGTATCGCGTCAAAACCACTTGGGGGGGGGGGGTTAAAATCAGTGGTGGGTAGGTCAAATATTGCACACAAAGTCTCACTAAACTCAACTTGAAGAAGTTAAAGGGTTCCTTTTGTTTGGAATAAAAATTTATATTCTTAAATATATCATTGATGAAGAATATTATCTAAATTGTAAAGAATGTAATACGTGGTTTGTACGCCGAAAATAACACACCAAACCTCATAAAAACTCGACTCTTTTTACATAGGTTAAAAGGTTCAGTTTGTTTGACAGAAAAACTTGTATTCTTAAATTATCATTGAAGAATGATAACTAAACTGTAGAGAATGTAGTCATGATTGGAAATACCATTGCATTAAAAGCATAACGGGAATAAAAAGGTCCATTTCTACAATTTGCAAGTTGAAGAAAACATATAGACATTGAGGAATTTATCAGCAGTAGACGAAAGAAAAGAAAAATGAATTTCTCACACACAGACATCTTGGAAGCATATCTGAGTGAGGAGAGAGAAAGGAATAAATAAAATATATACAATCTATAAAAGAGAACCCGGGCATTACGAATTCTAAAGTTTTTCTTTATAACTACAGAATGCTTAGAAATATGTTTCGATATGTTCCTTCTTCTTGACAGAATTTTTTCCCCTTTCATAACAAAAGCCATTCGTAAACTCAGCCATTGAACGACACTTTTCTTTTCGAAAACGGTATTGAATTTCGTTTTAGCCACCGAACTTCTAGAACGTCATTGGAATTGGATGACTTGCCTGAATTTATTTCTTTCCGGGAGATTTTTTTTTCTTACTTGATACATATTTAGAATTTCTTTTTAAATTGCAATCGTTGGAAATCCAGGCGTTGAAAGGGAATTTTGAAAGTTTTCATAAGACGAGTTAATGCTACTTCTAGAATTCTGCAACTTTTACCCTCCAAACCTTTTCGACGAGGCACCTCGTCAATCGAGATCTGACCAATTTGGTTAATGATGAGATACCCCACCATTGAGATATCTCATCGATAATTGTTCTCAATGATGAAGAGATCAAGATCTGGTCAGTTTTTGCTAATGACGAAATATATAGTCCATTAGATCTGGTCAGTTTTACTGAAGACAAGATACCTCTTCAAGACAATCACCAGGAGGGTTAAGGACGTCATATTTTGGCGACAATAAAATTTGAAGAGCCTCAAATAACTTGTTCAATTAACAATTTAAGTAAATCATCTAATGTAATTATAGCACTTTTCCCATTCTGCCAGCTGTAATGTAATTTAATCTTTTGAGAGTTCATACGTATCTATCCGCTCTGCAACTTGTAGTCTTCCCAACATGTCTTTTGACCAATTTTGACCAATAACGTTTCCTATGATTCTTTCAACCGATAGAAGTGACTAATTGGGGATTGCGCGTAGTGGGTGGGGTGGGGGTGTTATGGTGCAAGGGCCATATTTGCCCGAGCAGTGCCAAACAGAAGAATGAGTTTGAGAAAATCTTGTAAAACTCAAACTCTTGTGGTGCTCTGAAGATTAATAAGTTAGGTAATTATATTATCAGATATTATAATTAGGCTGATGTTAATGTAAGATAATTATGCTGGTGTTCAGGAACAGGTATTATAGAAAACCTCACCTTGAAAAAATAAATTACGAAGAGAAGAATTTGATGATAGATCACAGTATGCAAATAGACAACAAAAGAAAACTTAATTACAGTTTTCATACCAACCTTTCTTCATTCCATAAGGTACAAATCTTTCTATATTAAATAAGGAACAAAATAGAGATTGTTTTACTACATTCCGTAAATTTCGACTACTTTTAATTCGCACGCAGCTTGAATTATACTGGGTGTATTTGAACTCCACCGACAAACTTGGAGAGTAGATAGTACACATCAAGACTAACAACAAATGCAATGGAACATGGGGTCGCAAATGTGTTGAGTGGGTGAAAACTAAAATCTGCCTATCGGTGTTCATAAATATTATCTACAAAATAGTTTCCATATTCAATTAATTCTGTTTCATTGATTAACAATATTTTCAACCTGCATATATGTTACCTAAGTATACTGAATGAATGCTGCCTACATTCTTTGCTGCAACATTCTTCCTCAAAAATTAACTCGGAGATTAATTTGCCACCCAACATTCTTGCTGAGATGAAATAATTTCATCTTGATACATTTAAAGAATCAACTGGTATAAGCTGAGTAGAAAACACTCATCTTAAGTTCAAAATCTGCCTTATTTGGCGCAGCTTGGCAAAAATAGTCCTAGCTTAATAATACCCAACCAACTCAAATCTTCTTACCTCTATCCACAAATATAGCCTAAAAGTTTTCCAGTCTTAAATTTACTTTTCTTGCACTGATTCAGCAATATTTTCAACCAGTGCATAAACTCCCTAAGTATACTAAATGAATGCTGCCGACATTTTTTGCTGCAGCATTCTTCCTCCCTTCCTTGAAAATGAACGTGATGATGAATTTGCCACCCGACATTCTTGCTGAGATGAAATTATTTCGACTTGATAGATTTAAAGAATCAATTTGCGCTCTAACAACGGATAAAAGAAGAAAAATTACTCCCTTTTTGAAAAGAGCGGCCCGAAAAGAAGGGGCGAAATAAAAAAAAAAGCCTCATTTTCAACGACGCTCTGGAAAACGGTCCACCTTTCAATTGCATTCCTTCCTATCCGGTGGTAAGCCTCAGCAATGTTTGTGTTTTTCCTGGCACCCCTTTTAAAAGCGTCGAAATTAACACATTACGCTGAAAACCGCGAAAGTGTTCGTTGGGATCGCTTCTAGATTGTTCTTCGTTCGCTTGATCGATGAGACAGGAGCGGGAGAATGGTTCACTCACTTCATTGCAAGAGGAACAGTCGCCCTTCCACAGCTACGTGTAAAGCACTTAGTTACCCACATTCGAGCCAGGGATTCTCTCCTTTCTGCTCAATTCAAGCACAGGGCTATCGACTCGCCACAATGAGGGTGGATAGACAAAATACAAAGCGCTCATTTCTTTAAGCACATCAAAATGGCGAGTTTATGATTCAAAATTACTTCGGTGTATTGTAGGAATCTGTATAACTTTTAACCCATTCATTGCCAGACCAAGTTATTTTATTCTCTTCCGACCATCGTTTCTGTTTACCTAAGTGCCGTTACTCTGTACCTAAGTGCCTTTATTTTGTGTGATCACATATTTTGTCAGAGAATCTGCATGCGTAAAATCCTACCATCCTGCCTTGTGTCTTTGACCAAACAGGCTTGCTTATGTGGAATGCTTTCCTTTAGAATGCATTTAATTGAAATGATTTTGTGTTGTAGGGGAATTTGTATATAACTCAACCCATTCGGCCACCAGACCGAATTATTACATTTTTTCCCACTGCTGTTTCTAAGTGCCTTTATTTTTTGTTAACACATATATTTAGTCAGACACAGTATGCATGTGTAAAATCCGATCATCTTTCCTTAAGTGTGTCTTGACAAAACAGGCATGTATCTCGATGTAATACATTTAATTAAAATAATTTCGGTATAGTAAGAACTTATATGTAACCCACCCATTCGCTGCCATACCTAATAATTTTATTTTGTACCTACTACCGTATATTTCGTCAGAGAATTTACAAGGGTAAAATCCTACCACCTACCTTGTGGTCTGTCTGGACAAAAAAGCTTGCCCATTTGAAATGGTTTTCATTACAATAGATTTAAAACAGAACGAATATACTGGGGTGGTAAATATGAACCCTACAAACAAGAGTATATTTGAGTGTGTTGGTGGAAACCTGAACATCACAACCACGATTATAGTCGTGGTTTTTCAGCGAATGTGTTAGCAAGGTAGACAGGTAAGTATTTAATTAACGTGATACATACAATTAGTGATACAACACCACGGTCTATTGACGACGGGCCGAGATCAAAACGTTAACAAGATCGAACAAGAGTTATATATTTAATTTCTATTCAACTCGCTTAATTGCACAATCTGTCTAAACTATACCGAAATGTATCAAAACATGTCAAAATGATGGATTTAGTTATTTCATACTTAGTCGCTATATATATAGTCTTTATATAAAAAAGATACCGCAATATCTATTTGAATTAATTTATGCAAGGTTTATCCGTAGTTCTCTGAAATATTTTGATGTACGTTTATCGCACAAAAATGCTCATTCAAAATAAGATTGATTTGAGATGCTCCAAGGTCATATTCCAAAAAAACTTTTTAATACCAAAGAACTGACAAAAGTGTTTCGTTCGTTTTTAATTGAACTGAATAGTTTTGTTCAATTAATTGTAACAAGCGAAACTATAGAAGCGCATTGACTGCCTTTTCAACTATTCGCCAAACTGATGGATGTGGTATATTTCTGGTGCTAAGCATCACAGAAAACGTGTCGTCTATTGGTTGCATTCGTACCAAAACATGGTTTCTTATCAAACAAAATGAGATACTTACGACACCGCAATCTCCTACACGAGTACTTGATGCCTAATTGAGTACTTACTCTGACCTCGCTTACTCCCAGTGCCTTAAGATCTAAATATGGCAGAGGAAAAAAGTAGTGTATTAGTAGAGTGAAAATGTTACTTACTGATGTCTGCTAAAAAGCCGATTCGAATTGCATTTTCTGAAGGGTTCAACTCAGTATGCCTTAGTGGAAAAGTTTCTCAGTCTTACCTCCCTTCGCATTATCTCAATGGGTCTTATGACTAAATGAGACTCTTTAGATCAAAGTGAATGGCATGACATTAAATAAATTTTGATACTTGTCCAGCTAAGTTTAAAAACTTGGGGAACATAGAGGACAGTTTTGACCTTTTCATTAAATTTAACAACAAAGATTTGAAGTTGCTGAGCCGGGTACAACCCAAACCCGACTATTCTCGGGTTTCTTACCAACTTCGTCGTTATGTGTCATACCTACTGTTAATTCTAATATCCCACTTGCCTGTTTTTCTTTCTCCCTTAAGTCCCTGACTACATCTGGAGCGGCATTTTGGAAGTCGGTTATGAGTTGGACATGAACCTGGATCCGTAGCAAAGAGCCTCACGCTCAAGAACTTAGTATTGGGGTGTCATTTTCTTCCGCCATATCCCCTGCAAAGTTAAGTTGCCAATTCAAAATTGAGAATTTACACTTTATTTGCTTATAAATTTCACTTGTAAGCAAGAGAATAGATCATCAAAACAATCATATAACATGCATTAATCTCACTGTACGCAATCAAATAATCTCTACTAGTATCATCGCTTCAGGAAAATTAAAAACAAGAAAGATTTCTATTAACACACGGCGGCGCAGATTCGATCCATCCCTCCTTGTATTTCTCTTCTATGTCAATAAAGCTTTTCTTATGCATGTATGCCTATTTAATTGATGTTATTGACCCTTGCGTCATAAGACCCGACCAACCATCAGTGAACACACCTTTATCTGAAATAATACATGTGTTTTCTCCCTGTCTATTCCACGCTCCTTCAAATTGTCTCGTGTTTGGCACAACTTGGCCAGATATGGCCCTTGCGCCTACCTAAACAAACCTAAAAGCAGCCAACTCATCCCTTCCTTGGTGGGCCGCGGCAGCTCGGTTGGAAGAGTAGAGAATCAGCAACCAGAGGGTTGCGAGTTCGAAACTCGATCCAGTCAAAGACCGATGTTTATGTGGAGGCTGATGCACATTGAATCTGTTGAAGCTTCAAACTTCCTGATTTTGGCGTAGTATGGAAATTTGGAGAGCTCAATCCCAAGCTCAATTGTTGACCTCGTTATCTGTTCTACTACGCGTTGTCCTGGGATCTTTCCCCTCGGGATTGATCTTTTGCTAATAGCCCTTTGTGTCACTCCAGTGCGACATAAATTCAACTACCTACCCACCTATCCCTCAAAAAGAACTACACCCTACCCGACGGTTTAATAATTAGGATTACCATGGATCTCAAAAGCAGTCGGTAATTATTCCTCGTGGGAATGCTTTTTGAGTCCCGATTCAATCTCAGTCGACTGCAAGCAGTGGAACCGAAATCAATTAGTTGGTCACACAAGAAGTGAGATGTAACCGTAAATAGAATAACGGAAACGAAAAAGCTTAATTCGGGCGTCTCATTCCCTGTTTAGACGGCAACGTAATAAATATCCCATTTCCTCGGAATATGAGTAACGATCAAGTGCCAGTCATTGTAGCAAAAAACAGGAAAGCAAATTGCGGAGACAATTCGTGTTTCAAGTTCGGAATATCAAACATGAAAAATGCCCCCCCCCCCCCCCCCCGATCATTGTTGTTCGGATATGAAGCAATATTTTCCACCACCTGACAACTGAAGTGTGACTCCAAATGCCGCCGCGTGACTGATTCTGGATGTGACTAAAGCAACAACTTGTAATCTCGCTTGTGGCTGGTTTCCTTTGTAAGCCACGAATGCTGCGAAGCAGATCAACAAACTGGCGCCATTAAAAGGCATTAGAGCGGAAATTAACATGTGATGCTTGGAACCTATTGAGAATCCACCATTACAGTTGATTTCAAAGATCGGAGGACCATTAGAACGATAAAGGGCTTTACACAATTGTTGATGGTGGATGCTTGAGGTGCTCATACAGTTTATCATCTTGATACTTCAAAAAAATAATCTTGTTGAAGGGTTCCAAAATGTTTTGCCAAAAATTAATGCAAATTTGATAAGTAGGAACCTTTTGAAAATCACCATTACAGTTGTTTTCATAGATCGTAGGACCATTAAAACGGTAAATGGCTTTAAACAATTGTAAATGACGGATGCTTGAGGTTCTCATAGATTTTATCATCTTGATACTTTAAAGGAATAATTTTGTTGAAGGTTTCTAAAAGTTTATGCAAAAATTAATCTACCCGAAATCTTTATCATTTAAATATTTAAACCTTTCCCTGTTTATCTCATTCGTCACCTAACATAGTTTTTAAGTATCTCATATAGTTGATTTAGTTGCCTGGTTGAGTTTTAATCCGTTTTTATGTTATCTTTTCTGATATAGCGCGCGCGTGCGTTTGGCACAGCCTGTCTACCTATGAACCTCGTGTCTTAAAACCAAACCAGCCAACCTAGCTACCTCATTTTGGAGTGAGAAAATTCGATAGAATGTAATGGTCACGTAAAAATAAATGTTAGTGATTAGTCCAATTTAAAATTTATATAGTTAATTGAAAAAATGAATACTATTTTATCAATGGCGTTAAACGTCGTGCCGTCTTTGATATATTAGGACCCTTAATTCCTATTAGAATAATATTTATTCCATCACACCGTAAAAGAACTAGGGTGTCACTAGGAATGTCTCCGTTCCTACCCAACAAATAATTCATTATAAAACACCTTGCAAACTACCGTGACTTAAAACTAGTGTTATTGATGCGAATGATACAATATATATTATAGATCGTACTAATTTAACACAGCTTAGACAAGCCCTCTCATCTATCTTAAAATCAACTCTCGTCATAATTGGATAGATGACTAAATAGTAGTCTTGCAAATAAGCACCATTCATATTTATAATTACAGTAACAAGTATCGATTACATTCCAAACTATGCTGCGTAAAAGCTCGGTTTAAGCAGCAAGAGCGATATTTTCCCTTAAAATAATAGAGATAGCATTGCCAGAATTAAGAATCGTTTAAAAGGCTGAAATTACAAATACAAATCAAAAAGTGTAAAAAATATTAGAAATAGGGGTCGACGCAAGAAAACGTATGTGTTACCCACATTAAAATACTTCGAAATCAAACTGATCCCGTACCGCACGTTCTGTTAAATTCACCAACATACCTTGATCTAATCTATCTTTCACTGTCATTCTTTCTTTTCACAACTGACATTGTCTTGTGTTTGGTACAACTTGGCCAAATATATACCATATGCGCCAACCAAATACATATATCAATATACACTGACGAGCCAAACATTATGACCATCCCCTTCTGGATGATGTGGAGGGCATGTGATTAAGTGAGAATGATATTTAACTGCTGATGGAGAAGGTAAGTAATCATTCTTGCTCTTACGTTTGTGAGTGATGGGAAAGGCTGCTGATCTAAGCGAGTTTGAAAGAGGGCAGATCGTAATGAAACGAAGACTCGGAACGAGTATCACCGAAACTGCACGACTGGTAGGTTGTTCACGATCTGCCGTTGTTAGTATTCATGCATAGTGGATAAATGACGGTGACACCAGCAGAAGACGCCAAGGTGTTGGTCGTCCACGCGTCATCAAAGAAAAAGGACGTCGGAGACTGTCCCGTTTGTTAAAACAAAATCGGCGCGAGACAGTGGCTCAGCTGACAGCGCAATACAAAGCAGGTCCATGCGCAAGTGTTTCGGAACACACACTTCAGTGGACACTGTTGGATATGGGACTGTGCAGCAGACTTCCCACTCGTGTGCCTCTGCTGACCTACAGTGGGCCCGGGAACATCGAGACTGGACCATACATTTGTGGATGAGAGTTGCCTGTTCAGATGAATCCCGATTTCTCATTCAGTACGCCGATGGTCGTGTTAGGGTACCCTTCTGCCAGGCGAACAGTTGCTCCTCTCTTGTACAGCAGGTCATACACAGGCTGGTGGTGGCAGTATTATGCTTTTGGGGACGTTCTCATGGGCGATTCTGGGACCCGTAGTTGTGGTAGAACAGACCATGAAAGCTGCGAACTATCTGAACATCATTGCGGATCAGTTGTACCCTTACATGGCGTCTGTCTTCCCAACTGGAAATGGAATCTTACAGCAGGACATCGACCCATGTCACAAGGCTTGGATTGTGTTGGAGTGGTTCGAGGAGCATACTAATGAATTCCACTTAATGTTCTTTCCACGTAACTCGCCGGATCTTTATCCGATAGAGCACATTTGGGATGTCATGGAGCGGCAGATCAGAGCTCAAACACCACCTTGTCGGAATATCTCGACTTTGCGTGACCGCTGCTTAGACATTTGGTACAACCTGTTTCCAGTCATGTACCAAGAACTTGTGGCATCTATGCCCAGGCGAGTTGTAGCTGTTTTTCAGGCCAAAGAAGGTGCAACGCGTTATTGAGTAGATGGTCATAATGTTTTGGCTTTTCAGTGTATATCCAACTTGACAATTTGGCGCATATGGCCCTTACGTCATGAAACCCGACATTAACCAATCAACCAAACTTCCACGATCGATTACTTTACTTAATGAGGAAAACCAAAAGCTCTGAAATAGTTTCGAAGTTACAATCAGTTATACACTACCCTACAATAATATACCGGACAACAAGATGTGATGGTATAAGGGAAAGAATACATGCTTTAATAGGGGATGGCCCCCCAAGTGCGGCAATTACACTAGCAATCCTTCCGGGCATAAGAAGGTTTTGAAACGTCACCATTACGGTACCAGGCCATACCATTTTCAAGAGGGTTTTGAAACATAGCTATGGGTATTTGTGTCCATTCCTGCTGAAAGAATGTCGCCAGCTGAGCTATGGATTTCGGACGTGGTTCCCTGGTTCGCAAGCGTCGCTCTAACTCGTCCCACACATATTCTATGGGGTTTAGGTTGGGACTCTGAGCAGGCCAGGGAAGACATTATACGTCCATATCATGATAGCACTGTTTTACAAAGGCTTTAACATGACATGGAGCGTTGTAGTCCTGGAAGTAACATTCGTCTATTCCAAAAAATTGCCAAAGCGTAGGAAGAACCTGACTGTCCAAAATTTTCTTGTTGGTGTCGGCGTTCAATTTACCATGAACAACATGCAAAGGTCCCAGGCCATACCAAGAAAAACACCCCCAAACAAGCAGTCAGATTTTTTTTCAAATCCGATGGCTTCCGGTCTATTATTGTAGGGTAGTGTAGTGCTTGGGCTCAGGTGTGGGCCTCCTCATCTATCCGTGGTTCAAAATTACGAGATGTTTTCCACGGATCTTTGCTTTTAGCATTGTTCTGTCGCCAAAAACCCGTTGTTTTGCTCCAGTGTGACGTTGATTAATTTACCTACCTGCCATCATAAAATTTGGTGGAGGCATTAATTAGCTTCGCACAGAGAAAGTCACGACAAAGTGTGTTACTTGTATAAATACCCTTGGGAGTACATCTTTAGGTGTGTACGGGCTTAACGGGTACCCGAGGTACCCTAGTGATGCACTCTTTTCCCATAGGGTTTACTGTAAACACGGAGGGTGCGACCCCAGCATGCCCATGCGATCTTTCTTTCCACTTCTCTCCATGCACATTTATTTGACATTGCCTGACTCAGCTTTGCCAAATATGGCTCTTGTACCATAAGGCTCCCAAAACAACCAACCGAATCCGGACATTCTCACGGTTACATTAGTCCATTCAGCACCAGGAAGGGCTACAAACTTTGTAAGAAGTCCGAGTAACATATCGCTCTCGAAATTTCTAAATAATTTAAAATAAGTTTTGTTTTTTATGGAACTCTTCAGAATAATACCAGCAGAGTAACAGTGAAGCAAACACACTCGAAACGGACCAAAGTTTCTAAGAGATTAGTTTAGTCTTGGCCACAAGCCATTTGAAAATTTATTAAATGACAGAATCGGTAGCTGACAAGAAAATTGCATACTAATGCTCTAGTTAGGTCTACTTCACTCACAGCATAATGCGATCTGAATAGGTTCTAGTCCCCTCTACAATGGAGGAAATCTTTCAGGAGACACTTGTCTACTTAGCAAGACCTCATAGTTAAAGCTCGAACATTTATTTTCTTGTATATTTTTATTTCCCCCCCGTTTACACCCCGAAATGAAATATTAACTTCTTGGCGTTAAACGCAGTCGCGAAAACCGTTGAAAAGATGTATTGTTTTGTCTAGTGCGCTCGCTACAGTTGAATCGGATTTTTCCCCCTCTTCCAAATTTAAAAATAAAGTCTCCACGCGAAAATTAATCTGCTGAAAAGGACCTCGCGGTGAGCATTAAAACAGACTGTCGGTCCAAAAAGCAAATTAGCTGTCACGATTTTATGCATTCTGAAATGGCCAACTTATCAATCTTCCGATTCACGGTAATCAGTGGCGGCAACTTGGAAAGATTATTGGGGAACACGTAACCCCAGGTGCTTCATGTGTTTTCAGAACTCTTTGCTTATTCAGATCATAACCAATATAATGGATACATTTAAAAAATTATTCCCAGTATTCGAGACAGCCTCTAGTTCCAACCATAAGAGTATTGGAGTCCAAACCCTTCAAACTCCTTGACATCGCTGTCAAACAATCAAATTCACAAAGCCAAGCCTCCTTACATGTTTGGTTACCCTGATTATATATGTGTATATATTTGTAATATTTATCTCACATACTTGAGGAAATGAGCAAAACCTCAAAATATTGGTGTCCAAAATCGACTTTGTGACCCTTCTTTAAAAACAGCCAGGCGACCAAGTGAGATTGAGTCACTACATTATTTGGTGAATTGTCTTTATCTGCTTATCTGTAATGTTTATTCCTCGTGTTTGGTAGCTCAATTCATACATGGGTGTACACTTGTCTATTCTCCTTGTATGTGTTCATTTACTTGACCCGAACCTAACCATGAAATATGGGTGTTTTAGATGTTTGGGTTCCCAGACTTTGCACCCTAATAAAGCAGCCTAAGATCAAATCACTGATTATTTGGTTACTTGTAGTATCTGTATATTTGTAACAACTATCCCTCATGTTTGGGGGTCCCGGTTCCAATGTAAAGAACATCTGTCCCCAAGACTTGGCGTGTCTGGTGTGGATGTTCTGTTGAAACAGCTTATTGGGGGGTTATTCACTGGTGCTGTTGTCTTCTGGACCATGCTGCCTAAAACCAAACCACTATTAATATATTAATATGTACCCCTTTCGTTTAGGGACCGGCCTCCCTCTTTACAAGTATTGCGGGGTCCTTGAGATTCAGGCTCCTCGGAATTGTCGACTACGACACGAAAGTCAAAGAAGTCTATGGTGACAGAATTGGACAATAAATCAAAACACTGGTTATGTATTAATGTTTACCCTTCCCGTTTAGGTCGGGCTCCCTCTGTACAAGTATTGCGGGGCCAAGGGGTTCAGGCTCCTCGGAATTGGCGACTGCGACACAAAAGCCAAAGAAGTTAATAGCGAGAGAACTGTGTGGACCATAAACCAAAACACAAAAATTTAATATATTAATATTTACCCCTCCCGTTTAGGGGCTGGGCTTTCTCTATACAAGTATTGTAGGATCCAATGGATTCGGGATCCTCGGAATCGATGACTACGACACGAAAGCCAAAGAAGTCACTGGCGATAGAACGCAGGCGTAATTTTGATACGGCCCTTAATTTAAGAATTTGTTACTTGACGATGATAAACGCAGCACCAATTTCGGATGGGTAAGAAGAAAGTTGGATCAGCACACACACACATGGACGGGAAAGCAAACTACGTTCCCTCGCTGCCTTCCGAGGAAAGTACTCTTTTCTGTACATATTATTGTTGAGTTAGTTCCTCGTTTTCTTTCCTTCGAAATGGATTAATTTATCTTGCACTTTGTGAAGCAAAAGCGGGCGGCCGGCTGGCATTTTGAAGTTTCCAATTCGTCGCGGAACTTCGCAGGGCGCTCATTAATCAACTGGAACTCATTAATTGCCTTCAAATTCAGATTCGCTTAAGTTTTTCTTCGTTCCGGAAAGGCCTTTCAGGTTCTTCAGCCGGATCTTTTAAGGTTCCGTTTTAGAAATAAAAGGCAAATCTACTTCCGTCCTATTACCTAAATGGAGTACAACTGCAAAAGGACGCCTTCCTATTTCATAGATAAATAATAGTAAAAATACCAAAAACAATATTCTTTCAAGAACATTACTTGGATTTCTTTTGGAAAAAATTTCTAAAAAGGCAAATTTGTTGCACTTTTTTATATTGAATAACAGTTTACTTATGTAATAGTGCTACGTTGTTCTGCATTTGAAACAATTGTCCAAAAATATAAAATTTCCTTGTAATATTTAAGTGTTTGAATATCTAAATACAGCTAATATACACACTATTAACCCTTCTGGTGGTTTATGGCCCTCAGAGGCACATCTTTTTGTGTGTAGCGACATTCTAATTCCAATTTACCCGAGTGATTTGTCTTCCCTTCAATTTTACCCTCTCTTAGCCTTCAACTTTTTTCTCCTTCCTCGTTGTTGTCTTGTGTTTGGTGTAGCTTGGCCAAATATGGTAATTTTACCATAAAGCCCCCAAACAGACAACCTGGTGGTATTTCAAGTAGAAAACTGCCTCATAATGATCAGCCTCATTCAAAACCTTTCCCTATTTTGATCTTCTTTCCTTTGGTGAAATCGAGCAGTTTTGTCTCGACGATGTATCATTAACAAAACTGACAAGATCTTGGTGGACGGGATATCTCGTTATTAACCAACTTGGTCACATCTTGTTGGAAGAGGCATCGCGTTGAAACCATTTGGTGGCTTAAGATAGTTAAAAGGGGGTTTATGACCATTTTGGTAGGACTACGCCCTTAATATAGCTCAGGATCACACAAAAGATATATAAAGAAAACTAAAGTTCAGATAAACTCTTCGTACTTCACAAATACGCACTTTTTAAGTAAGCCTTTGCGAAGTACGAAGAGTTTATCTAAACTTGAGTTTCTTCATGTAATGCTTGTTTTCTTTAAGTAAGCCTTTACAAAATACGTTTAAAAGTGAAGTACAGCTGTCGTTGACTAGGGTGTCACATGAGATAAAAATTGATGTCTTCTGTCGCAATGAGTTTAAAACTGATTTCTATGATATGTTTGCATTAGTGTGTTAAAAATGTATCTGGGTAGAGGTATTTCGTCGTTAGCATTCAAACTATATATATATATATATATATATATATATATATATATATATATATATATTTTTTTTTTTTTTTTTTTTTTTTTTTTCAAAGTTTATGAAGTAAGTTAACAATGTATGGATGCCTAAAAAGTTAAAAGTCCCCATACACAATTTGTTAATCAGTATTTTTGTTGTACTCAACTATACTCCACTTCACACATTGTAGTTGTCTCGCAGAGGTGTTTCGCCATTAGCAATCAAACTACTCTAAGAGTTTACGAAGTAAGTTATCAGTATCCTGCAGGGATGTCTATAAAAGTTAAAGGTCCAATTACAATGTCATTTAGAGATCACTACTTGTGATGTCCTTAATTAATCCTCTATGAGCTTATGAACCAAGTTTTTCATCAAATTATTTTAAGTTTATGAAGTAAAGTAACAGTATCCTACAAAAGTGTCCATACAAGTTAAAGGTTCCCTCACAAATTTTATTGATGAGTATTTTTGTCGTACCCCACTCTCAGCTTTCGAATCAAGTATCTTAATCCTCCTGGTGGTGTAGTCGCAAGAGCTTCGACCTTAGCAAAACTGGCCAGATCTCGTCATTGCAAGAAAACTAACCAGATCTTGATATCATGATAAAACAATCGTCAACATCTTGATGACGAGATACCTCCAATAGCAAAATTGGTAAGTCTTGATGGACGAGATATCTCACGAAACCACTTGGAGGGTTAACTTCTCGTGTTTTGCCTTGGATCTAGTACTCGAACCACTCATTTCTGAAATTGATTCAGCAATTATCATTTAAGAAACAGATCTCTAACTATATAGAGTAAAATAACTATGAAAGAAAATTGATCGATGACTGAATGGACAAGGTAGGTAGGTATTTTAACTAACATCGTACTGGAGCAACACAATGGGCTATTGTCTGGAACTAACTGGACAAAGTTCTCCCATTACACATATCTATACATAAACTGAGTAATGGTGTTACAATAAAAAAAATTATTTTAGCCTCTAAATTAGCAAGCACATTTTCTTTATTATTTTCAAAGTAGAAATGTTTTGGAAAGAAAACAGGCATTTGTTTTATCGAGCCTACTTTTCAGGGAAGTTATTTGAATTTACTTCTCACTGGGGTAACACAACTGACTTTTTATTAGTGACTGTCCGTGATCAATCTAGAAAGGAAATATCCGAGGGCAACATTTCGAAATTTTAGACTATAGTCAAATGACGAGTGACGACACCTGAGCTGACAAGTCACCTCACGTAACTTCCACACCACGCCAACCAGAGAGGTCTTTGACGTCGTATTGGAGCAACAGTCTATTGGCGATGGTCTGGGATCAATATCGAAGGGAAAGAAATAAGAAGAACACCTCGGTTTTTTTTAAACCACGGTCAGATGACGAGGTCAACACCTAAGCTGACACCCGACTCTCAAAACTTCCACTTCACGCCAACGTGCGGATATTTAGGCCATGGTGAATTTAGCCGAACCAGCACCCGCTTAAAAGACAGTATACGGTTCACTTCGAATTCGAAACTCCTGTTGATAATCCGTGACGCTACTAACTGGACTACCGTGGCCTTCCATATTTTTCAAACGAAACTTGTTCATCGATAGGTCTAATTGCAAAAACTACAGGTAAACAGAGTTTATTAGTCATTCAAAAGGTATCTTTGTATGGTAGTATAATTTATCACACACCATCACTTCAAGTTATGAATCGAGAAGCATTTGAATTCTTCTGCGATAAGAACCTTATTCTATTTACAAACACCACGGATAGTAGAGCAACAACTTATGCAAAGTTTTCAAAATTTGAAAAGGAGGGATTGTGGAGCGATCTCGGTAGCTCTCTTCAAAAAAGTGGAAACCAACACAAAAATTGAAAGATGAAAAAATATGGTAGAGAAAGATGAATCTTAGAAAACACTATTTCGTTCTCCTCTCGTGAAATAGTTTTTCTACGAGAAAAATCGCCTCAAACATGTATTTTACTATTTCCTCAAAACTAGTAAATATTTGTTTTATCCGTTCTCCAGTCTACCAAGCATTACGGGCTTCATTTTTCTTTGATTAATTTTTTTTCACCTGTTCATGAGATCTCTTATAACTGTCTCTTTTGTTCAAACACGAGCGGCACCACTGATTTATGACACATATGGCAGATAATTTTATGGCATCTAGATTTCACCAGTCTTTAGGTATCTGCCAACTGGGCGATGAAACAGGTGATAATATTATCTTATAGGTTTATTGACCTTGCTAAGTGATATAGAATCGAATTCTAGAATGATTATTTTAAACTGAACGACGAGCAACTACTGAAATGATAACCGATGATTTCAGTTGTTTCGTAACTCACCTTGAGCAAACGCGCTGAAAGTTTAATAAGCTAAGTATGCACTTGGAATACTAAAAGGATTATTAACACTCTCTTGCTTATAATTTGGTGTGTATAGCTTAAAGAGTAATATTTATAAGAAATAGGCGTGATTTACACGCACAAATCGGTTAGATATTACATTTAAACGAACAACTAATACGATTGGAACTCTTTTTACCCTCCAAGTGGTTTTTGAGGAGATATCTCGTCCATTAAGATCCAACCAATTTTGCTAACGACAAGAAATATCTCATCATGATGATATTGCCGATGTTTTGATGATGACGACATCAAGATCTGGTCAGTTTTCTAATGGCGAGAAACCTTGTCCATCACGATCTGACCAGTTTTCTTCTAATCTGGTCGAGACAACCACCAGGGGTTTAGATAATAACTATAAAATATATGAGGTATAAATAAATACACGATGTGTGTAACACCAAATAATCAGTCTACTCAAACAAATTTATCTGAAAAATACTTTTTGAGTAGATAAATAATTATGTTTTGCTATGTGATATTTAGTATGTGAATCATATTTTCTTAAAAATTCAGTATCGTGTGTCTCTATTTCAACAACAATAACAGTTTCTGTATCGGCACTGAATGGAAGTAGCTTGGCACTAATAGAATCCTACACATGTTCAATGGAGATCTGGCGAACGTGAGACAGTCAGTGAATAAGCTGTATCTGAAAATCATGGAATACTTGACTGTTCAAACCAGATGTAAGTATTGTCCAATTAAACTACAGTTCGAAGACTACTCTTGAGAACAGTTATATTAAACACCAAATTATCTACAATGTATTCGTAGTTGATGGTTTCCTGAATCCGTAATAAGCTAATATCAGAAACTGAACTCAACGACATCCCAAAGCATGACACTTGACTCGGGTACGTTTGACGCTGCAAACACATGCGGAGAGTTACCATTTGTTACGTTATCGAATATGCATGTCCCCATCAGAGGTACAAGTTGAATTGCGAGTCATCAGAAAACAAGTGTTGCCGTTTGCTATGTTTTCTGCAAGTTGAATTGCGAGTCGTCAGAAAGCAAATGTTACTTTTTGTAACATTTAGGAATTTGCATGCCCTCATCAGAGTTACAAATTGAATTGAGAGCCGTCAGAAAGCAAATATTGGTATTTACTATGTTTTTCAAGCTGCCACCACTTAGAGCTAGTTGCAAGTTTAATTACCACCCGCTTTATTATTATATGCCGTTTTATTATATTGTTTGTGTTGTTTGTTTGTATTGTATTGTTTGTGGTCGATCTCATTAAATCTGATTGAGGTTCAAAGCATGTCAATCGGATAGCCATGCTTAGCATACTACAACTGCGCTGGAAGCAAAGTCTGACCGATAACACTACTGTACTTCTGCAGTAACTCCATTGAATTTATTGTCATCGGCATGCAATAGAGAAATCTATCATCCGTACTGGCATGCAATTTTGAGGTTAAGTTCGTGTAACTTTCTCGTCACTGCACTGACATTTTGTCTGATACTAGTAGAAATTTAACGGTTAGAAAATCGTGCTGTTCTATCATCTCAACACTCTATCAACATTTAAAGATCATCAGTTCGACACTGTTAGGTCAATTTTTCAAATCAATATAGATTCTTTATTAATAGCAGCATCGTATTTATGTCACCTATACTCATGACAAGATAGTTGAGAAAATGCTGCTCCGAAATTGCATTCCCAGTTAGTTCAATCTCAATTAAATATAAATACCTCTAGTACACACCTAGTAACTTTTAACACTCTAAGTGGTTTTGATGAGATATCTCATCTATAATCATCTGTCCAATTTTTGAAAGCGACGATATATCTCTTCATCAAAATATTGCCATTTTTTGTGATGATCTGGACAATAATTATCAATATCTGGACAGTTTTCTCGACACGAGAGGACGAGATATATCTCGTCCATCACAATCTGGTCAGTTCTCATTTTGAAGAGATATCTCGTCAACCAAGATCTGGTCAGTTTTGTTAATGAACGAGATACCTTTTCGATTCAACCACCAATAGTTTCAAGCCAACACCAGATTTTCAATTTTCATAAGTACTGTAAAGAGTTCGCCATCAACTCTCCAAATGTTTTGATGATGAGATATCTCGCCCAAGATATGGTCAACTTTGCTAATGATGTGATATCTCGTCGATGAAAAAATTGTCCCTTCTCTCTCCAAGGGTCAATCTAAATAGAAAAACAAACTGTCCTTTACCTATGACTGGTAACTGTCTGCAGCAGATTGTCACTAGTTTTCGACGTAGAGATTAACCACCAGGAGGGTTAAGTATGCATCGAGTTTTTAGCGACATAATTCATGTTTCCTTTCAGATACTTTTCGTCTCACGTCTTCAAGATTTTTTGCGTTTAAGAGCTCCGGTTTTCGAGTTTTCATCGATAATTGAAAAATTCTGCGTTGTGAAAATTCACTAAACGTGACTCTAGCTTTCCACGACGTATTCATCATCTCCGGAGCATAAATTATTCAAAACGGCCTCTTCAACCCGATGACAGAGATCGGAGGGATAACTTTCGAATCGTACCCTGCAACAAAAACTGCAGATAATGTACTCAATTAATCAAATATGCTGATTGTATCCGCGACTTCGGGAGTTTTTCAGTTGTGTTTTCAAAAATAAACCAGAATTTCGAGGGGAGGAAGAGATGAGTTTTTTTTATTCGTATACCTAATGACGGGTTCCAGTGTTTTGCAGCTTTGAAAAAAGAGGCGGAAGGTTTTTTTTTTTGTAGGACAGATGTCGACGCGAATGTTCCGCGCGAGGAGCCTAACTGATTAAGCAGATCAACTTTTGTGATTGTTGGACAAAATATCCCTTTACGAAAATTAAGTCCTCAACGTTCCGAATCCACCGCTGTTTAGCTGGACGGAAACTACGCAGAGACCAGAAAGGAGAAAAAATATTGTCCTTGTGGTTTCAGCGTCCCAGAGTTGGTGACACTTTTGACAGCCACTGATGATGATGAATAGCCTTCATCTGTAGAATTGATCTTCAAGCACAGATAATTCCCTCAAAAAACGAAAAAAATTCTTTCGAAAGAAAAGCTATCTTCCGTTCTCTATTCAGAACTGGTTTTAGACGTTTTTATTTGTAGAATGGTCAAGTTGCTTTTTAGAGGAAAACACTACGATTTTGTATAATCCTTTGTATATATATATATATATATATATATATATATATATATTTATTTATTTCCGGTTTGATCATCCTATCTGCCTTGGAAGCTATCCAAACACTCAAAATTCATTGCATGTACTCCGTGTAACGCTTTCGAGAGCTAACGTATTTTTTTCGTCCGAGAAGATTTATAAGTCGTCTTTATTTATTGAAAATGAGTCGTTTGTACATCGCGTTCTTTTCTTTCGTTTTGTTTCTCTTTTATTAAGTACGTTTCCTTTTATGACTCGTATTTATTTTGCGATCATTCAACAGATCATGAAACGACCGAAAAGGACATTTTACTCCTCGATTCGAAGCGACAACGATGGAAGGCATGTTAATTGCAGTTTGTTTTTCCCCAAATGGTATAATGATCGAATCATCTCCCTAGACCGACGTGATAAGGTCTAGACAACCTAATTAAAGTGCATCATGAGCCGGCGGTTTACCATTCAACTGAAATTACTTTTAAAATGTCATTAAGAAAATGAGAATAAAGCTAATGTTTGGACAATTTTCAAGTCATAACGTTTAGCTTACAAATCACAATATAATCACCCTATCATTGAAGTGTCATAAACAGAGTCAAATTTTAAAAAAAATGCAAACCCTAAGAGAGAGAGAATTTCTATTAAGCTTACACATAAAAATTTGCAATATTTTGATAATTATGCTAAAACCTAGTAGCACTCAATCTTTGGTACAAGTCCAATACAACGTTTTTTTTTAGCTTTCATTTTGCAAGAGTATTCAACGCATTTCAGAGTCGAAATGCTAAGCCCAATGACAAGTACCCTTAAATCATACATGTTTGTACTAATCTAATCCGGAAGAGTATCGTATTACCAGCCAAAGACAATCTTGTACAAAGAAACTGATGCACGTTATATCTGTCGTGGCCTCAAATGGTCTAACTTTGGCGTGGTGTGGAAGTTTGGAGAATGGGATGCCAGCTCAAGTGTGACCTCGTCATCCGACCGTTACTCAAATTTACGGGGTGTTGTCCTCAGTTCTTTCCCTTCGGGTTTGATCTCGGACCGTCGCCAATAGCCAGTTGTGTCGCTCCAGTGACGCTAGTTCAAATACCTACCCATAGCTCTTATAACATGCGGTTAAAGTAAAAAACACTCTATGTGTGAACACACATATTGCCGTTCACGGCTCTAATAGCCCGGTTTGTAAGAATAACTGTTTACAGTCATGTACGAAGAAGCTGATGCACGTTATATATGTCGTGGCCTCAAATGGTCTAACGTTGACGTGGTGTGGTAGTTTGGAGAGTGAGGTGTAAGCTCAGGTGTGACTTCATCATCTGACTGTGGTTCAATATTACGTGGTGCCGTCCTCGGATATTCCCCTTTCGGTTTGCCTGTTGTGTTGCTTCAGTGCGACTTTAATTAAAACACCTATATCTACCTCAGTGATATTTAAAATAAAGTCTCGTATTCAGACGTAGGAAAGATGCCGTATTATCCCCCTGATGCCGACCAACCGGTATAGTGGTTAAGGTGTTAGCCTCTGGATCGGAAGGTTCCTGGTTCGAATCCGGGTCCGGGCATGGATGTTTGTAAACGTATGGTGTAGAGGCGGCTGGTGCACCTTAAATCTGTCGTGGCCGAAAGTCCTCACGTTGGGTTGGCGTGGAAGTTTGGAGAGTGGGGTGCCAGCTCAGGTGTTGCTTCGTCATCTGACAGTGGCTCAAAATTACGAGGTGTTGTCCTCGGATTTTTCCCTTAAGGGACTGATCCCGAACCGTCGTCAATAGCCTGTTGTGTTGCTCTAGTACGACGTTAACTAAAAATTACCAATTACCAACGACACTGCTTTCTTGATCAGTTACACATCCTACTCGACTATGACCATCCCCATGAAAAATTTCAAAAATACGGCTAATATAATTTTTTACTATAAAGCAGCCAATCATTTCTTTGAAGAATATTTTAATTCTACTACGACGTTAACTAAAATTACAATTACCATTATCCCCCTGATTGTTGCCAAGACAAGATGTCTCGTCACTAACAAAACTGACCAGATCGTGATGAAGAGATATGTCATCATTAGAAAAATTGGTCAGATCTGGGTGGACGAGAAGTATCTCATTGAAACTACTTTGAGGGTTAAGAGCATTAGTGTTCTTTTAAAGGACTGCTACGAATACGAGCAGCAATATCTCGATCTATTCATTTCATTCAGGGGAAAGAAAAAGCGCGATAGATCAAGAAGAGCTATATTATTGAGAACCCGGAAAAACTTCCTAATCAAAGAAGAAATTAGAAGCTACAAATAATGCCTTAGTAAACATGTTTTTATTTTTTTTAAAGGCAAAACTACGTTTAACATAAAATTGACGGTAAAATCTTTTAAAATAATACTAAGTATAGATCGATAGGTGGGTAGTTGAATTTATGTCGCACTAGAACATCATAACTGGCATAGGTGACTCCGAGATCAATCCCGAAGCCTATGATCTGAGGGCATTACCTTATAATTTTGAACCACAGCCAGATAACGAGGTTAACACACCTGAGCTGTTACAGCACTCTCCAAGCTTCCACACCATGCCAAAGTGACGACATTTGAGGCCACGATAGGTTTGACGGGCACCAGACCCCACTTATACGATAGCTTTTGATTGGACTAAGTCTCGGACTTGAAACCCCCGTTTGCTAATCCGCGACTCTTTTAACTGGGCTACCGCGGCTATTTTGTTTTATGGTCACAGTCGTGTTTTGGAATTATACAAAATATAGCTAATCTCGTGTTTTACATTAGTTTTAGACCTACTAATTGTTGGACTCGTGTATTAAATACGCCTTGGATCAATATCAATATTTTTAAATTAACATCGCACTGGATAAACACAATGGGCTATTATATCCATAATTGGATGATAGGTAGTTACTTAACGTCGAATTGGAGCAATAACACAACAAGCTATTACATATAGTTGGAGCCCTTGCGTATTCAGTTAGTTTTAGATCTACATATTGTTGGATCCTCGTATATGAGATTAGTTTTAGATCTACACATTTAGTTAGAGTATTTAATAGTACAACTACTAATAATCACATTTCCTTGGATTTGTACTTCAAAACAAGATATCAAGAGTAATATTAATGAACGATAAAACGCAAAATAGTGGGATTGAGTTTAATTCTCCTATATGAATGTCTCCACGAGGTATCTCGTCATTAGCAAAATTGACCAGATATTGATGACCGAGATATCTCGTGATTTGTAAAAAACGGATCTGATCTAGATGTCGTTATCATCAATAAACAGCAATATCTTCAGCTTTCAGAATTCAATAGGTAATCTTGATGACGATATAATTCGTCATTAGCAACAGTGGTCAGATCTTGATGTACGAGATATCTCGTGGAAACCACTTGGAGTGTAAGAAAACATGAGTAATTCGTCTTTACGGACTTCATAAAAATTCCTTACTAGCTAAGCCCTTGGGGACACATGCCCTAAGTGTATGGGCATTACAACCCCGAGGTATTTCTCCTCCCTTTCATTTAGCCCATCGCCTACCCATCAGAAACCCATCCAATCTCACTAATTAATCTATCATTGCGACGCTCGCAACGGATAATCCGCTGGCAAGAAATGCGCTATTGGTTGTCTACATTTTCCTATGCGATTAAAATTCTAATATAACAATAGGCATCGATGAAACAGACTTAGATCCTAATCGGATCAACCTGCCTCGGTTTGCAACACTAAGGAACCACAGTGAATCTAGTAAAAAATATGTCAACCTTGGATGCATATCTCTTGACATCAAAGTAGGTGCTCAGGACAACTTTTGCATTTCACTTTCCTCTGGTACGTTTTCCCCTCAATTTCCCATTCATCTAGCGGGGGTGTGAAGTCTTTTTTTTAAGCTCCAGCCCCAATCATTCGTAGGATTTAGCCGCAGTAGGCGTTTATGAGCGCACCTGGTTTTCGAAGGAGATGTCCCTGGCAAAGAGAAACGCGGGAAGGGAGGGGAAAATATTAAGAAAATAACAAAAACAAACCGCACCTGTCTGTCCCATCCAGAGGATGAGTGAAATTGATAAATGTTCCGAGGTATCTGCATTCAGCGCAAGATTCATTATGGCCTTTGAAAAACCTGCCCGCGATACCTTCTATTTCGAACTTTGTCGAAGAACATCAGGCACAATGCGCGATCTTATCTATAGGGGGTCTTGGAGAGATTTTTCCCCCTCCGGAGATTCTTGGATATTCGGTTCCACAAAGAAAAGATGCAGTTAGACTGTGAGATTGAGGAATAGAGCTGCACATCCTGCTTTAATCACTGGTGGGGGGAAAAAATCTGTGGTACAATCTGATTTGCTGCCCTCGGAAAAGGTGACAGTTCGAAAAGTGACAGAAGCATTAAAATGCATTCATTTCTCATCCACCCTGTGTGCAATCAGAGAGCGTTAGTCTGTTAATAAATAGATGTTAATTGAATCCGTACACACAGAATTCGCGCTATGGACCAATGTAAAACCTTTCAAACTTAGACGTTGTCCTGAATGTTGATTTGAATTGAACAAAGTCGTTAATTAAGGTAAAAGCGATGCGTGTGGTGTTCAAGTGAGATTTTTTTATTGAATTCCGTATGCACCATTCTTAGCTTCTCCAGAGGTTCATATTTGTGAATCTTTGGTTCTATCTTTTGAAACAAAACTGAGTGCAGAAGTTTGATATAACCACATTAATCTCTGAATGCTCAATATGTGAATCGGTCGTTTCAATAAGGAAATTTTCAAGAGGCAAAAATAGGTCCACATACCTGGACCTTTGGTCGTGCTTTTGAAACTAAATAAGTCTTTAGAAAAACCAAGGACACATATTTGTGAATGCTGAATGAATATGTCAAGATAATAATCCGTGTTTAGAATAGGAATTTGTTGAAAAGGCAAAAACATGTTAAAATATGGAGCTTCGGTTCTTTTGAAATCTAATTGAGTGCAAGTCTTAGTTTAGTACAGCCAGACTCATATTAGTGAATGCTGAATAAATAGGTCAATTTGTGAATCCGTGGTAACAATAGAGAATTTCGAGAGCTAAAACCAAACGTCCACATTCTGCCTTTTAAAATCTAACTAAGTGCAAAAGTCTAGTGTAAAGTCTAGTGTAGCGTTCGTGAATGCGCTATGAACATGTCAATGAGCGAATCTGTGGTTACTCTAAATAATTTTCCCGAAGGTTAAATAAAAGATCCACGTTGCTAACCTCGGAACGTAGATCTTGTTTCCGAAGGGCATTACGTCAAAATTCCAAAATATAACTTTTCAGTGGGATATATGGCAGTAATATCTATATATATAATTCTCTTACGTGGCTCACGAAAAAGACGTTATTTGTAATCGCGTTTTGGCAACACTGTACGATTGTTTGTTTATCGCGAAGTCTCGCGCATCGATTGAATTTATAGCTTTATCGGATGAAATTTTATTGAAAAAAAAATAGGAAATTTCAATGAGCTGTTGCAGTTAGTTTATAATAGAAATCAAAGAAAGCGGAGGATCTTTTCAGGGCCATTTAAAAAACGGTCCTTTTCAGGGCCAACAATTATAGTTCAACAAGACGCTTGCACTACAACTTTTGGCAACAAACTCAATGAAAAAGTGTGGGTCGTTTGAGTGCTGGGAAAATGTACACACAAACAACATGCTGGGTATTCAATTTCCAAAGCAACGCTCACATTTCGAGTCAAAATTTGCACAAAGTTTTCATTTGAATTCTGATTTTAGAGATACTGTATATATTTTTTCTGTAATACAGCAAATTTAGATTTGAAAAACATTTTTTTTGGTAACATATTTTGTAAACAATCCCTTCTGCTAGGACACATGTCTTCATTGAGGCGAGCGAAGCGAGCATAGGTTCGCGCAGCGAACCAATGAGGATTGAGAAGCAATCCTCCGGGGGTTGGCGAGCGTTAGCGAGCAGGGGGCAGGCCCCCTAGTATTATATATTTTTCTAGTCATATCAAAAGTTACAATTTTATTTGATCGAAAATAAACGGCGAAATCCCAGTGAACGGCGAATTTTATACTAATTAGAAGTCGTGTTTTTTGAAGAATTGCAAATTTTACCTTTATGCCTTTTGGAAATGCTCTTGTAATTTCGAGCATTTTTCAAAAATTTGGAATGGTTTTCAAAAAGCAGTAGGTTTAAGGGAACTTCCGGTTGGAAATTAAATAGATTATAATTAACCGTTTCATTAAATTGGGGAATCAATACTTAAAGATATAAATCAATAAATTATGTTATGTGCTATTAAAATACTATTTCCTTATAATAAATCGCAAAAGCAAATAAAATTCTTTTCCACCAGTTTTGAATCATTTCTACAAAAAACTATACTGCTGTTAATTTTCATTTCCCCGGTAAAATGTATTAATTACATCAAACAGCTAGAACTAAAGTTTCAGTAGAATGTGTGTTATGAATAAACCGCCAATCAGATAACGGCTAACTGCAGCAGAGCGAAATGCAGCCAATAAAAACCAGTTTACGCCCATTTCCTTTCGTGCGTCGTTAGCTGTGTATTATAAACACATATTTTTCATCAGGACATAAACTATTATAACAAGATTAATACCTGACTTTTAAAGTTTTTGTCAGATAAACAAGTTCCAATTCTCTCCGAAAGAAATTCTAGGTAGCTATTTTTCATAAGGAAATAAATTTTGGAGTTTATGAACAGTAATGATATGATTAATATTACAAACTATGTTTAGGATGGAACATAATTCTAAAATTATGAATAATATATATTTCTGTTACTAAGCAATTGTTTATAACTAATAGAAATGTTTAATGTTCTTCATTAAACTAATTCTGAGATAATATTGTGATTTACCGTTTTTAGAAAACTGAGACATTTGTCAAGTTTGGAGAATTTTTTAGCACACATTGTGCTAAACGATACTGTTTTTTAAAAAATAGATACAGGTATGGACTCCTTTTTGATTGTTAAATAGTATAATTATGTAACCGAATTTCTACATCTTACATGTTAAAACAACACAAAAAATTGCAGCACGGAAACAATGCAAATCTGAAAATACATATTTCTAGCATTTGAACTAACTTAATAATTAATCATAAGTTAAAAAATCACGTCCAGAAAAACCAGGATGAATACGGTACTAAGAGCGATCCTTAGAAGGAATGTATAAGAAATTCGACAAAGGTCCATTATAATTCTCGCGAGATCTTTAAACATCTTCACTTGTAAAATAATTTTGATTCTACTGACTTTAAGTTTCCATTGTCTTCTACACGCACAATGCGTCGTCTTTTTTAACCCATTCTCGATCTTTGAACAATTAGGCAGTCGAAAACGATGCATAGTTCATGTGGCGCAAGGATAAATTATTTATGAATAATGAGTCCCCAGCGTTTTTCCAGATTTCAGATCTAAACTTTCTAATCAAGGTTGTGATTTTACTACACAATTCCTCCAGCGATTAGTGTTGTTTAACTTCTGTTCAGGCTAATTGTTATTTATTTACCTGGTGATTTGATTAATGGAAGCCCACGTGCAAGTTTTCGTGTTTGTTTTGTAGATAGTACTCGATTTTGATTAATGTGGCTTTTATTAAAATGAAACGCTCGACTTGCCGTTTAGCATTTTTCATATTTCATCATAAATATTAATATTTTAGCATAGATTAAAGCTTATATGATTCTTCCTGTCCATCGAGCATTTATTTAAGCTAAGCGCTTGTTGCAGTAATTAATGTTCAAGGTTGCCTATTTTCCAACGGTCACTTTAAGAATATTAACGGTACCGAAAACTAGAATATCAGCTTTTAAGCTGAACTGACCTATAATTTGTTAGTGTGTAAGAAGTTAAGTGATATAATTAACTGCCGAGATTTCTCGATGAGTCTCGCAATGGAAACAGCTGAAGACACTGACCCTCAGTTAGCGAAAAATTGTTGATTGATTGTTTTGATACCATAAAAAACACGCCTTTTAATTATGATAATTAATTCGTCCGTTTTCATGTAACACGTACGGACTGCCCGTTTGGAAGAGAAGATAATTAGAGGAGTTGGTGACCAACCAGAGACAGTCATAAACACGCGGCTGGAGCACGTTAAATCCGTCATGGCCTCAAATGTCCTATCGTTGGAGTGGAAATTGGGAGAGTGGCTCAGGTGCTACATCGTTATCAAAACTACGTAGCGTAATCGGATCTTTCCTTCGGGACTTCAACCAATAGCCGCTATGTTGATCCAGTTCGACGTTAACTAAAATACCTACCTACTATTCGAATTACAATACATTCTGGGTCTTGGAAAACCAATGTCTAGAGCTTTGTTCATTGTCTAATGCAAGGGTGAGACACTCTCTAGCATAAACTTCAACCCAGCCTCACAATTGTGAGATTAATTATCCCGCAGAATAGGCCTATTTTAACATTGAAAATTGCCATTCACTTCGGACTCTACACACTAATCCCAACCCTTGCAACTGTTTCTTTCCAGGGGCCTGCCGAATTAAAGAAAAAAAGCAAGCGACATTAGCCGAGACTCGGAATAGATAAAACATGTGCTTTCGAGAAAGGGGCTATAAATAACGAGCATTTGTGAGAGCTGTCACAAAAACACAGGAAGGAATCAAGCTCAGCTACCACTTCTGGAGTCATTTAGTGATGGATATCTCGCAGCGATAAGATTTGGACACTGCCGATGGTGTGGCGCAGTTTTGACTGATAAGGACCCTATAGAAACGGGCATCGTTAAGAGGTTTTGTATATATATACACCCTAAAATAAAGACAGGGAAAGCACTTGAGGTTTGATAGCTTCATTTGCTGAGAAGGCGTGCGGGGAATCCTTGATAGCAGAAACAGGGGTCATCTGTGGTGGTGTCAAGATCACTCAGAGCGTTTCCCGTATTCATTGAATTCCTGCCTTCTCTTGTTTCGACCATTGCGTCTTCATTCGGCTCATCTTCGCATGCCCTTTCGTCTCATTTGAAACATCGCTTTTACTTTTTTCCCTTCTGTTTGCCGTCGAAATGAAATTTTATTTTCGCCATCGTCTTTGATGATGATAATCGAAACAGATTTAATCTCTCACCACCTTGTGGTTAATCGACTTCCTGTTACGGAAGGAATAATGGATGGAACTTGCGATGCTTTTGCGATAAATTAAAGATGGTTAGTGAAAATGAAGTGTGGAATATTTTCGATTTTTTTTACGTGATTTAAATGTTAGTTAAATTTTAGTACCATTCGAGATTTATGGGTTTTTATTTATAAACGGGAATTTCCATTAATCTTTTTTTGTCTAAAATACTCGAATTACGTCGGCATTATTGATATTCCTTAAATCCACATGTACTTCAGTTGCACAGTTAGTAGTTGCGGCCTCAAATGTAATCACTTTGGGTGATGTGGAAGTTTAAAGAGTGGGGTGCCAGCTCAGGCGTTGAATTAATTCATTATCTGACCGTGATTTCAAACTACGAGGTATTGTCTTCGAGATCTTACACTTCAGGATTGATCCCGGTCCATCGCCGATAGCTCGTTGTGTTCCTCCACTGCGACGTTTATTAATTACCATTACCTGGTCTGAAAAGGTTAATCTGAAAATATAAGTTACTGATTCGTAAATGTTAATCTGTAGTTACATTAAGGAAAGGCATAATGTAACTACAGATACTCTAACGAATTGCATAATATAACTACAATAAGGAATTTGCTTATAGTGAGGTTAAAAGAGAGGTATTTTGATTAGCGTCGCACTGGAGCAACAAAACGAGTTAACGGCGACGATCCTAGTTCAAATCCGAAGTGAAAGGTCCGAGGACAACTCCACGAAATTTCAACTTCGGTCAGATGACGAGGTCGCATATGAGCTGGCACCCTACTATCCAAACTTCCACACCATGCTATATTGAGGACATTTGAGGCCACGGCAAATTTATCGTACACCAGCCCTCCTTTGTACATGACGGTCTTTGGTTGGATTCGAATTCCTGTTTCTAGCCAGTTATTCTTCCAACTGGGCTACCGCTGCCCAGTTGAGTTACAAGAGCCAAATCCAAAAGTCCACACCATGTGGACTCCAGACCGAACATGTTAAAAAAGAAACTCACTGATTCGTGAAAGAGAATTCGCAGTTACAATAATGCATTTTGCTTTTACTTGCGTTTGAGGAGACAAATCAAAGGTCCACCTTTGCTCTTAGTCGGATTTCAAAAGGCGAAACCAGAGGTCTATACATAATGTGGTCTCCGTCGCAAAGAGGTTAAGCTGAAAACAGAACTATCAAAATTCACAGTTCTAGGCGATATTTTACCTGGTAAGACACGACAGTCTCCCGATTTTAATCTCAGAATTGGCAAAGAATTCAACCCAAAACACCGACTTCTCCCAAATAATCTGGTCATTTACGCTACAAAATATGTTCCAGTATTGCAAGCTTATCATTGAGAGCCCCTCAGCGATGTCCCGATTTGACTAGAACCTAGAACAAAATTCTCCAGGGAAAGAGTTTAAAAAAGGTTTTAGCAAGAGGGATTTGCCCCAGAGAAGGACTCCTGTGGATTTCTCCAAGGAAAGGGGAATAATGGCGGGATACGGAGTCGCCCCACGTCACGCATACGCTTTCTCATAAACGCGCAGAACCTGCTGTTTCTGTGGTGTCTTCACAGCGAGGCAAAAACAGCGGGGGTGAGTTTAGGGTCTCCCTCTCTATGGTTCTGGCCCATATCTAATTCGGGGTAAGAAGCGTGCTCGACGTTTGTTGGAAAATATTATAAGCATGAGGTGTAAGGCAGGTGTGTCAGAAGACGTGCTCTGGGAAGTCGGTGAAGGAGATGGGAATTTGAATATGCAAGGATCATGTTGTTGGCGTTTTTATAAGTGTTGAGAGAGTGAACAGTATGCGTTGGATTTAGTGTGACTGAACTGAAGGAGTGCTTAAAACCTTCTTGGTTGGTTGTCTTGACGGGTTATTTCGTCTCCAGCAAAGCTGACCAGATCTTAATAGATGAGATATCTCGCCACTTGGATGATGGAATATTTCGTCTTTAGAAGAACTGACCGGATCTTGATCTCATCATCATCAAGAAACGGCAGTATCCTGACGAGATATTTCGTCATTTGCGAACTCGGTCAGATATTGATGGACGGTATCTAGTCGAAATTACTTGAAGGGAAGGAAACGTATTTGCTTTGTATTTCATATTTTTATGTTTAGCTATCGTTTTTTACTTATACGCATATTTATGTTTCCAAATTATTAAATGTCTTGACTTTCGCTAACTATTACTAGGAATGTAACTAGTGTAGTATTGCTTTTACCCTGCATCACACATAATGACTAAATAATCATATCTATTGGTTGAAGGAAATTCTAATATAGATTGTTTGATCCAGAGGGCCGAGTCTTACAGTATTGCTTTAAGCCTACATCGCACATAATGACTAAATAATCGCATCTATGGTTGAAAGAATTCTGGTATAGATTCTTTTGTTCAAGAAGGGGGTCAGTAGTGCAGAATTGTTTTTAGCGCCTACATATCACACATAGGTATTAAATAATCACATCTATTGGTTGAAAGAATTCTAGCAGATTATTTTGGTTAAGAAGGTCAAGTAGTGTGGAATTGCTTTTAACCTACATCGCACATGACTAAATAATACCATCTATGGTTGAAATAATTTTAGCATAGATTCTTTTGACCATGAAAGGGGCCAGTTGTGCAGAATTGTTTTTAGCGACTACATATCACACATAATTATTAAAAAACCACATCTATTGGATGAAGGAATCCTAGTATAGATTGTTTGATCTAGAAAGGCGAGTCGTGCAGTATTGCTTTAAGCACACATCACACATAATGACTAAATAATCGCATCAATAGTTGACAGAATTCTAGCAGATTCTTTTGGTTAAGAAAGTCAAGTAGTGTAGCATTGCTTTTAGCTTACATCACGCATAATCACAAAAAAAAAACATCCATTTTTTGAAAGAATCCTAGCATAGAGATTCTATTGACCAAGGTCAAAACTGGTTATCAGTCATGCAGGGAAGACTGCAGGTTGCAGAACGGATATATGCGTGGGAACCCCTGAGAGTTTAAGACAGTTCGCAAAATTAGTTTGTTCAACTCGTATCAAACTGATTTTGATAACGAAACCTTTTAAAACACCCAATGCCTTTATTGATATGAAAATAAAAACTTGAGTTCCTGCCCTCCAGGCCAGCTGATCCGCCATGTCAGCGACATGCGAATGAAGGAGTTCATCCCGCATGGTCCATTCAGCATTAATGACAGTCGCTACATTCAGACGCAAGTTAAAATCAAATGCAGTATGGGAATTATGCTGACATTTGACAATGGACATGGCACGGTTCAGTCATTCCAACTGACCCTCATTCCAATTCTGTCCATAGGGCGGAGTTGGAGAGTTGTGGTCAACAATACGTTACTTAATTAACATACAGCAAGCTCCTTAATTTCCTATCTCAGGAACGTGGTCTCTTGACCCTTGTTTGGGGAGTCCATCATTCATATCATTAATGGGGGTTGTTGGAATTCAGCGATTCAAAAAACGATTCCCCGCTACACTCGCTCGCCCGGATTACTCCCGAAGACGCGAATTTCACTGCGAACGCATAAATGTGGTAATGAAAGTAATTATTATTCTAATTGACTCTTAGAAGCTGGAAGTTAATTCAAGAAAGAGAATGCCACGCGCTTGTAATAGAGAAAGTAACGGGAGGAAATCTGTTGGTAGATGGTTGGTTTATTTAAGTTAAACATCAGGAATCTTATTTCGTATCTAAATTTTATAATAGCTGCTTTCAAAAGATTATTTCCATCTTATCACCTGATTTGGACTACGAGGCACATTGAAATTCGATTAAGATCCTTCATCTGGGGACCGTGAATGGCGTTGCCCACTGCAAGTTGCAGGTTCGATTCCTCCCTTTAGCATTTTTATTAGATTTCTCACTTTAGTATCAGTAAAACTTTCTTCGAGTCCGATACCTGACGTTGTCTATCTGTACTTAGTAGGTAGTTATGTATTTTAATTAGCATCACACTGGAGCAACACAATGAGCTATTGGCGACTTGAAGGGAGGCATCCAAGCACAACAGCACGTAATTATGAAGCATGGTCAGATGACAAGGTCACACCTGAGCTGAAACCCCACTCTCCAAACTTCCACACCACGTCAACGTGAGTCATGTGTGTGATCAAATGCGGCCCTTGTACATAACACCCAAACAACTAATCCCTTATTTTGTGAATAAGGCTCTTATAAGTTCAAAGAACTTATGTTGCAACAGTAGGTATGTAGTTGAATCGTCCGGGATCCCTCCCGAAAAGCAAGATCCGATGACAATAGCTCGTAATTTCAAGCCACTGTCAGATGACAGCGTCAACGCCTGTATTTTGCAACGTATTGCTACTTTAAATTTGCCATGGCGGTATGATTGACATTTAAATGGAGGGAAAGTAGTAGTATTTTGTAACTGCTTATAATTATTATAGTGTTCACATAAATGTGGGTGAGTGTATTGTATTGAACTTATTAATCTAATTTCTTCCTGTAGGCGGGGGCTGCAATCGCCCGGTCGGAAGAGCAACGGACTGGCAAACGGAAGATCTCGCGTTCGAATCGAGCCAAAGACCGTCGTGTACCCTGGGGCTCATTAAATAAGTCGTGGCCTCAAATGTCCTCCCGTTGGTGTGGAACTTTGGAGAGTGGGGTGCCAGCTCAGGAGTTGGCCTCGTCATCTGGCCGTTGTTCAAAATTGCGAGTTAGCCTCCTCAGAACCTTCCCGTCGGGTTGATTCCGGACAGTCGCCAATAGCCCGTTGTGTTGCTCCAGTGCAACGTTAACGAACTATCTACCTTCTGTCTTGGAAGCCATATGAACATATTTTGAAACTTAAAAAGTAAGAATTATTACTTAATATTTTCCGTAATGATATGGTTCACGTAAATGTGGAAAGCGTAGTGTGTACGAAACATTAATTTAAGTTTTAGGTTTGAGTCGCTCAAGAGCGGTAAAGTCCATTTTCTGAAACTTTAATGGAATAAATAATATTATTTTTAGTAATTAAAGGTGATTCACTCCTTGCTTCGTTCTTTCTTGATCACAAAGCACTGCTGAATACGTCCACTTTTTTCAATATTTTTTTACATAAACTTTGAAATAAAAACGAAATTATTCTTCCTTCGATATGTGTTGGTAACACTGAGGCCGCTTTCGTAAAATATTCTTTGACAAAGTGTAAGCCAGAAAACAATCCATCATGTGAACTCCGTTTCACCAGTTCTGAAGTTGCAGTTACGAACGTTTCCATACATGAACTGATAAAACACAGAAAAATCTATTTTTACATAAATTTCTTACATTTTTATTTGCACATCCTGTACATACCTCGATTAGTTGCAGAGCCTACCTTTGAAAAAAAAGACTATATACTTTACTAATCAAATTAATAAACCAAAAATTTAAAAACCAATGTATTAAAAAAACATTAATTCTCTCAATTTGTGTTTCTGGACTTAACCGAATTGGCTTCTCATAGTTTGTATATCATACAATCGTTGGTTAAAAAAAGGATTATTTAGATCTTGTTGACTAAGTTTTACACTTCGGAGAACATTACAATGCTATTAAGGTAGTTAATTAATGTCACAACACAACAGGCTATTGGCGATTGTCCGGGATCAATCCCGAAGACAGTGCGCTTAATACCCGTGTAATGAGCATTGTTTGTTGTCTTGTAAGCTGATGGAACTTATTTTGTAACGGATTATTAGTTTACATTTTTGTCGTGGACCACGATCATATTGATTGAACGTGAAATTAGAAGTGATGAATATAAGTCTTTCAGTCGTAAAATTACTTCTTATTCGAATACTATAAAAGTAATTTTGTAATAATTAATTACAAAATAAATTCATTGCTAAATCATTTTAATATAAAAGTTTATGTTCAGTTAATTAACACTCCTAGAGGTTTCGACGCGATACCTCATCCATCAATATTTGATCAATTTTGCTAATGACAAGATGTCTCGTCATCAAGAAGTTGATTTTTTATGATGACGATATCAAGATCTGGTCAGAATTTTCTAATGACGAGATATTTTGTCCATCAAGAGCTGTCCAGTTTTGCTAACGCGGAGACAGCCGCCAGGATGGTTGATTTCATTTTATTGTTTAAGCAACTAATTACTTATGATATTTTATTAACGTCGTTTTTATTTTGGATCCCATAAATAAAGACTCGATGTCATGACACGCGATTCGGATACTAACAGTTCGGATTATAGGAATTCAGATTAAAAAGTTAAAATAGGGGCAAAATATGTTTAAGTTTGAAAAATATTATCTTTTCCCCGAAGTGGCAAACGAGCATCGGAATGCAGCTATTAAATTAACTACTCCAAAGCCTCTTATTTATACAGCAAAGAAATCCTAGATAATTCTGTAAACATTTGTCTTATGCATATCTGTCTAAGCCTTCCTGAAGACGTGCCGAAAAAATGAAGAAGCAAACGAAGCAAAGTTACATAAATATTATGCTAAAAGAAAACAGCCACCCGATAATGAAAATAAGATGAAAATAAATTACCGGAGTCATGTACAACGTGTACATGTTACCATTCATCACACAAATTCTTATCTGTTTATATTATTAACACACAAGAGGGAATAAACACCCAGTGGAAAATAAAAACGTAATTATCAGCAGATAAAGAACAAACTTTTAAGAGGCGCAAAGGCGGTCGTAATTAATTACGCTCAAAAAACAATAATGAAAAAAATATTTCCCTATCGGTAAAACTCGTCACGAAGAATAAGAGTGATTATATTGATTGTTTATCAGTGCTAAGTTTTCTAAGAAAACTTTTAGCGCCTTACTTCCCCTTTTGGAACTTTCCAACAAATTAGGATTTTTTTTCCAAAAAAAATTGATATTCCTTCGAATGTTTGTCATTAAGTTGAAGGATTTTCCCAATGGGGTACTAGTCGCAGTCCACAGAGGGAAGTATGAGGGAGGAGTCAAGGTAAACCGAGGGGCGAAAGAGATTTTGAAATTCGAAATGAAGTGAGCGTAAAAATTATAGCCTTTTTTTTCCTTCGGGAGGTAATGTTTAAATTTTTACTTTTTTTGCTTCAACGAAAAAACGGGCCTTGGTCAGTTGAAGGAGTATTGGATTAGCAATCGGGTTCGGAACTAGGACCGAGAAAAGAGCCTCGCGCACTCGGGGGAACGTTAAATCTATCGTTGCTTCGAATGTCCTTGCGTTGGCATGGTGTGGAAGTTTGGAGGATGGAGTGCCTGTTTAGGTGTTCACCTCGTCATTTGTCTGTGGTGTTGTTCCTGGATCTTTCCCTATGGTCGCAAATAGCCCGTTATGTTGCTCGAGTGCGACCGAGCTACCTAACTAACCTCGACAAAAAAACTTTTGAAAATTCAGTTGAAACCTGGAATTTTAAATAGACGAAAAATACGCGTGAAAATGTTTTCAGCTTTTAGGTTAACCCACCTGTTGGTTGTTTCAGATTTTTTTCGAAAATTATTTTTATGATTTTTTAAACTGGCAAGATTTTTGACCAATCGTTTGTAGTGTGCACATAAATGTAAAAGTATAAATAACTCATAAATTCTTCATTGATCTTTTTAAAACACATTAAAACAAACAATATGAAGTAATATTGACCAGTTGTGGATCCACATAGGTGTATCTACCTTTTTCATACACTAATTTCAATGCTTTTATATTTTTTCTATATTATTACTTTTAGTATTTGAGGAAGAAATTCAAATGTATAGTTTATCCAAGTATAAAATCTAAAAGGTAATTCAATATTCATATTTAATAACTATTATATAAAGCAATCCCATTTTTCTGAGAACGAGCATCACCCCTAATGTTCAAACATTTGCTGCAATGTTGGTTTCGAATATGCAAAGATAGGTTGCTGCGAGATTAAGTCTTGTGACACTCGGGATGTAGAGGAACCTGACATTTCTGGCATCAATAGACTGACCTTCCTGCACAATTTTTGCATCGTCCGAACTGTTGGTCTCACTTCTAAAGCCAATGATCCCGTCTATCCTATCTTTGTTGAAGGATGCATTCTTCTGCAGCACTAAAGATCTTCCTGGACCGATGAGAGGTGTTCCAAATAATATTCCCAATACTTCTTACAATACATTTTTTGAGATGGGTAAAGTTGTGATTGTGTCAAAAAGTAATCAATCAGTTCATCGGTAAGGAAGCGCTGCAGACTCTATAATGGGAATTTTACACTTTCATGACACAAATCCATGGCAGTTGGTTTGTACATGGGAGTCAAATTCTAGATTTTTGTTCCAGCTTCGTTTTTTTTTCTTTGGTTTTTTAGGTCTTCTACTTTCAGATTTTATTCGCTTTGGCCTCTTTCGGGTAACAGAAGTGCTTGGTAACGATGTATCACCTGCATCGCTCTCTTCAAGGTCTAATTGACGACTTATTTCACATGTGGTGGAAAGGATTCTCCGCGGCAAGTGATCAAGATCGCTTTGCACCTTGTCATCACTTCTGTAAGAGTCTTTGTGAGTCTATGCATCAACATCTTCTCTCTCTCTCTCTCTCTCAATAGGGGGCTGTATAACCACATTAGTATGTTTGGCAGATTTATGGCAATTATCAGACTCAGAATCACTGTCGAGAGCAAAGAACACATCTAAAGCTTCATTTAGTGCGAGACTGAAAAGAAGTGTAGGGGGAACTAAATATTTTGTTTAAAAAAAATTAAATATTCACCTAAAATATTTTATTTTTAGATTGTAATTAAATTTTAACCCTGTTAAGCTTTCAAATTAAAATAAATTGTCAAATTGTATTGGAACCTTTAAAGTATTAAGTAACTACCCAATGTACCGAACTTCACTCATACGACGATTGGCAAGATTACTTGCCACAATACATCTACCTAACGTCTATGAAATCATTTTCTTTGTATTTTTTAGCGTATTAATATAGACAATGGATTCATGTCATTACAATAAAACACAAAAAAATAGATCAAAAACAGTAATAAAAGTAACTTTTTTGCTTCTTTAGCGAAGATGGACGAGACATCATTCGCGCTTGCAAGAAATTCTAGCATTAAACCACGTTTTCACCGACAAAGCTATCTGGGAAACACACAATCAGTGCAGCATTTTGATTGGTTGATTCTTAGAAAGGAAAAACACTGACTGGAACCACTCCCACCATATATTGGCAAAAAAAAATTAAAATGTCGAATGGCAAATTTTCTTACCAATAGAAGTTATTGGGTTAATAATCATTTTTCAGGAGCATCAGCTTATTTAGATTATAAATGTTACATAAAAAAATAAGGAGTTTTGAATGTTCCCAAAATTTAGCTTTAAAATATAGTCGTGTGTTATATGTTATCGGGTACATATGGCAAAGTTCTATTTAAATCGTCATATTAATTACTTAAAAAAGATGGATGGTTTATTACTTATCAAACGTTGACCTTCAATTTTAGTCTTTTACAAGGAAAAAGGTTATAAATATCATACACTAATCGGGGAAAATGTATCAAATACAATTATAAATCAAGCAAAGCTCAAAATTTATTATCCATTTTTTCTTTCGGAAGTATCAAGGTAGTCTTGTTTCTAACATCAACAAAAAATAGCAAGTTATGTAATCCAATCATGTATTTTTTCAACATGAATTAATATTTTTTTCAACTTCGCGGTTATTACAATCGACGTTTCCATGCTTATCAGTCGTTGTCCGTTAATTTCGGTTAACAATTTGGAAAAATCATACACAGATTACAAAATTAATAGATAATTTTTTCTCTTGGATGTATCAGGGTAGTCTGGATTTTAGCATCAACAAATAACGGCAATTTAGATAACATAATAAGGATTTTTCAACATGAATTAACATTTTGAACTTCACGGTTGCTACAATTTTACGGCTGAATACTTATCAGTCGTTGTCCATTAATTTTGGTTAGCTATGTGGAGAAGTCATACACTAATTACCAAATTTATAACCCATTTTTTCTTTTGGAAGCATCAAGATAATCTAGATTTTAACTTCAACAAAAGAACGGCAATTTAAATAACCTAATCGTTTACTTTTTCAACATGGATTAACATTTTAATCTTCTCAGTTACTACAATCTATGGTTCATTACTTATCAGTCGTTGTCCGTTAATTTTGTTGGTTTGCAATGGGGAAGGTTACAAATGTCAGATGGGGAGAAGAGGTCGTAAGGGTCGTCTTCAGTGATGAGCTATAGTTTACAGCTCTTTTCCTGGACAGACGGGGGGCCACCAGTGGGGTTCCACTGGTAACATGAGCAGTAACAGCTCGTTTTTCTTTCACGGTGAGACTACATGTCTCTCCGATTTCAGCTTTCAGTTCATTCCGTTTCTTCAGTTGTAATAACTTAATAACGACATTTCTTTCAATTTAACTTCACTTTGAAAGCAAGACTTATTTTGTTGACTAGGACGTAAGTTATAATAAAATTCTATGGTGTTTTTATCGAGCATTTCTACTTACTATCCCTTTTACCCTCTGAGTAGTTTTGACGAGATATCTCTCTTCCTCTTCAAGATCTGAGGAATTTTGCAAATGACGATATTTCTCGTCTTCAAAACATTGACAATTTTTTTTATGATAAAGAGACGCAGATCTGGTCAGTTTTTTCTAACGACGAGATGTCTCGTCCATCAAGATCTAGTCAGTTTCTTCTAATGACGCGATCCTGACGGAAAAACGTTGTTTGGTACAGTTTCTACAAATCTGTGTGTGACACTTGCGTAATAAAATATCCCAAACCTCTAAATTCTGATATAAAATACACTTTTTACGCATTTTTCATTTTAATGCCAAAGTTGTTTGGTAGTATGATCTTCCTCGGCATAGTTCTAAAGGGATTTTAAAGTTGATATTTGTCAATTAAAAAAATGTATTCAACACGCCTATTTCTCTTTCGCATCAACGTAAATTCGTAGACATTTAAACTATAACAAGTAAAATTCATTAAAATAACGCACGATTTGAATGCTTTAAAACATTTCAGATTTACTCTTTTCATCTTTTTTCCTAAAGTGAATACGCATGATTTTGCTCTGGAAAAGCGTACTTTGGGAATTCGTCAGTATCAATTGCTTCTGACCCTACGAATAAAATTGCAACCTCATTCTTAGTGTTTAAGATTGCGTGACAAATAATATCTACAGTTAGAGGCTATTTGTAAGGTATATAATCATACATACATTTTGATTGCCGTTTTATTTTATGGTTGAAAAAGAAAAAAATATGCGTCCCAACTTTCTCACGAGACACCAACTAATGGCTGTCACCATCAAGACTCAAGGTCTTTGATGCATTAATACATTTTTTGTCTCATTTCCTCGCAGTGATTTGATGCTAAAACATTATTACCACAAAATCACCCTGCATGGAATCTGCGGTTCCAACACCGCTGTTTTAAATAAATCAACCATTAAAATGGTATTCGGGAGCCTCATCGGTTTAAAGCAATTACAAATCGCATTTGAATACGGTGATGGTTAAAACTAATATATGAGGTGGTTCGAAATCTAAAACTTGTCAATCGTTCAGCATAGCAACAGAGTGAACTTATCTTCAAGCAGAACTGAAACTGTTCAAGCAAATAGGCGTTGATAGACTTGCATCATTAGGGGTGCTTTTATCCAATGCATATATGCGCGTGCATTCAAAATTATTTAATGGGAGTCCCAACCGTATGAAGTAATTCAATCGAATTCACTTATAAAAAGCAAAGTGAATAAAGTGTTATTTTGCATTTTTCAAAGCATCCAAACAGAGTAACAAATCGTTGAGGCGAGAAAAACTTTCAAGTGAATTTAACTAGTTTTGATCTTTGTCAAAATAGTTGCGTTTGGACCTCTATTTAAAACCAAGTACTAACTAAATTAGTTACGCTCATATTCCATTGCATGCTGTCTGTCATTATAATTAGCAATCACGTGCGAGTAAATAAATTTATTAGAACATCAAGGAGAAAATGGTAATGGAAATTGTTTTCCCCGTGGATTTCTTTCAACTATGGTGGTCTTTCAAACCATTAAGTGGAAAACTCTTTTGAGTGACTAAAAGAAAACTGCTATAATGGAAGCTTTGTCGAGTTTATCCATATCATAATATCAGCCATTGCTATATAACACAATCGCTTCGCTTTTCGTATTTAATTTTAACCAAAATTTCTAAATAGAATTGCTAATGGCCTATCATGTTTTATGGCGTAAAAGCAATGACGTGAAATTTAATTTCTCGTTTAAAGCAAATTATCAATCAACTGCGTCCACGGAAATTGCTTTTTCCAAGATTTTCTTAGGGATATTTCAAAGATTCAATAGGTACAAACAACGCAGTCATTAAAAAATAGAAATGTAGAACAATTTTAATGGGTTTTGATGAGAGATATCATCTAATTAATTTATCTTTATTTTATTGACAAGTTTTAAGTTTTTCATTAAAATTTCCCATGATTTAGTTCATTAAAACCTTTTACGTTTAAGTTAAAAATAGTCTCAGAAAAAGAAATATGGGTTTTTCTTTCAACTGGTTACCTTTTATTTAGTTAGAAGTGTAGTATAACTAGTTAAAAATAGTAATATAAAGTTATGTATAATTATAAATGTATAATTATAAAATATAAAATTTGAAAAGTACTTTATTCAGACTTTATATTTTACAATTATGCATTCAAAAAGCGACTACAATTTTTGAGACTTCTTTTTATAGTAATCTTTCACGTTTTCCCCTTGTTAAAATGTGGTATTATTCATTTTTATTCCCGTAAAATCAATTTAATGACCTCGACTTAAGAAAACTTGTCGTAACTGGATTTGAATTGCAATTTCACTTTTCTTCCATTCACGAAGAAGTATGAAGTTGTTTCGACATCTATTGAACAGAGACTTTAACTTAAAGCTTCCAAGTGAGTTTCAATCAACTGTCAAAGAAATTGTATTTTCTTGTATTACAATTTACATGAATAATTTGAAGTTCGTGGGATAAAAGAATTAGGTCTGATATATTATTAGCGTACCGTTAAGGACTCTGTTTCCATTGATGAAACCGATAGGTTAAATTTTCACTCGCATTCTGAATGTTGTCTACGTTACAGGATTATATAATTATCACTATGATTATTATAACTATCACAATTGGTGAGAAGGGGATAAGCGAGAGTTAAATTACCTCAAGTAATCCTAATCCCTATCTCGAATATCTAAGACTTCTCTAAAGGAGCTGCAGCTCTGAGGAATGAAAGTTAAAACTTACCTATTTACTTGTTTATTTTCACACTGGACGGCCGGGATTAAACGTTAATTTTTAAGAAAGGAAATTTAATATTGTAATATTAATGTTCATTTCCACTCACCGAGATTTCTCCTTCTGTGTGCGCTTTCCCTTAATTTTGCTTTCTCCCCAATGCTTCACTTTAACAAACCTTTATGTCGAAAATCAATTCTGACTTCTGTTTGAATGCTGCGAGAAAGCGATGCGCAACACAAATGACGAAAGCTTTGCAATGTGTGTGTTTATAGGTCTGTTAGCCTTTCTTTCTCTTTAAACAATAACACAAATGTAAAAACTTGAATGTTAAATTGTAAGGAAATATTTGAAATTCGGACTACAAGTGTCGGATTAACAGTCAACGAATTCGTTATAAATTAAGTTTTAAGTCAACAAATTAAGTTTTTTTTTTTACTAATTTACTTACGCAAATTAAAAAGAAAATTGAATGTAAAATTAAAAGGAAATGTTTTCGATTGCGAGAATCAAATTAAGAGTCAAGACACTATGTTCTTGTTGATGCAGCATTCAGTTTTCTGGTGTTAGGTTTCAAGGTTGCATTTTGAATATAGTATTTTTATTTCACAATATTTCTTTAGTTGAAATTATACTCAATATCTCAGTTAAAATAACCATTTACGAACATTAATTTTTAGTTTTACTGTGTGTTCGAACGAAAAGGCGAATTTCATCTTGTTGATTCCACAACATAATTGGAGACATGGCGACACAACCAATAAAAATGATTTTAACAATTTAAAATTACTCTTCTTTTTATTGCTCTGTTGTGTAGAATTTCTCTCCACACCTTTGCATATACTGGATCCATTACTTTAAATGGATTCAGCATATTAAATAAAGAGATCTCCTTCGACACGGACTCAATAAAAACACGATACATACCCTGAAAACAAATCTGCCTGACACGATAATCCACGGAAGATACATGTCCAATAAACAATTTTTCGTATTACTTACTGACCCGAATTCTATTTTTGAACTACCTTGAAAAATCAAACTGTCAAGAAACCCACAATTATTTTGCCAATTAACACGCTAATAAAACATAATCCGTATTGATAAAGAATTGAGCAGAAGGAAAGAAAAAAAAAACATCAAAAATACCCCGCTAAACGAAACTACGGATGATTATCGTGAGGACAATAAAAGTAAACGATGTAGAACCTCTCTGTACGCACTTCGAACTCCCAAACTCAAATTAAATGATTAGATAGTGTCTTTGGCAAGAGCAGACTCCTTTGTACTTTAACGGTCTCGTTCCCAACGTTTTATAGTGGTCATAAAAATGTCTAGCCGGCGCAGCCCCCATTGTGAGCTTCACGAGCGTTTTATGGCCAAAGGCGAAGTGGGACTTCTGAAGAGAGCCTGGACAAAATTATGGCCGTGTAGAAAGTTTTATAGGGCCGGGTTTTATGGCCGAATGGGAGGGGTAAAACGGCACTCTGACAGCAAACTGGCCTCGGATATTTACGGCTATCCGAGAGTCTTGAAAAGCGTTCCCGCACCAGGAGCGCCTTCAGACGGGGTGAGCAGTCCCCACTCGGCGGACCAGATGTCTCGCGCTCCTTCCCGGTCCGGACCCGGGTTTGGCCCGATTTCCGCTGCACAAAAGGAATAACATCTGGGTCGGATTCCAAGCCGCATTATGCAGTGGGATTGGGAAATTTATGTGGACCCCTTTAGTGTCGTCCCCTCGCGGTCGCCGTCGACCGTAATTGGCCACCTCATCAGCGGACGGCGGCGACCCACCCAAAGTCACCGCTGGTGTTTGTTTTGTGGAGAAAACAACGTCTCTTTACCATCTCGATTCGGTTTCTCCATCAGCCCAGATGACTGCCGAGACCGCAAAGCCGTTGAAAAACGGCTTCTTTTTTTCGCGCTCGAGATCGGCTTGAAATACTTGAGTCCTGGCTTGTTGAGAGCAGCGAAGGCATGCAGCTTACTTCAGAGAAAGGAACTTGAGCCGTGATGAATGAAAATTGCATTCGAAACACGAAGTGTAGCTTTGTTTACCGCATTTTTTTGACATTACCGGCGATTAGGCTTAGCACTCTCCGAGCGCCGAGTCTCTTAGTGGAAGATGGATAGCTCATTTGGATGTGTAACAGGTATGGTTAAATAACCTTTCTGACTCTACTGATCATAGAACTTGAATCAAGTTTGATTGTTGGATATATAACTAGGTCTAGAGCTTATTTCGTCAGGTAAAAAGCGTAACAGAGCGGTGCTATGAGAAATGTACTGGTTTGTTTACTTTCATTTCTGACTAGAAATATGATGAATACTGGTAAATATAAATCAAATTGGAATGCAAATGACGCGAACAGGTAATAATGTTGATATTAGTAGACATAAATATTGAATTATTTTGTATATTTTGAATGAAATACATTTAAACAGCAAATTATGAAAATATTTCAACTGAAAAGTCTATTAGTTTTGTATGGAAAACATTAATATTTTATGTTTGTTTAAAGTCAAGGCTTAAATACAAATTAAGTTACATTATGCACTAAATGCTTAAATTAATAAATCGTTTAAAAATTCTAGTATTCAAATAAAAAAAATAATAGTGTAGTTATCTCTGCATGACATACTCCATATTTATACATTTACTGTGTGCATTTCTCAATATTGTTAATTATGTACGCACCTGAAATAGAAACTGAGTTAATGTTCAAAACAATGTATCATAATAAAACTTAAATTATATCTTGTTTCTGCTTACAAGTGATAAGCAAACAAGACTTTCAAAACAAAACATTTGTTTTGCTTTGCTATTCAAAGCGAAAGTACGAACTATCTACTTATATCCATAATTCATGCTATCTATTCTTATTCATATTTTTGAATCCTCAATTTGATGCCAAAGCTAAGGATGTGAATGTAACTACTAGTTTACATATTTTCATGAATTCAAAACCTCTATTTAAAAAACATTTCAAGCGCAAATACATTTATAACAAAAGCATTAAGTAAATAGAGAGTGTATAGATTTTGCTTGAGTGTTTACTTTTGATATTCATTAATGACTGGTTTGTAAATGAATAGAGCAACAATTCTTCATTAGGAATAGAAAAAATTCACTTTTTTTGCAAGAATTTAACTGAATTTTTAAATTTTTAGTGAGTAATACTAATTTGTACTTTTAATATTTAGATCTATTATAGAAAATGCTTTGATCTGCGATAAAAGTTCAAATAAGTCATGTACACAAAATACTTTTCTCTGAAACAATAAAATTATACAATAGAACAAAAAGATATGAAAATGCTTATCTCTTTCAAAGATAATCACAATGATACCAAAATGTTTATATCTGCTTAAAGATAAATTTAATAATTGTAATTTGGAATAGAAAAGCAAAATATTACCAATGCCAAAATGTTGATTTCCGAAATCACTTAAAATTTAGCTATGATATTTAACTGAATAGCATTTTTACATAAAGTATACAGTGCCAAATATTATTCCGAGTTGATGTTTGAAAGCGAGAAAAATGTATCGTATTTTTATGTTTTAGCATTAGCTTTGTAACAAAAAAAAGCATATTTTCAGAATGAATACATACAAAATAGCGCATATATAAGCATTTTATATTTGCATAGAAACTTTTTATGAAAATAATGTAACATATACCAACTATTTTAAGAATGAAAACTAAAATAGCACATATTTAAAGAATACTATGTTGACTTCAGTTCATTTGTTTATAAAATTATCCTAATTTACGATTGCTAATGAATTTTTGTCATGCTTAATACTATCTTCAAATATGTTGTGTACTGGTCATTTAATTTTATGATAAATGGTTCCTACGCAGCAATTACTTCTAAAATGTTCATTCCTTACAAATTAAGAGTTGTATAGTTGGTAGGTTTTAAAAGCTTTATTGTGATAAATTTCTTAAAAAACTCGTTGCAATAATTAATTAACTATTACTAAACTTATTTACACTGATATTATTTGGTTCGATCCTGAATAGGAATATAGTTAATTTTCTTTTTCTTATATACTGTAATTTAAATTACAGTATCTCCAAAAGCAATAATATTTGAATTTCTTTCTAAGCATTTGTATATGTTTTTTAACTGGAAGACGTCTATTATTAGAGCAAAATATTTTACATATTTCTATTTTAAAGATATTTTGACAGATGAATATGTTATTTAATTCACTATCCTGACCAAATCTTTAGTTTTGTAACATTTTTAAACTTTAATTTTGTCACACTGACAGAAGAATATCTCTTAATAAAAAATTCTCATTTTAATAAATTAATGTGATGAAAGGTTTATCAATGGCCGTTATGTAAACTGTTGTGAATTTAAGCTTGTCACAAAGCTTTTACTTTCTTGAATGCGCAACACAATTTCATACGTTTTCAAATATTTAGAACATTTTTTAAGTTTAAAATTTATTTATATTATTAATAAGGGTAAATATTTAAAATGAAGAACTAATTCGTTTTGCAGAAATGTACTTTTTGATTTTTTTCACTGAATGATTTATAGTTATTATTTTAATTGTTATTGTTACATACCTATGACGTGTTTTATTCAAGTCTTAAATAATCTACTGTTGAAAATAAATATTTTAAGCTTTTATTGAAAATCAAAATGTTCGTATGAAACGCTTTTAATTTCTTGTTTTGTCTCACTTGCTCTGTTTATAAATTATTTCAACTTTATTTCCTATTAGATTATCTTACTATAAATATGTTACCAAATGTTAAATTGCAATGAATGGGTCAGCAAAAGAAATAGTTTCACCAAAATTAATGATATCATTGTGTTAATTTTGCTCTACTAAATAATAATTTAATTCATTATTTTGACAAATATATCATTATTGTAACAAGTGAATTCTAACTGCCATAAACAGAAGTTTTCATTAAAAATTGAATATTCGAAACATTAAAACAATTTTAAAAGAAACAACACTATTGAAGATTAGCGCATTTGGCTAAGTTAATTTCCTTAAAAAACATTCCTAGCAGAAATTGATCGCAAAGATTATTTGTGTTGCTTGATTAGGAAGGTAAAACATTTTTTTCATAAGGTAATACATATATACGTTATCGTTCCTGAGCTTCCTTTGACTTTATTTCGCACAATATTTTCTTTTCTTGAAATTTAGATTGTTTTTCGGGTACGTTTGAATTTTCGAGAGGAGCTGTCAATGAATTGAAACAAAATGACTTGATTTGAAAGGAATTAAAATTTTGGGTCTGATATAATGAGGAGAACATTTGTCAAGATGTAAAATGTTCTTGAGCTGTGTTTATGGATTTGGTAAAATATTTTCATTCGAGATTTAGCTTGTTTTTCTGATTCTTTTCTGAGAGCAAACTGTAAAGAGTAGTTTTCAGTATAACTGTGTAATAGTGAAAAGTAAAACATTTTTGTCAAAAAATTTAAAGCATTTTGCGAATATTGTTGAGTTTTTTTTGTCAGAATAAGTTTGCTTGAAATTAGCTAGCTTATTCTAATAAGAGGAGCTGACAGTTAGTGTCATTTAGGTTATTTGTGAAGTCTGATTATGAGAAAAACATGTTTGACAAACATCACTGTGAACATTGTTTGGTTCATTTGGTAGTATATTTGTAGTTGAAATTGCTTGTACCTGAGAGATATGAGAGGAGAGAGCCATCAAGTGATATAACTAAACAAACATACTTTGTAAACATTGTTTGATTCTTTTGGTAGAATATTTGGAATATAGTTTGCGCTTGTAGATTTTGTGGGTGTACCCAACAAGTACTTTCATTTAACAGAAAATAAATATACTCTGTGGATATTTGGTACAATGCTTATGTTTGAAATTTTGCTTGTACTGGTCCATTTACTCTGGAAATGTTTTTTAATTAAAAATGAATACACTTTATGAATCTAGTTTGGTAGAATGTTTGAAATTTAGCCCGCTGAGGTACATTTCCTGTGCAAAAAGCTGTCGAGTGGTGCTAGTTCCTTAAAATTAAATACATTTTGATACCGCTTGGTTCATTCAGTAGAATGTTTAGATAGGAAATTTAGCTTGCGATGGTAAGCTTTTCTGACGAGTAGTGGAATATCGTTTGGTTCATTCAATATAATGTTTAGGTAGGAAATTTAGCTTGCGATGGTATATTTTGTGACGAGGAGTGTCATTGACTTAAAATTAACTGTTCTTTGGTTCATTCGGTATATTAAGCTTGGGGTGTTTCTGTGGAGTAGTTAGATTTGTAAAAACCTTACTTTGTCCAACGTGGACCTTCCTCATCCAGGGGTAGATCTGGGGCTGGTTCCCCTGGAAAGCGTTGCCTTTTGGGGACTGCTGCGAGCTCTGCTGGGGCGAGGGCGACTGTTGCGGGCTGGACTCTTGCGGCGAGGAGTCCGGACTGAGGTGTCGGCTGGTTGACGACTTGGAGGTGGGCGTGGGCGAGCCGCCCTGCTCCGGGCTCTCCGGGGGCTGCGAGCTGCTGCTGGTCGTCGAGAGATCCTGCGGGGAGGCGGCGTGCACCGTCGGCGGTTCGGCGTACTTGCAGCTGGGCACCGGTGTCACGGACGGCGTCGGAGTCCTGGGACTCTGACTGCTGATGGAATGGCCCAGCCTCTGCTGCTGGGAACAGCTGCTGAAGTGGTGCGGGTCCCCATTCTGCGGCTGCAAATGCTGCGAGTAAGGTGCCCCGTACGTCTGCGGCTGGACCGGCGAGGCCGGCCCGTTGAAGCAGCTCCCGTAAGCCTGGACCGGCGGCGTATAGTAGTCCTGCGCCGTCGGATCCTGCCTGCCTTGACTGTAGCACGACGTCAACGAGTTTACAAACTGATACGAACTCATAAGTTCCGTTTGATTTGTAGAGCGGCTATAATTCTTCCAATGTCCCTCTCAATTTTGATGAATTATAGCTATACTGCACACCAGGAAACCTCCGGCACACTTTTAATAGCACATTATTCCAAATATGGTACAGCCCTAGCGACCACGTGACGCAGCTCCGCCAATGAGAGGGAGCGCAAACTTAGAGTACATGATCGAGTCGACGGACTCGCACTTCTGGATGCCGATTTGCGGCTAAAAGTGTGAATTATATCGCTATATTGTTTACTTTAAGTCCTCATTTACGGGAGCGATGGCGAGAGGAAGGGCTATCAGGTCTCCGACCGCTGCATCGGCCAGGAGGTGAGTGTGACCAAACTCTGCGAGCGCTTCCTTTAGAATGCTCGTTCGCTAGAGCTCATAGCGTTAAGGTTGTAACTGACAGCGCCTCCCATCCTACAACTCGTGTTGTTCAGCTGCTTCGAACTTGGCGACGAGCAGCCCTAGCGGCGGTAGCACGTCTCCAAACTTTTCTGCAATATTTTTCTCGGCTTTGCGGAGTTGCGCTCGCGTGGATTCCTGAAATAAGGAAGACGTCCGATTCAGATTTTTTGGAAAATTCTTCTCTTTATTTTACGACAATTTCGTTGACTCTTTCAGTCTGCCCGCTTACAACAACTTTGCCGTTCATCGATTAATAAAGTGTTTTTTTTGTAACATCAGTCCATTTAAGATAATTTTATTTCCTTAATTTCGTCTCTTCTTTATTTTAAAACAATTCCGTTTGCTTTTTCAATCCGTCAGCTTACAAAATATTGCTGTTCATCGATTAATAAAATAAAATTTTTAACAGCCGTTCATTTCAAATTAATTTTATTTCCGTAACTTCATCTGCTCTTTATTTTTAAACGATCGTGTTTACTCTTTCAATCTGTCTGCTAGTCGTTCATCAATTAATAAAATCATATCTTTATATCCATCCCTTTAAGATAATTTTTTTTAATTTCGTCTCCTCTTTATTTTAAAACAATTTCGTTTACTTTTTCATGCTTACAACAGTATTATCATTTAGAGGTTAATACAATAATATTTTTAATAGCAATTCATTTCAGATAATTTTATTATCCTTTAATTTCGTCTTCGCTTTATTTTAAAACAATTTTGTTTACTCTTTTAATCTGATTGTTTTCAATAATATTGCCTTTCATCGATTAACAAATTTATATATTTCATAGCCATTGGCATTTCAGATAATTTTATTTCCTTGATCTCCTTATTTTTAATTAAATTTTAAAAGTTTATTTTAGTTTCTCTTTTTAAAACGGACTTAACATATTAAACTGTCTGATTCAAATTTCGTTTTTTATCGTCTTTTATTTTAGTTTTCTTAAATAAATTTTCGTTTACTGTAAATGTGTTTTCACTTATTTCTGTTCATATAATTTTATTATTTTTTTACTCTCGTCTTTTAACCATATACGGTTTTAAAATAAATTTTCTCTTACTGTAAATCTGTGATTATACTTCAATCTAGAGAACTATATTTTTTTACTCTCGTCTTTTTATTTTTATTGCTTCTGAATAAATTTTCTTTTACTACAAATCTGTATACACTGATTTCAATTTTTTTAAATTTTATTTTTTTGAATTTCGTCTTCTGTTTACTATATTCGTTTACTCTTTATAAATCTGTCTATTTATACTAACTTTTAATATTTAATTAAAACAATACCGCCGTTCCTCAATTAATGAATGCCAATATGATTCACATTAAAAATGCCATAATAACCTCAATAATAATTGTCAAGTATGATTCACTTTTAAAAATTTTACTGTTTGAACTTATTTGCATTTACATAAATACTCTTAAACCAAGTCTGCATGAATATTGAATTAATTTAGCATCTTTTTCTTTTTTCACGAGTTTTAAGTCAGTTTTTACTCATTTTAAATCGGCTACCAAAAATGACAATTTTTTTTTTTTAAGCAAGACAAATATAGCAATGCAGTCTCAAAACGTCATGGGATTGCATGTCATATCGAAACACAAAACTTACAAACTACAGAATCAGAAAAAACTGGAATACATGTGATGTTAATGTTAGAGAAAAGCTTTAAATCTATATCTATCTAAACTATTTTTCTATCTATCCTGCTGCAACTGCAATAACATGAGAGTTCACAAGACTATCTCCCTAATCTTTACAGAGTGTCTAAATATATTACGGCTGTGTAGAAACTAGCATCTCGATCTGTATGCACTAATTGAAGCTGCGTAATGGTGACGATGTCGATTCTACGTACCAGTGCTGACGATCAGGAGTCGAATGAGAGATTGCAGGCAGAGGGGATTCCTGTCAGTCCATGACGTTCTCTCCAAGTGAACCGGCTCACGTTCTGAACGGTTGATAAGGTTCCAACTTTTTCCTCTCAAGGCTGGTCTTCGCTCCAATAGCTCATTTTCTTGAAGATCGATCCGTCTCCGGAGCGAATGAAACGTTCACTACAAGCCGAAGCTCTGCAATCACATTATAATTTTACTCCGTCCTCCCCCGCACTTCCACCTTGGCCCTGCAATTAATATCTGTCATTCTCTTTCTCCAACTGTTCTCTCTTTCTTTTCGCTCTCTTTCCCCTCTCTTTTCTCTCGACGCAGCTTTTTGCCTGCTCAGAGTTTCGCGTTGTGTCGAAAGAATCCTCGTTTTCGACGGTTCTCGATTTTGTTTTGTGACGGGTGTTGGGTTTGAAGCGGGTTTTTGTTAATTTTTGCGATGGGGAAAGATTGCTTTTTAAACATTTTTAGGGGTTTGAGTTCGAGGCATAAACGGCTTCGGAAAAAACAGGTTTTTTTTTAAATTTTAATTAGTATGGAATATTCGGATTTCCAACGGAATTTTTGACATTATTTATGGTCAATTTTGTTGTGATAGGAGAGTAATTAATGAAATCGGCTATTAGTTTATTGAATGAAGAATTGAAAACTGTTATTTGTCATATTCTTTCATTATCTGTGTCGAAAGAATCCACATTTTCGACGGGTCTCGATTTAGTTTAGTGACGGATGTTGGGTTTGTATCGGGTTTTTGCTAATTTCGACGATGCAGAATGATTATTTTAAAGTATTTTTCGAGTTTTGAGTTCGAGGCATAAACAGGGCATTGGAAGAAACTGTTTTTTTTTTTAAAATTTCAATTAGTAATAAAATATTCAAATTTCAAACAGAATTTTTTACATTACTATGGTTAAAATTGTTGTGATGGAAGAGTAATTATTGAAATTGGCTCTTAGTGTATTGAACAAAGAATTGAAAACTGTTATTGTTAAGCTTTTGTTAAGTTTGGCGATGGAGAATGATTATTTTAAAGTAATTTTCAGGTTTTGAGTTCGAGGCATAAACAGGGCTTCGGAAGAAACAGTTTTTGAGATTTTAATCAGTAATAGAATATTCGATTTCAAAAGGAAATTTTAATTTATTTGTGGTCAATTTTGTTGTGATTAAAGAGTAATTAACAAAATTGGCTCTCTTCGTTTATTGCATAAAGAATGGAAAATTAGTATTGGTGAGATTTTTTCATTGTCTCTATGTCGAGATAACTGTCGTTTTCCTTTTGTGAAGGGTGTTTTGTAGGAAGCGGGTTTTTGTTCATTTCTACGATGGGAATAATCGGTTTTTAAGCATTTTTCGGGTTTTTGAGTTCGTGGTATAAACATGTCCTTGGAAAAACTGTTTTTGTGATTGCGCGATTTTAATAGGTAATAGAATGTTCGATTTCAATCGGAATTTTTGAATTATTTATGGTCAATTTTGTTGTGATGGAAGAGTGATTAATGAAATCGGCTCTTAGTTCATCGAATAAAGAATTGAAAACTGTTTTTGGTCATATTTTTTCATTATCCGTGTCAAAAGAATAATCGTTTTCGACTGGTCTCGATTTTGTTCAGTGATGGCTGTTGGATTTTAAGCGGGTTTTTGTTAATTTCGGCGATGGAGAATGATTATTTTTGGATTTTCCGGGTTTTGATTTCAAAGCATAAACAGAGCTTCGGAAGAAACAATTTTTGTTAAATTTTAATTAATAATAGAATATTTGATTTGAAACCGAATTTGTGACATTATATGTGGTTAATTTTTTTTTGAATAGTAATTAATGAAATTAGTTTTTAGTTTATTGAATGAAGAATTGAAAACCGTTATTGCTAAACTTTTGTTTATTTCTCGATGGGGGAATGGTTGGTTTTAAGCATTTTCCAGGTTTTGAGTTCAAGGCATAAACAGGGATTCGGAAGAAATTGTTTTTGTGATTTTAATTAGTAATGGAATATTTGATTTCAAACGGAAAATTTGACATTATTAATGGTTGATTTTGTTGTGATTAAAGATTAATTAATTAAATTGGCTCTTAGTTTATGGAATAAAGAATGGAAAACTCTGTTATTGCTAAGTTTTTGTTAATTTCTGCGATGAGGGGGGGGGAGAATGATTGGTTTTTCAGATTTTGTCGGGTTTCGAGTTCGAGTCGGAAGAGACTGTTATTGAGATTTTAATTAGTAATGGGATATTCGATTTCAATATTCGACATTATTATTTAGACCGACTTTGGTGTGATGAAAGAGTAATTAAGGAAATTGGCTCTTAATTTACTAAATTGCGAATTGAAAAATAATATTGGTGATATTTTTTTCATTGTCTGTCTCTAAATAACTCTCGTTTTCCTTTTGTAAAGATTGTGGGTTTGAAGCGGATTTTTGTTAATTTCAATGATGGGGAATGATTGGTTTTTGAGCATTTTTTGTGTTTATGTTTGATGTATAAACAAGGCTTTGGAAGAAACTGTTTTTGTGGTTGTGCGATTTTAATAGGTAATAGAATATTCTGTTTTAAACGGAATGTTTGGGATTACTTTTCATCAATTTTGTTACGATGAATTTGTAATTAATGAAATTGTCTCTTAATTTATTCAATTAAAAATTGAAAACTGTTATTGAAAAGATATTTAGGTGTTGTGTACGAAGAATCTTAACTTTCTCGATTCTTCGTGATGGGTATTGCGTTTACACACAGTTTATTTTGCCTAGAAACGAGCTTTATTTAGTAACTTTAATTGGTAATGCATTCGATTTCACACAGAATTTTCGGAATTATTTATAATCAACTTTGTTGTGACGGAACAACAGTAGTGAAATTTGTGGATACATCATCGAATTTTATGAAAATTTTACTATTGGCAAGACTTTTTTTATTGGAATTTATTTCTTTCTTTTCGAAGGCTCTCTATTTTGTTTCGTGACGGGTGTTGGGTTGAAAGCGGGGTTTTGTTTAGTTCTGCGATGAGAAATGATTGATTTTTCAACAATTTGGGGTTTGAGTTCACAGTGTAAACAACGCTTTGAAAGAAATTGTTTTGATGATTGTTTTGCGACATAATTGTTAATGATTAATAATAATGTTTGATTTCAAACGAAATTTTTTTTTTATGATAGAAGGGAAATGAAATTTACTACTAATTTAGGAGATTATAATATTTATTTAGTTTCCAAAGAATCCTCGTTTTCCCTGGTTCAAGATTTTGTTTTGTGATGGAATTTTACATTTTAAGCGAATTTGTGTTGATTTCTACGATTGGAAATAGTTTTTAAGCTTTTTAACGCGTTGTTGGGCGTAGTGTTTTAAATTATAGGTTTTTAAGCATTTTTTAGGGTGTGGAATTCTCGATATAAGCAAAGTTTTGCAAGAAACTATTTTCGTGATAGTTTTGCGTTTGTCGTTGGCCATAAAATATTCGATTTCAAGAAGAGTTTTGTAATGATGGAAGAGTTAAAGTAATTTTCCGCTAATTTATTAAAGCGTTATTTGAAAATTAGGAATTCTGAGATTGTTATACTCTTATGGGATTGAGACGAACTTTTATGGTAATTGGTAATTTGTTAATTTTTAGCTAACGTCGTACTAGAGCAACACAACGGAACGAACTTTTATGAATTTCTATGATGGGAAATGGCATTAAACATTTTTTTTTGTTTGGATTCTCGGTAAAAACAATATTTGGGAATAATATGGGTTTTGTGATTTTAATTGGTAACAGAATATTCGATTTCAAACGGAATTTTTGAGATAAGATTCAACCAATTTTGTTGTGATGGAAGAGTAGTGAACGAATTGGAACTACGAATTGTAAACTAATTTTGGTGATATATTTTATATTTTTTTGTGTCGCAAGAATCTTTATTTTCGCTGGTTCTTGTGACGGGTGTTCTGTTTGTTAATTTCTGCGATGGGGGATAGTAGTTTTTTTTTTGGTTTTGAGTTCTACGTATAAACAAGGTTTTATTTTGCATAGGAACGAACCTTCATTTGTGATTTTAATTGTAATAGATTCGATTTCAAACGGAATTTTTCAGATTATTTATGATCTATTTTGCTGTGGTAAAACAGTACTGAAATTTGAGAGTAATTCATTAAATTATATGAATTGAAAATTATTATTGTGATGGAAGAGTAATTAATGAAATTGACTCTTAATGTATTGAATTACGAATTGAAAATTAACATTGCTGAGATTTTTTTCACTGTGTTCATTTCATTATTTATGTTCAATTTGTTTTGATGGAAGAGGAGTAGCGAAATTTGTTGTTTATTTATTACATTATGAACTGAAAATTGTTGTTGCTCAGATATTTTGTTCGCTTTATGATGAACAAATCTTTATTTTAACTGGGTCTAGATTTTCTAAGTCTAGTGTTGGGGGTTTGAGACAAATTTTCGTTAATTTCTGCAATCTGAAGTTTTATTTTTCTAGACCTTTTTTAACGGGTTTTTTTGAATTTAAGTTCTTGATTGGAAACATAGTTTAGAAAAAACTGTTTTTGTTGTTTTTCGTGATGGTAAACAGTTTTCAAGCTCTTTTGGGTTTTTAGTTCAGTATAAAACAAGGTTTTGAAAGAAACTACTTTTGTGATTGATTTGTAACTTTAATCAGTAACACACGTACACAAAATTCAGTTTCAAACGGAATTTGCGGAATTATTTTTGATACATTTTGTATTGAGATGAAAGATTAACGGGAATAAAATTTGCTCAATAATAAGTTTTTGTGTCATCTCAATTTGGTGATTTTATTGTCCGATTTTAATCTACTATGGAAAAAATTAAGTCATCACGGACATTCAATCCGCAATGAAACTTTGAGGATTATTTATGATAAATTTAGTTGGGAGATAAGAGAACTCAGTCAGTATTAGTTGCTTTTTATTTCTTAATTTATGAATTGAAATTTTTTCTGTTAAGATTTTGTACTCTCTAAAAATAAAAGGTAGGTCCGTTTTTTTACGAATCGAGACCTTGTTTTGCGATTTTAATAATAGGTTAATTCAGTCACCACATAGACATTCAATCTCTAACTAAATTTTTGGGTTTATTTGATTAATTATGTTGTCCGTTTGCCTTTTTCCCAACGAACTTTCTGAAAGAATCCTCGTTTTAAGGGTTTTTGTTTAGGGTCACAGTGGAAGAGTAGCGGATCAGCAGGTGAAGGATTGCGAGTTCGAAACTAGGTCCAACCAAAGACCGCCGTGTACAAGGGGACTGGTGCGCGTTATATCTGACATGGCCTCAAAAATCCTCACGTTGGCAAGGTGTGGAAGTTTTGACAGTCGGGTGTCAGCTAACAGTTGTTATCTCGTCGTTCAAAATTACGTGGTGTTTTCCTTGGAGCTTTATCTTGTGGATTGATCCTGGACCGTCACCAATAGCCCATAGTGTTCCTCCAGTGTGACATAGTTATAATACCTACCTACCGATTATATATTGTGTAATAAAAGCATCTTTTGATTGCTAACTCAATATTTGAGGTTTCTTATGACTTAAAATACAAGTCTTACACTTTTTTATTCCAATTTTATGTAAAACGTTTTATGAAGAAACTTTTAACCTCTTAAAGTAATGTATATTTTTTGAGATACTAATTTGTTTTTCTGCCCTGTTGAATAAGCAGTGCCGTGTAACTCTCCTTGGTGAGATTCTTCGCCAATAAGAAAACTGACAGGGTCTTGATGGACGAGGTATATCGTCATTAATAAAACTGACCTTTATCTTGCTCTCGTCATCATCAAAAAACGGCAGTATCTTCATCCTTCGGAATTAAATTTGGCATTCTTGATGGAGAGATATCTAGTCATTAGCAAAATTGGTCAGATAGTGATGGACGAGATATCTCGTCGAAACAACTCAGAGTTAAGCTTTTTTACGAGCTTACCCTTTTGAGTTTTGCTTGACTTTACTCATGCATGTTATATTTTAAGAGCTCTTTATTTATCTCAGCGTGTTCTGATCTTATTATACAAATAACTGTTGTTATATACGGGTTTGAATTCATTGTTGACTGGCAGACAGCCTTACATTAGTCCGAAGTCTTACGAAAATGGAAAAATCCCATCAGCACTGACCCAATGTCTATAAATTATACTTAAAGACTGAAGGTGGAGTTGCTTACCGGAATAAGTCAATCTCGATTTCTTATTCCCTTTTCCTTCCTTTTCAGGTGTATCCGGTTCCTTTGTCTTTACTAGTCTGCCTTTAAAGGTTATTTGGTTTCGAGTTGAAAAAATATATTTGCAACTCGAAAGCATTTTCTTTGTGGAATGCCTTTATTTAAACAGCATTCTTTAAAGCATTTTACCTCTAGAACTTTAATTTTTCCCATCGCACTCCTGCATTCCTGATGTCAGTTCAGTTTTTGTATTTATACTTATCGATTGAGAACATGAGTGACACATTAGCAACTGATTAAATATCTTAAAACGTGTCAAATAATGATTCAAGATACGTGAACAATGGTCAATAGATATTTCGGTGGAGCAAATAGTCCATCATCGTCAAGACTATAAGTGATTCTGAAAATTTTGAATTTTTCATGTCAACTGTATTTTTGTATTTGTATTTATCAATTTATAACAGAAATGCAATTAGTTATTATTAAAAACGTCAAAACGTGACAAATAATGATTAAACACATAAGAAACAATAATCAATAGCTATTTTGGTGGAGCAAAACGTACACCATCGTCAGGACAGAAGAGATTATCTTCTATTGCGGTGATTGTAGACGTTTTGCGAAATAGCTATTGACAATTGTTTTCACATATTTTTAATCTTTATTAGTCATACGTGGACGTTTCAAAACTTTTATTATCAGTTTGACTAAGATGTAATCCCTAGAAATGCTATTACTATAGACATTTTTTCCTGTAATCTTTAGGAGGCAGTCAGGGCTCCGTTGGTATCACCCCTCCGCTAATACTCTGTGAGTTACAGGCGACACAGGTTCGATTACTCCCTCTCTGGGTGTATTTCTCTATAGTGCGCTAGTAAAACTTTCATTGTGTTGTATGTCCATTGCTTGACGTTGCCTGTCTTGTGTTTGACCAAATTTGGCGCCATGAAGCTCAATCCAATCAACCTGAAATCTTCATTTGCAAATTTTTTCTTTAAAATAGGAATACAATTTTTTTTAGGAAACAAAAACGTAAAGATTTTTTTTATATGAAAAGAGTAAACAAAATCACGAAAAAAATTCATACATATGCACACATCTGTTCTGGACAGATGTCAAGATTGATTTGTAGCAATACCCCCATTTTTACTCAGTCATAAAACTGCTTGACTTGCACACTTTTCTCATTCCATGCTTATTTTTTGCACTTCTTGCGAGCCTAATAATAATGGAATTAATCAAAACTGATGGCGAAACTTTTAAATCGACAACCGTCATGTTATTGCCTGTAACTATACCGCATTCATAAATAATTGAACCACAGACGGTAATTTTCTTTGGCATATGTTTATTACATTTAGAATATTTTGAAATTGATAAGCGTGTCCCTTATGCGTTGATCGAAACACACCCTCTCCGACATTCAATTACTTAGTTAAGTGGCGATTCTAGATTTAAGCATTAATCTTTATGAAAATCTTTCACTGTAACTCAAACGTCTTATGTAAGATTTATTTCCACTACAGGCTTTGAACAATGTATCGGATTGGAGGTAAATATGGCCCGTGCTTTTAATCTCTTTCGGCTGACTTCTAATAGTGTGAGTTTCATTTGGGTGTCACTTTAAGCGGCTTAGAATTGCCTATTGCAGTGATGTTTCAGGTATTTTGAAGGATAAACAACTAATTTTACATGGAAGTTGGAGTAAATTTGTGATAAATCTCATCATTTGAAGACAAATAATTTAAGCTTATGTGTCGATGACAGTGTTTTTCATCGATTTCTGTTTTCCATATTATTTACTATGCACAATATTATTTATTTTCTCTATAATAAATGTAACATAAAAAGCATAGCATTACATATTTTCCTTGTGCACCATATTATCCAATATCCATAGTAGTACAAAGTTTCCATCTCCCCCAAAAACATAATATTACATATGTTTTCCATTTACACCTTATAACATAATATTACATATTTTCACACCATATTATATATTTCCCATCTACACCACATTACATAATATGGATAATATTAAATATTTTCCATATATGCCATATTACACAGTGCGCATAGTATGACATATTTTCCTTTGCACCAGATTACATAATATGTGTATATTACATATTTTCATGTACACTATATTACATAATACGGAAAACAGAAGTGGTAAAAAGCAGTGTCAATAACACGATTCAGTTGATAATAGTGGTTCAGTGGATTTGCCTACAGTGCTAGCTACCTGGGAGTTGTTAGGGTGCGCAGGTTTGATTCCTGCAATTTACCATGGGTGTATTTCTCACTTCTGAGTCAGTAACAGTTTCCTTGCGTGCATGTCCATAACTGGATTTCATGTGTTTGGCTCAGAACAAGCTGAGGCATCTGAAAACAATGATTGATTTTAAATTTAAGGTGCAAGGTTCCAAACAGGACACGCTGCACCATCTGAAAAGAAAGAATGACCCGAGTGAAACAATAAACAAATTTAGAAAAATAACAGTCAAAGCTAATAAAATTCGAAAATATTTCATATTCATTTAAAATTGTACTAATTTTTTTTCTTTGATAGCCGATGTTTAGCTACCATTTCGCGGATTTATTTCCTGATCATTATGTAATGATACTTACTCTCTTAGCCAAAATTAACAGTAATGTTATTAAATTGTCTCTGCGCAAGACTTGAATGCATCCAACCACGAGCTATATAAGCCTCTATAAAACGACTGTACGATAAATACTCAGCGCTATTCCTAGGTTGAGGGCAGGGGAGTATTTCGGCGAAAATAAAATCGATAGAAAATCGACATTCGGGGTTTTTGCTTAGCTAAAAAAAAGAGGGGGAAGATTAATCTAATTCTTCCTGAAGCATATCTCATTTTAGTTCTGAAACCAATTCCAGGGTAGGTCAAGGACATGACTTAACTCCTGGGGTTTCCGAGGGGGACGTGGGCGTGGTTCAGAAACCCATTCAGAAACCCCTAACGCTCCAGAACGCCTCTTCTGCCCCGTTTCGAATGTTTTCTTTCAACACAAGAAAACAAGCAAAAAGTCTGGTCTTGGTAAAAATCCACCATCTTAGCTAAGATGGATGATCTCCGTTTTCGCACATACGGGGAAGACAGAATGGCTTTTTGGCTGCAATCAAATCGGACCTTTTATGTGAAATTTTAGCCGTACTTTGTACAATTTAGATTTCAAGCTTTAGAAAGCCGAGGAGAAATCTCATGCTAAAATAATTTATTTCTATTTAAACTTCTGTGAATAGCAGATTTCGATGTTTCGAAATCTTCGGCTGCAAATAATCTGATCTTTTATGCGAAATTTAGCCACAGTTTAAGTTTAGATTTCAAGTATTAGAACCGAGGAGAAATGTCACGCTAAAATATTGCAAATAACATGAATCTGACTTTTTATGCGAAATTTTAGACACACTTTGTTAGGTTTAGATTTTAAGCTGTAGAACTGGGGAGAAAAAAATCAATGCTAAAATAATTTATTTTTTACTATATAAGCTTCTGTGAAAAGCAGGTTTCGATGTGTAAATTGAAATTCATATTGTTCTTATACACAGTTATGGAACCAAATTCAGTTGTTTAGCTTATATTTAGAAAGCCCTGGAGAAATCTGATGCTAAAATAATACATTTCTATAAAACTTCTGGTGAACAGCAGATTTCAATGTGCAAATTGTTCCTATTCTGTTATACAAAATTATAGAACCAGAATCAATTCGTTACATATAACTGTAGAACCAGAATCAATTATTTACATACAAATATTGAACCAGTGTTATTTCTGTATAACTCACTACTTGGAAATATTCAACTAATGTATCGCAAACTTTCATAGGCTGTGGTAGCCTGGTAGGTAGTGTAACGGATTAGAAATTGGAGGTAGGGAGTTCGAATCACACCAAATACCGTCATGAATGAGACTTGTGCACGTTAAATCTGTCGTAGCCTCAAATGTCCTCACGTTGGCGTGATGTGGAAGTTTGTAGAGTGTGATGTCGACTCAATTGTGACCTCTTCATCTGACCGTGTTTCAAAATTACGTGATAGTGTCCTCGGATCTTTCCCTTTAGGTTTGATCCCGAACCGTCACCAATAGCCTATTGTGTTGCTCCAGTTTGATGTTAATTAAAATGTCTTCCGACCAACCGCAACCTTTCAAAGGTAAGATAAGATTTGACGTGCATCACACAGTAGTGTTTTCCAAATCTTGATGAAATCTGACTGATGATTCCACTGATAGTAATCTCAAAACAGGCGGCATAGATTAAAGGTTGCGATACTTCAGATAACGTTTTGATTTTCCCTTGCGACGGAATCAGATTCGAACACATTACCGTCATTAATTGCTGATATTCAAGTTAAGCTGTAAAAACGGTTTAGTTGTCATGTATTTCTCAACAGTTTTACGTTAAATAAATCTCTCGACCAACTACTCATCAACAGTCAGATTTCATAAGGATACAGAAAACAAAGCCAAAGAATCGTTTAGTGAGTTAGTTAAAGAGTTGGTCAAGATACTCAGAGCAAATTGTGAAATATTTTACAACCAAGTCGTATTTAAAGCTTGATTTGAATAATATCGGCAATTAATGAGACGGTAGAGTCTTCACATCCATTCCGTTGCCTGGGGGATATCAAAACGTTATTTAAAGTATAGCAACCTTCACATTCTGTCGCCAATTTTGTCGTTCCTATCAGTGGAATCATCAGTCCGTTTTCATTAAGATTCGGAAAACACCGATGTGAGGAGATTCAATAGTTGATCGACAAACTCATTTAGCGCAAACTGTTGTAAAAAATTTTACAACTAAGCCGTTTTTACAGTTTAATTTGAATATCAGCAATAAATGACGGTAGTGTGTTCCATCTGATTCTGTCGCCCAGGGGAAATCAAAAAGTTACCTGAATTATAGTAATCTTTATACTCTGCCTCCTATTTTGACGTTACTATCAATGGTTGGTCGTTTTCGAGTTCTATGGCGAAAGAGTCATATTTGGCCAAAATGTGCCAAACATAAGACAGACAACACAATGAGAGAGGAAGAAGCACAAAACAGAAGGGTAGGTGAAGATAAAAAATGAAAGAGAGTTACATTATCACACTCGAGTACACCTCGTGGCCGTTCTATCAATGGTATTATCATTCAGATTTCATTAAGATTCGAAAAACGCTATTCTGTGGAGAATCAAGTAGTTGGTCTAGAACCTCATTAAGCACAAGCCGTTGTGAAATATTTTACAACTAAGCCGTTTTTACAGCTTAATTTGAATGATATCGGCAATTAATGACGGTAGTGTGTTCACATCTGATTACGTCGCCCGGGGGAAATCTAAACGTTATCTGAAGTATCACAACCTTTACAATATGCCGCCTATTGTTAACCGCGTATTTGACTCCAGGGTCAATAGTTAAATGAGACTTGATTAGCAACTGGGCGAACGAAACTGACCGCGGTTTCGTTGCAGGAGTGAACTGATTTACAAACATCCCGTTTCAGTTTACAAAACTCGAGATTTTAAGCTTCTAACTAGCCTCCGTTTCAGCTCTGGGAAACTTGCCAATTTGTCCGCAAAATGTCTATCGAGTTTTCCTGCTGCATCCGTTTGCAGCGTTTTGACGCCGGGATAATGAATTATGTATTAAACTAGGCTTTTCTTCCTTTTTCGGGTTTTTTTCTTTCCTCCAAAATAAACGATGCGCCGACCAAAAGCAAAACGCGGCTGGATATTTCATTCGTAATTTGCTCTTGTGACAACAGAGGTGTCTCAGTCATCAGAATCAGGAACCGTTATTTTTTGTTTGCGATGAATTTATGCATTTAACAACACGTGTTTCCTTTTTAAAATTCAACTAACTCATCTTCCGCATAATGGTCTATAGGAACTTGGGTACTTTGCTCGAGTTGAGGCTTTCGCTATTTTTCAAGCGTTTCTTACTGTTTTTCTTTTTAGCGCCGTGTCTTCGAGTCGTCCGCTTTCCCGTTTGACATCTGTCTAGTTCTCTCCTTTGTCCGACTAGACCGGCGGAGATTTGTTTTTATGAAGTTATGGATATGTGAAAATTCCTCCAAGCAAGTAATCGCGAAACAAAGGTCTCTCGGTAGATTTATCACTTCACCTTGACAATCAATTGGATTGGCGAAATGTCAATTTTTATCTCATTTTTATTGATGCCAAAAGCCAACTGTGTTGCTCCAGTGGGACGTTAACTACCAACTTCATTTTACAATTATAATTCAAGTCGCATTTAGCAGTTTCAAAGACTCGCTAAAAGTAGTATTACATTGGGACGACCTAAAATTCGCTTGGATGATTCAGCCAGTGTAAAAAACATTTAAGGGGTAGTGCCTTCAATCCTCCAAGTGGTTCCGACGAGAAATATCGTCCATCAAGATGTAACCAATTTTTCCAACGACGATACATCTCGCTATCAGTATAATGCCGACCGAGTTAAAGGTCTGATGGCAACGTAATTTTTATGCACGATCAGATGGCGAGGTCCTACTTGAGTTGGCACTCCTCAAACTTCCACACCATGCCAACGCGATGCAGTTTTATGGAAATTGAACTATCTATTTATTACCTTACAACTCGAAGACAGACACACCCGAAGTCTAAATGCACTTTGCAGACTCAGAAATGCTACACCAATTTTTACGATAATCAACCCTCCAAGTGGTTTCGACTAGATATCTCGTCACTTGAATTCTTATCATTGGTTATCATGACCTGGTCAGTTTTCTTCTAATGTCGACAAATCTGGTCCATCCAGGTCTGATGAATTTTGCTAACGACGAGATACCTCTCGGAGGCAACTACTAAGAGAATTAACATTCGAAAGGCAGTGAATGTAAGAAATGCTTTTTCATGGTTGTCTTTTGTATTCGGGACCTCTCCATCAAAGGGTCTTCGCCTTCGAGACTGATCCCAAACCGTCACCAATAGCCCGATGTGTTGTTCCGACGTTAATTAAAATTAACCTACCTCCGTCCGATCTTTTCACAATTACTTGACATTGTCTGTCTTGTGTGTGCTGCAGCTTGGCCAAATATGACCATTGTGCTATAAAAGCCAACATTAAGAAAAGAGGATCAATCTGCTGAATATTTCTGCGCACTGCTGCTTTGTGTTTCTTAAGATTGAAAAACCTTGAAATTCTAAGCATAAACTGATCAACTAAAATAGCAACTAGTGCGTATTGTTATAGTAAAAAATGCAAAATTTCAAAACGACAAAAAGTATTAAAAGCTGTCAATGACCAATTCGTTGGATCAAGGTGTCCACTAACATCTGGGCAGAAAAAACACGAGGAAAATGCGAGTTTCAGTAGGTTACTCTTCAATAATGTTTTCGTATCCTCCTTTTAACCAAGCCTTTCTTGGGCACGTGTGATCACGGGAAAGCATTTAATCTTTATTAGTAGTCATTTTGCAGTTTTACACTTTTAACTGCCAATTTGACTAAGGTCTTCATCTCTATCAAAGCATTTGTATCATAATTAGGTATTAATTAGATATCTTTCTGCCCAAACCCTGTTTGCAAAAGGGTTGTTAATTTAAATTCCAAAGACGCCCAATTTATCTTCAATGGTTCATTGATCAAACAGAATACCGCTTTCCTTTATTTATACCCGTAAAAAGTATTAAAAATGCTGCACATAAAATTGGGCTTTTTATCTTTCAAGAGGGGAAACCGGGGCACAAACAGTGATTACTTTAAAAGGATTTCACCGAGTCTAATTATCCCAATCAATTTCTATTCCTACACGAAACCTCCCTCCACTCTTAGCACAATGGTCGAGAGGTCCTTTTTCTCCGGCGAGAAAGTTGAGATAATCGGAATTAAGCCCCGAATTTACTCCGATCGCGGGGCTTAATGCGGCGAAAGATCCTGCGAAATTGTTCCGACCGCAGCCATAAGAAAAGTGTATTAATTCATTTTATTAATTGAGCCGAGCAGCGTGCGATGCAAGCGCGTGGGAAATTAATCAACCTCGATCAAGAGATGAGCGCAGTAAATCTTTTCGGAACGCGCGTTCTCCAGTCTTTTGTTGTTGGGCTCTGGTAATGAAAAGAAAGCCCGCCTTTATCCTCGGAGCGTTTAGAGTGTGGCGGGGATTTGCGACCCGGCCATTGCAATTAACGTGGCGCATTCCCTTAATGATAGCGCTGCTCCGGTGACGGAGGGTGCATTCCTCTTCCCTGGCAAATCAAGACATGACACACAGATGCGCGCACAAGGAAAAGTAAATGATGGTATCAAAAAAGGAAAGGGAGATGTGGCAGTTAGGGAGAGGGTAGAAAATGTGCAATTATATATTGAGGGTCTGCCTTCGCGAAATACAAGTACGAAGCATTGATAGTTGGGGATGGCGAGATGAGATTGGTTGGCTTAGGCTTTGTAGTCTCAGATGTCCAAAAACAGAGTCAAGCCGTCTCTAAACAATCAAGACATGACGCATAGATGTGCGCACAGGAAAAATTTGGTTTGCATTTGGTTGATTTACGTTTTCTGCCGAAAGGTTAAATAGCAGGCAAGCCGAGTATAAACAATCAAGATATAACACATAAATGTGCGCAGAAGGAAAAGTTGGTATACATTTGGTTTTTTAAGATTTATGGCTAAAGGTTCAAAAAAAAAAGCTGCGTATAAGCAATCAAAACATGATGCACAGATGTGAGTACAAGGAAAGGCAAATGATGGTATCAACGAAGGAAAGGGGCTGGGAAATATTGCTGTTGGAGATAGGGTAGAAATTCGGGGGCAATTATATATGGAGGTCAAAGTACAGTTACGTCAAGCAGTAGCGCAACATTGATCCCTGGGGCTGTCAAGATTAAATTGGTTTGTTTAGATCTTATAGCACAAGGTCCAAAACAGACAAACTGCATACAATCAAGACATGACCACACAGATGCGACCACAAGGAAAAATAAATGATGGTATCAAAACAGGAAAGGGGCAGGAAGATGTGGCTGTTAAGAAGAGAATACGACATGTGTAATTACGCATCGAGAGTCTGCGTTTTTGAAATACAGATAGGGAGAGCATTGACTAAACAATGATAGCTGAGACTAGACGGGTTGGTTAAGATTTCATAGTAACGTAAGAAGTCCGACAGTCGAGACATGACACACAGATCCGCCACTAGGAAAAGTCGCAATAGGTTCGGTAGGTTGGTTGGTTTAGGTCTTATGGTGCAAGATACATTAGCAGACAATCAAGACATCGCACACAGACAAGTGCACCAGGAAAAGTTGGCTTAGGTTTGAGCAAGGTCCAAAAACTGACAAGCTGAGTAAAAAAATTAAGACATAATACCTCTATACGTGCACAAGGAAAAGTTGGTATAGATTTGGTTGAATTAGGTTTTATGTCGAAAGGTGCAAAACAGTGCGTACAAACGATCGCTACACTGATGCAAGGAACAGTAAATGATGGTATCAACAAAAGAAAGGGGCAGAAAGATGTGCAGTTTGGGGAGAGGGTAGAAAATGTGCAATTATAGATCAAGGTCCTGACTTTAAACACAAAATACAGACAGGGAGAGCAGTAGTGAAACAATTATAGCAGGAGATGGTGATATTGATTGGTTTGTTTGTTTTATGGCACAAGGTCCAAAAACGGACAAGCTGTGCCAAAGAATAAACAATCAATCAAGAGATGACACATAGATGCGAGTATAAGGAAAAGTTGAAATAGGTTTGTTTACTTAGTATCGGTATAGGTTTTATGGCGCAAGGTCCAAAAACGAGCAAACAGTGCCGAACAGAATACTACACAGCAAAAATAAATGAAATACTCGAAAATAAAAAAGCCTAAATACAATAGGGCGAAGCAAGATTTTTTTGGGCGTGGTGTCAGAGAGGCTGATGCCGCCTTTGTCGAAACACGATTTCCGCATTTAAAATTATGCTAAATTTAATATTTAAATATTTAGGTAAAATATACTCATTAATACCACATTTTAAAAACTAAATTATTGTTCAGAATACTAATTTACATTGATTGTATATAAAAACTGACAAAAGGCCGATTTTTTCTAATGGGTTCTCTTAACAGAACAAAGAAAAGGTATTCCATATCTAGGTTTGAACTCTCCAGACGTTTGTAGCCCGGCCAAATATGTCCCTTGCGTCATGAAATTTGTGCAACCAACCAACTAGACGCTTGTGAGAAGAAATATTTAAATTTTGAAAGAAAATATTGCTTTATCTCTTCTCTTTTTCGCACTCTCAAGGGTACTCTATCTCTTAATAAGACACCGAAAAGCGTTCACCAACTCACCACACACACGATGGTCTTTGGTTAGATTGAGTTTCGAACTCGCAACCCTCCGTTTGCTAATCCGCTACTACCAACTGGGCTACCCCCAGTATACCACACGAAAACAGTTTCAACGGAAAGATATGAAAGATTTTGTTCACTTGAAACAATTAGGCAGGTAGGAAATTAATTAACTTTGCACTGGAGTAACACAACGGGCTATTGATGATGGTTCGGGATCAATTCTGGAGAGAAAGATCCAAGGTCATCGCCTTGTCCGTTTGGACTACGGCCAAATGTCGAGGTCAGAACCTGAGTTGACACCAAACTCTCCAAACTTCCACACCACACTAACTTGAAGGCATCTGAGGCTACGACAGATTTAACGTGCACTACCCGCCATGTACATAAAGGCCTCTGGCTCAACTTGCAACCCTCTGGTTGATTCTCCGACTGGGATGGGATACCTTAGCTCTGTTGGAAGATTAACGGATTAGCAACCAGATGGCAGCAAGTTCGAATCGAACTCGCAGGAGACTTGTACAAAGGGGGCTCGTACACGTTAAATTTGTAGTGGCCTCAAATGTTAAGAGGTTGGTGTGAGGTGGAAGTTTGGAGAGTTGGGTGAGAGTTCAATTGCGTGGTGTTATCATCGGATCTCTTCCTTTCGGGTTTGATCCCAGACTACCACCAATAGCCCGTTTTGTTGCTCCAATGTGACTTTCACTAAAATACTTCCTATCTTCCAATTGGGCTATCGCGGCCACAGAATCCTTTGGGAATTCTCTTGTTCAACAATTTCAATCCTGTAAACTGTATAAAATAACCTTTTGTTTCATAAACCTAAGTTGTGCTTGTGCAAATGAACCCAGACCAAGAAATTGGACAGAGGGTTTAATAGTAAAATGACGTTACGCACATTTTTGAAATCAAACTTGTGGACCCACACACACACATAACCTCTCCTTTGAAAAACCGAGAAAAGATTTTAGTTCTTTAAAATATTTCTCCCATTTCTTTCCAAACTTGTGAGCGAGGAGTGCTTTTTAAGCTTTTTCCCTTGTGCATAAATATAACTTCTCTAGCGGTACATTGAGTGACTGGATGTGCCAGGTGGATATTTTGACATGGTGCTCTTGCAAAATTGAATAGCAATAAAAAAGCTTTTTCGGTTTCCAAACTACAGTAAAAATTTCTTTTCATCGTTTGAAAGTCGGGGAAGAAAAGGATAAGATTGGTTCATACAGGTTGAGTCCGTTCAAGTTCAAAGGAGAAAATTTATTTTTATTGCAACACTATTCCTCTTCTTCAGGCGTTCTGTGGCTTTATATATCAAATCATTCACTCAGTAATTTATTGAAACAGAAATTTGTATAACTTTTAAATTCACGAATACACCTAGGAATGTTTTTTTTATTTTCCAACATTGATTTGCTTTAGCTGTGCCCCTAAAATATTAATCCTTCGAGTGAATTGACGAGATGTCATCAAGACTTGCCAATTTTTTTATGATAACGAGATGAAAATTTCGTCAGTTTTGCTAGTGGTATCATGTCATCAAGATCAGACCAGTTTTTAAATGGCGAGATATCTTGTCTATCAAGAGATTACTTCGAGATGTTCTGTGGGGTTGATTTTGATCATCTTGTATAAAAGACAAAGTTGATAGGGAGGTACTTTTAATTCACGTCGCACTGAAGCAACACATCGGGGTAGTGGCGACGGTCTGGGATCAAAGGGACAATACCACGTATACCAGATGACGAACAAACTTGAAGATTGCATATTTTATGCGAGATAGTTGTTGTCAGCATAGATAAAATACTGTGCGATTCCATCCCGTTCAGTCGTGGTCCAGTAGGTATGCCCACTGTTCTTCGGTAGGAATCGAATCTTTAATCCTCCGGTTGCCAATTCGTTACTTGTCCAAAGGGCTACCAAGGCCCATTCAAAACTTCGCAAGTTTCGACAGTAAAACGACGATATAAAAAAACACACCTACTTGCTGAAATTCTTAGGATTTTTGTACCCATTAGACTCAAAATGTACAAGGTAGGCAGATAACTATCGTCGCACTGGAGCAATACATCGATCTATTCGTGATAGTTCCGGATCAATCCAAAAAGGTTCCAAGGACAACGCCTCGCAATTTTGAAGAACGGTCAATGACGAGGTCAACACCTGAATTGACACCCCAATCTCCAAATTTCCACACCTCGCCTACGTGAGGACATTTCAGGGCACGACAGATTTAACTTGCACCAGCCCCCAAGTTCTCTATGGTCTTTCGTTGGACCTAGTTTCGATCTGGCAAACCCTCCGGTTTCCTTACTCATCCAATTGGGAAACGAGTCCAGTTTAAAACTTAGAAAGTTTCGATACTAAGACGAAGATATGTAAAAACTGCATCTACTTGTTAAAAGTTCTTGTGACTTGTGTATCCATTAGAAAAAAATGCATAAAGACATCATCCTTGTTTTTCTTTATCCAAACGAATGGAAAATAAAATATTTTAACTTCTTAACCCTGTTCTTAAATTCGGTATTGACACGCAGCTAAGCACCGGGGAATTATCTTTTTTCATCCAGGTGGATAGAAAGAGAAAATATTTAACTTTTTAACCCAGTTCCTGAACTCTGTATTGCCACGCATTTCTCTCTCATCACTTTCATCCAGACAGATGGAAAGAAAAATTTTTAAACTTTTTAACATTTTTCGTAAAATCGATATTGATACGCATCTCTTTCATCCAAGCGGATGGAAAGAGAAAATATTTAAACTTTTCAATCCTGTTTATAAACCCGGTATTGCCACACAGATCTTTCTCTCCATCTTTTTCATCCAGGCGGATGGAAAGAGAAAATATTTAACTTTTTAACCCTTTTCGTCAACTCGGTATTGACACGCATCTAAGCACCGTGGAATTCCCAACCCCAATCCATTTTATCCCAAACTCCACTACCCTTTAGACCCGGAAGCATAATAAATTACACTTTCAGCGAGTCACCTAACTCAGCTTTATCAACGCGCGCTAGGTATACAATATCTATGAGTAACACTTAGGTATCCAGTTTACACTGCACCTTGCGAGTGTGGCCCATCCGTTTTATTTCTTTCCTCCTCCCCAGAGAAAACTGATGAGTTGATACAGTAGTTATGCAAGTCCTCTTTTCTGACTGTGTGTGGTCCCCCCTCCCAAATCTCCCTTCCCCAATCCCTGCAATATGCGACAGTTAAGTAATTTAATACGTTCCCCGGAAATGCAGGGGAACGGTACGCATCATTCACCAGGGGGAAACGAACGTCATGACACACATGCAACAAGTCCCACAGGGCTGCCAAACCTCTGGTAGTAAATCTTCCCACAAAACAATACCTTGATTAGAGAGAGGAAGGTTCGTGCCCTTACCCCTATTGTTCCCCTTTCATTTAGGCATTGACATTATGGGATAATATGCAAATTGAATTTTTGCTTCGGCGAAATTTAGGCGAAACGCATTTCATCACTTTTCATTCCAACTCGGATGCTAATGAGCGTCAGCTTATGGTGTCTGTCAGAGAATGGGTGAAGCGGTGAGGTCCACTGAAGCGTGGCAAAAAGTTCATCGATAATGTCTTCATCCTGGACACATTGAAGGCTTGTCTTCAGCCTGGACATATCTTGGAGGCAAAATTTAGACGAAACACATTTCACCACTTTTCACTCCCGCTCTGATGCTAATGAGCGCCAGTTTATGGTCAGAGAATGGGTAGAGCGGCCGGGTCCATTGAAGCATGGCAAATACGTCATGGATAATGTCTTCATCCTCTATATATTGAAGTCTCACCCTGGACATATATTGAAGACAAAAATCTTTCCATCGGTGAAATTTGAACGAAAAGGTTTCATCACTTTTCACTCCAACTCTGATGCTAATGAGCAACAACTTATGGTATCCATCCGGAATAGATAAAGCTGTAGGGTCCATTAATGCATGGCAAATACGTCATGGTTAATGTCTTCATACTGTACATATTGAAGGTAAAAACTAACTTTTTTATTTGATGAAATTCAGGCGAAAAACTTTTACCACTCTGCTAATGTGCGATACCATCTATTTATGCTTGGTAGAAGCATCATCGATAGTGTCTACCTTGGACACATCGAAGCCATAACTTTACCCTGCACACATTGTCTTTGTTATGGACTCATTGAAGACGTGACTTTTTCCGGGATTCATTGAAAAGAAGTCTTTACCCTGGACTCATTAAAGCAAACTTTTGGAATTCGTTTCGCGCCGCGCGAAGAGATTCAAGTCCAACGTCTCGAATTCCACTATGGTATAGTGGTTGAGGTGTTAGCCTCTGGATCCGAAGGTTCCTGGTTCGAATCCGGGTCCGGGCATGGATGTTTGTAAGCGTATGGTGTAGAGTCGGCTGGTGCACCTTAAATCTGTAGTGGCCGAAAGTCCTCACGTTGGGTTGATGTGGGAGATTGGGGTGCCAGTTCAGGTGTTGCTTCGTCATCTGACCGTGGTTCAAAATTACGAGGTGTTGTCCTCGGATCTTTCCCTCAAGGGATTGATCCCGGACCGTCGTCAATAGCCCATTGTGTTGCTCTAGTAAGACGTTAATTAAAAATTACCAATTACCACTTTGACATTGTAGGCATCATTACCTGTAAAACCCTTTCGATGGACTTAGTTGTCAATCAATATTTTATAAGTACCTGGATTACAATAGTAAGAATGTAATAAAGTGCTCCTGATTATAGGTTCATTAAAACATAAGCCTTGTATTCCAGGTATTGTTTAACCCTACAGTGCATAGTGTAGCCATTTGGCTACACACATTCGTTCTCTAATACCAGCTCCAATAAATGTTTTCAAACGGCAACACTATGCAGTAAATGATAAAAATATCGATTCGTGTCATCAGCTCTTAAAATTGACAATAGATGGAGGTGGAAGTTCTATTTTGAGAAATGTGTCTGTTGCTTCCGAAATATAAGTTAGAAGTAGAAAACGTCATACTAAAATAACAAAATTCATTGAAATAATAATTTTTTTCATGTTAAAAAATTTGGTACTATAAGACCAGTTGTTTTTTTGCATTTTTTGGTACATTAAAATGTAAACAAAATGTCACTTGAAGTGTGTTGCTGCATGGTGTAGCCAATTGGCACAGTTCAGTTTTTTGTCTAAAAAAACATAGTAAAACATAGAATTTATTTTTTTAAATATTTTTTTATTAACTTACACTGTTATAGAAATCAAATATATTTTTTTTCAGATGAAATTAAAAAATCATGCATTGTAGGGTTAAGACATCAGTTATATATAAAACTAGCAAAATACCCGACCTTACTCGGTTTGAATTCGTTTACTCTAGATTGAAGAGATAATCAAAATATATAATGACTTACGTTTTTTGTAGAGTAAAAATTTATTTTAACACCTTTCGCCATCTTTATATTTTCTACAACTTACTTTGGACACAAATCCTACACATGCATATCCATTCATGTAATACATTTCACATACATCGCACAATTGCTGTATGACAAAAGGTTATACTAAGCTTACTACTATAAAAGACGATTTTGAGAGAGATTTGGAATTCCCTTTCTTAAGTTCTTTTCATGTGCAACTCAATTAATTAAAATTACGATTTACGGCGAGTGCTCTCGCACTCATAGTCAACAAAAAATTATTTTTTTTTACTTGTGGCACTCTTGCCTCCGGTATGCGACATTGTGAAATTTTGCAATCTTCTCCTGTCATTACTACGACGAATTTTTTAATGTTGAAAAAAGTTCTAGTTTGGATTTTTAAACATTATTATTCTTTCAATAACGACATTATTCTTTAAATAACGGCATTATTCTTTAAATAACGGCATTATTCTTAAAATAACGGCATTATTCTTTAAATAACGGCATTATTCTTTAAATAACGGTATTATTCTTTAAATAACGGCATTATTCTTTCAATAATGGCATAACTACACTTAAAATTTACTGAAAATTTATACTGACTTACCTAACATTTTCAAGTCTAATACTTTGTGGTGGTGTTGGGTGTGATGAGAAGGAAAACACATTTATTAAAATATTAAATACTTAAAACAAAAAACAGTAAAATAGAACAAATAAAAGATGTCGGAGAAATTGTTCTAAAGATATTAATTTGTGATTCATTTTTATCTCTTGATCTCGCACAGTTGCCACAATTTACAACTAAAAGTGCACAAAATTTAGAAATTTGAAATTAATTCAGAGCGAAAGAAACAGAAATCATCACTGCTCACGCGATCTTGTTCATTCTCGTTTCGTTGAAAAATATCGTCTGTCTCAAATATTCCGAAATCGTTTTCATTGCACTAAGAACAAAAATAAGACTCGAAATAAAGGAAGTATCAGAGCTGAAATTTCATTAAAAAATATAATTTTTTGAAGAATAATTACTTTTTCAGCAGTACTGGTAAAACAATCGAAGTAATCGTAATATTCAATAGACATTCCAATTTTTCCAAAACTACCAAATTATGGTTGATTTAAGTATACTTACTCAGGTGTTTTAGCATGAAACTCATCTAAATATAACAATAAAGAAATGTTTAATATTGCATTCACTAAATTAATAGATAATGTATAAAATAAAATACACTGCAATCAAATATCTGGAATACAATTCATGTGATGCCTACACAAACACAAAATCGAGCATAGAACAGAAAGACGGACAGACAGACTTTCGCAACCAATTCCACTCACTAAATCAAGATAAGTACTCACTGTATGCAAATTTCCATGAAAATATCTTAAACCGCGTGGACGTGTATAGGGCACAACATACAGACAGACAGACAGACAGACACCAAACGAGAAAAAGGCGGATTCGGCATCAGAAGGGTCCAAAATGGATAGAAAACTTGAAATGGGTCGAAAATATTGAATGTACAAACAAACACTCCATTCTTATTTATATAGATTATGTGAAATTATGAGCTGAGATCGAAATTTGTAATGTGGTATCAATGCTAATTCTTTAACTATCAACTCTGTATAATAGAAGAAAAAACTAAGAGACGGTAAAGAGAATTTCCAAGGTAACTGACTGTTAAGTAAACATGTTCAAGTGTTTCTTATGTTGTTGATTACTTTATCAAAAATTGAAAGGTCTATCTATAAGATTGTTATCTTAAATTCTGGCAAACAGAAATGCAATCTAAGACGCCTTAAATCTTAATGTTTCTTGATGTGCTAAACTTATTTGAAATGGATTTATTATTCGTTTCCTAGCAAAAAGCAGCGTTATATTTGCTTCACTTGGATAATTTATTTCAATATAATATATGTCCAAGTACAAACTCATTTTTAAATACTTGCTATAAGATTAAATAGAAGCAAAGCATAATTAAAAACAGACAAAAAATAAATAAATAATAGCAACAAGAATATAAAAATTTTGTTAAGAACTATTACCGCTGACAGATTACATTATTATCAACATATTTTTAAATATTTAATTGCTAGTTAGAATTAATACTTAGAATTAATACTTAACATTAAGTAACCCCCAACTAGATATCGCATAAATTAAAATTGATATGTTTATCAAACCATTAAAAATGACTTATTATGAAGCAATTTAGTTTAAATTTCGGTTAAATACTTTAAGATATTAATATGTTAGTCAAACATACACTAAACGCTTATCTTTTATTATATACAATGAAATTAGCACCTATTTATGAAACCATGAACTTTTCAATATTATACGACATGTTTCTTTCCACAATCATACAACTGTTGATTCCATTTATAGACTGTGGACACAAACGTAAAAAAAAAATAGAATAATGAAACCTCTCCAAACGAATTATTACATTTCCAAACCTTTCGCTTGCAGATAACGTTTCCATCTTGCATTGGACATGCATAATATATTATGATTTATTGGTTATGATGTCCTTTCAGAATCTCGGCCTATGATTGGACGAACCTCGTTTCAGTGCAATTGGTGGAGAGCTTGAATTTCAGTCGGCCTGATCATCCTATATAAAATTCCCCAGCGTACGTGGCACAGGAATCAACGTTATTTCTTTCATATTGAATGGCAACAACGGATATAAACACTATAAAATCGACCGTTATGGGGATTATTTCTCCAATTTGTCCGCTGAGTTTAAATATCCTTGATTTCAGCTGTGGGGATAGTATAATATTCGCCTCTCTAAAGTCAGTTCTTGAGCAGTCTTATTACGAAGAGCAATGATAATTCTGGATTCTAGAAATCAGCACACAGAAGAGGAATACGAGCAAAAATAGGTTTAGAATAATGCGAATAGATAAATGCGAATAGATAAATGCGAATCAGATTTGAAACATGGGATGAAATTGAAAGAGACTTCTATAATCGAATTGTGGTACCATGACTGATGTGTGCCGCACATTTTACAGGAAGTAAGAATTAACGCTAGTAAATGAACGTAAACAAAATGTTATCACGTATTTTTGGATAATTTTATTTCATTCAGTGGTGTGAATGTCAACGCTATATTCATTGTAAATGGTATGAAATGGAGAAACGCAACTTTACAATCAATAAATATAAGCGTAGTTGGAAGATTAATAGATTAGCAACCGGAGGGTTGCGATTTCGAATCCAAACAAAGAACGGTGTGTACAAAGGGGTGTACGTTAGATCTGTCGTGTTATCAAATGTCCTACGTTGGCGTGGTGTGGAGGTTTAGAGAATGAGCTGCCAGCTCAGGTGTGAGCTTGACATTTGACCATGGTTCAAAATTACGCGGTGTTGACCTCGAATCTTTCCCTTTGGGTTTGATCCCGGACCGTCGCCAATACCCCGTTGTTTGCATCAGTTCGTCGTTAATTAAAATACCTACCATAGAAAAAACCCATGGATATAATCAATTTCTAAAGTATAGAGAACTTTCCCCAAGTTTTGCGTAAAGACAATCAATAGATCTAAGATGGGATTTCGGAATCTAACAGTGGTAACATGACTGAGGAGTACTTATGCCATCTTTATTTTATGGGAAACAAGAATTAAAACCAGTAAAAGTAAACGTTGTTTTTCAATTTTGGATCATTTTGTTTCATTCAGAGGTAATAAATCCTTCAAAGTGAGTTGTGTTGCTCCAATGCGACGTTAATTAAATACCTGTAAAGTGAATATGAATACTATATTCATCGTAAATGTATTGAAATCTGATGAATGTATGAGATCTGAGTAACGACACTTTACCATCAATTTAAAAAGACTATGGTTGGTTCTTTTGGCGTTTTATTGCGCAATGGCCATATTGCGTCGAACTGCGCCACGCACAAACAAGCTAAAAATGTCGTTAAAGAGAAGTTAAAGAGGCATTGGGAAATAGAGTAGTGAGATCTGAAATCTCACGGATCCTTGCTCTGATTACAACGTACAAATGAATTATTTTCTATTTCTGAAATACAAAACTATGGTGTTAATATTGGTTTTCTAGTTTATTGTTGAGTACAGACGCGTGGTAAGGTAAGGTAATTTTAATTAACGTCGTACTAGAGCAACACAGTGGGCTATTGAAGACGGTTCGGGATCAATTCCCTAAGGGAATGATCCGAGGACAACACCATTTAATTTTGAACCACGGTCAGATGACGAGGTCACACCTGAGCTGGCATACCTTTCCCCAAACTTTCACACCAACCCAACTTGATCACTTTCGGCTACGACAGATTTAAGGTGCACCAGCCACAAATATCCATGCACTGACCCGAATTGGAACCAGAACATTCCTATCTAGAGGATAACACCTTAACCACCAGGCCAGTTGGTCGGCGAGTTAGGACGACGATTCCAACTTTTTATAAATGCACATTGTACGTAGCTCGATTATATTTTATCAAATTATTTATACTTCTCACAAAACATATCCTGCAATGAGCTATTGTACCGAAGCTGAGACACCTTTTTGCTGATCCTGCATAAAGTTGTCAATGTATTTTATGTTTGAAAATGTATCCTTATTTTATGCTCAGTTATTGATTGAAGATTTTGGGAAGAAAGTTATTCCTCTTATCTAAAGTATAAAAGTTTATATTCTAAAAAATAAGAAGGGATAAATGTGTAGCTAATTCAGATGTAGATTTTTACTTCTTTTTGACGGACTTTTTGTTGTATATTTTACAAAAATTATCCTTTGATAAGTGATCCTGAACACGGGTACTGAATGGAATTATTAGGTTTTCTGCATAATTATACGGAATTTGTCTCGATTTACGACTTTCATATCTTGACAAAAAAAATTTCAACAGTCAAAAATTTAAAAACTTCAAAAAATGATTAATAAGGATAAAAAGATTTTAAAATTGTTACCAGCTAGTTAAATGGTCAAAACGTTCACTATCATCAGAAAAAAATAAAAAAGCTTTTCCTGATGATGGTAGACGTTTTGCTATGCTGAAACTGTTATTGACAATTTTATCATCTTGTTTCGATCTTCATAAGTCCTATCTTGAAGTTTTTAAAATTTTCACAACCGGTTCGACTAAAGTTTCCCCCCCCCATCTGTGTAACTAAACTTTCAATAGTCTGTAAAAATTAGACAATCTTTATTTAAATCAAAACGATATTCTTATTTAATGGGAGAGTACTGCCATTTCCTCTTTCTTGACTGATTGAACGTAACTTTTTACTTCCGCTCTCCACCACCTTCCACAGCCTTTTAAGGGTTGGCAATAACATCAACAACTATAATTAATGAAATCATCGGTTGATAAAAAATTAATAGAATCAAATTCTTAGTTGATGAATTCGAAATTTTATAGTTCACCTAAAATTATTTGTACCGTAAAATGTGTGGTATAAAAGGTGTTCTCAGTGCATCAAGACAAAAATGTTTTAAGCTCCTATTCCTAAAAAATGTCAATGATGTGGTCCACTACACGTCCTACTGCCTCTGAAAGCTTAAATAAAATCCAAATTCGTCGAGTTGTTTAGCGCAGATTTGCCAAAAATGACCCTTGCACCATAAAACCCATTACCAACCAAATTCGTCGAAACAGAAATGATTTCATTAAACGGGAGAATATTTTCTTGCCTCACGGCCTTATAAACTTAGAATATCTAAACATCTAGTCCTAAAATATGACGAAGAGATGGTACGAGGTGCCACTGCTGCTGAAATCGTAAATAGAATGACATTTGTCGAGTCAAATATGGCTTCTTGGGCCATAAAACCAATCGCCATCAACCAAAACAGGAGTCGTAGAAACAGGAGTGATTGTATTAAACGGTAGTACCAAAATGTGCTCCATCCAGGCTTTTATTATCTATTAAATCTCAACCTCTTCTTTCTTACCAAAATCCTACACAGGCATCGATCTCACCTTTACCCCCTATTACCAAATCAGCTTTATCATACCAGGCTCATCCCCTGCAACGGAAAACTCTTTGGAGAGGAGAAAAAAAGCAGATTCCGGGATGTAAGGCTCTTATTAAAACGTCATATTTAGAGCATTTCCGACGACTACTCCTTCGTTTGGAGGACTATTCATTTAGCCCCTCAATTCCAGATCCACGATCATTTGGGTCGCCCTCCAAAGCAGTTTTCATCTATTTTCCCCGGATTAATTCGTAGGAGATCCCTTTAACAGGAGGAAAAGAAGCGGTGACAACAATGTCCCGAATCTCCCCTGTCGATATTAAAGAGGGAAAAGAGGAACGGGAAAAAACAAAGACAATCAAAAGGAAGAGAATGGCAACTTCGATCGCGATTATATTCCTCCTAATGCGTCGCACTTTGAAATCCCCGCCGAATCCCCAGGGATGATTGATGGAAGGGATTTGAGATTTTAGGGATTTAAAAGTGTCTCAAGAGCAGCCCTTTGTGGATTCAAATGTAATCATTCCCTTCAACGTGTTCAGCCTTTTCCATCGCTGGCTAAAACCTTTCCTACCTTTCAGATGATCTGTTTCTTTATTTTCTCGGCTCCTTTTTTTAATATATAAGTCGTCCGGTTAAGTGCATTTCTTTTACCGAAATGAAAACAACAAATTAAAGAGGAATATATCTATATATATATATATATATATATATATATATATATATATATATATAAAACCTTGGATTGTGTCAGGTATTTTCTGCACCACTTGCTCTGAGGTCTTATATTTTTTCTAATTGCAGTTCTGTCCGCGTGAAAAAATTGTAGGAGTGTTGGAAAATGTCAAACCTGCTCTTATTCTATAACTGACATTTCAATTCTGGAAACTTTACAACATGATCATGACATGCATAGAACAGCAAAATGTTTAATGCACAATTTAAAGCACCCATATATAGCGTTCTTTAAATACTGATTACTTTGCATTTTTAACTATTTTACGTAATGCTGTTTCAAAACAAGAATTTTTCTCCATTCGCTTTTTCAGAACTGTGTTTTTTGACCTAGTGCCTTAAGGGGGTCCGGGACACATTGAAAATTTTTTTTTATTAATTCATTTAGAATTTTGAAGTTTTTGCACTGATTACCCATCTAACTAATAAACGAAATCACAACACAAAAGTTTTCCAAAGGTTTTTGAAAAATTTTAAATTAAAATATTTTGAAAAAAAGAGGGGTCATTTTAAATTGCTAAAACTCAAAATATTCTTGATCAATTTTCAAAATTCTTGCAGTAAATTATTCGCAAATTTATAAACTTTAGTTCTGATTCAGCAATTTAAAAAATATTAATTTAATAAAAAATAATTTAATGACAATTTTTGAAAATTTTAAGGTACTTTTAAAAAAAAGTCATATTTTTAAAAGTAAATATTTGTTTCAAATTTGGTGAATCAAAATTAAAGAATAATGTTTGAAAAAGATATACTCCAAATTTCAACCCTTAAACTTTATCGGTTTTTGACTTATAGCAATTTGAATACATGAAATCTTTAAAAAATATATCATGGAGAAAAACGCATTTAAAGTTTTAAAGACCGATCTACAACTAATAAAATGCTTAAATACATTTTAAAAGCATCCAAATGAGTATCTAACTCCTTCTTTCCTCTTAAATCTTTAGATTAATTTGATTTTTGTAAGTTCTACCTTTTTTCTGTATAGTTTAAAGGTCTCCGTAGACTTAAATAACGTCTTTCGCAGATGTTGTTGCCATGACAACAACTTTCAAGAGTGTTAGATTTTCAAAACTACGAATCACAAAAAAAGAACTATATCTCTAGTTCTAATTAAGATAGACACATGATTTAGTAATCATTTTAAGCAGAAAAACACAGAGAATTTTTTAAGATAGTAAAAAGAATTCGAAAATTTGACGATTTTTGTGTCCCGGACCCCTTTAAGTAGTGCATTTGTTAGCCGATGATATAGTAATATGATACATTTGAGAACTAACCCCCTGATAGGTACACAAGCATAATTTCACGCTGCAACCCATGATATTCTCATAGTGACTTCCAGTCAATTTTGACCTCTTTGAACAATATAATCTTTTCGAAGGATTTTATTCTAAGAAAAATAGCAATCGAATCACTTTTTCCAAAGGATTCTGATCTAAGAAAAGAAGCAATGGAATCTTACCAAAGGATTCTATTCTAAGATAATAGGCAATGAAATCTCAACAAAGGATTTTATTCTAAAAAAAGGACCAATATAATTTGTTTCTAAAAAATTAAATTTTAAAGAAAGTAGAAATAGAATCGTTCCAAAGGATTCTTTCCCAAGGAAAGAAGCATCATAATCTTTTCAAAATATTCTATTCTACAGAATGTGCTCCAAATAGTTCTAATCGAAGTAACTGAACTATTAGAATCTTTCCAAAGAATTCTATTCTATTAAATGGGTCTGTAGAAACGTTTGTCATGATTTAATTCGAAGGAAAAGTCCAATAAAATAGCTCCAAAGGAAGATTCTGTTCTAAGGAAGAGACCAATATCGAATCGTTCTTTTGGTTGAACGAATCCATGTGTTCTTTAAAAAGATGTGGTTATTTCGTCATGGGATAAAAAAAAGCAACACTACACTACTCGCAAATCTCTTGAAGCGACCCAATCACAAGTTCCATTTAAACAAGGCGATAACAGACTATATAAGATCAAAGGAACACCCGAGCCAGAGTAAACCCAATCCCAGGCCCTCCAAAATCACTCCGAAGTCGTTGAAACCCAAACCCTTTATTTCCGGCAAGCGGAGCTGCATTTCAATAACTCCGAATGCAATACTAGCCGAAAGCGATTACCCGAGAAACTAGTTAAAGTGAATTTTGCGATCCGATTTCCAGCCCGACCGAACTCCCCTCGGAATCGGAATTTGATTTGTGCGTGTGAAATAACCTGAGCACAGATAATTGTTCTATTGATTTAACGGTTGTTTTAAATGGCCGCTAATTAGGACAGAAACTGTCTGTTAGCCGGCGACCTCAATGCTGTACAATTATTCGGGACTCAATTCCCGAGGAAGAATGCGGGATTCATTTGCCAAAGGTAAGGAATGATGAAAAATTCCATTCACTGGAGGAAATGTATAGGAATTCAATAGTTATGTTTCTTACCCACATTTGTCAATTCTTGGGTATTTTAGACTAGACTTTGCGTCCGAATCGATATCCGGAAAGAACACAAAAGCATTCAAATATCCGATAAACGTGCTGTAATAAGCACATTTTCTTTCTGGGGCTTTTCGGTGTTTCACTGTTGCTTTTAAATTGAAGCGGAAATGTTATTCGTTTACATGCGGGGGCCCACGATTTGGGGCCCCCGGGCTGTGTGAAACGTTTCTGTACTGTAGTACCTGATCTGTTTATAAGTTAAAGATGGTTCAATAAGTTAAAGCCTTCTTATTGTGTTTATGATAATGGTGTACATCGATTCTGTACAGTTCCATTTCTTTTTGTTTACACATTTGCTCGATTGAGTATTTGGGCTACACGGTTTCTATTTTATAGCGTCATCTAAACTGGCACTGGGGTTAATCATTTAACTGTTCTGGGTTCGTCATTTGACTTAATACTGGGACCCGTCATTTAAATTGGCACTGAGACACATCATACAAATTGATATTTTGGCCCGTCTTCTTATTTGGTATTGGAATCCGCCGTCTAAACTGGTGCTGGGACCCGTCATCTTAATTACTACCCTGAGAGCAGTCATTTAAACTAGCGTTCAACCCTGTCATCTAACTGGTACTGGTACCCGTCATCTAAATTGCTAATGGGACCCGTCATCTAATGTGGCACTGGGGGCCCGTCACTGTAATGGCTATTGGATCCCGTCATCTAACTTGGTACTACGGCTACAAATACAGTTAGGAGTTGACAGCAAGTGAGGCGTATTGAGATTCCAAAAGCGTATATTAATAAATAATTACAATTTGTGTTTGAGTGTGTATTTTTCTTGTCTATGAAAATATTTGACTTAAAAGCATAATATATGCATGAGTAAAATTGAAAAATTCCATTTTTAGCAGGTTTGGCAAAATTGCCGCGTTAACCTTCTTGTCCACTTCTTACATAAAACTTTGAAACAATATATTTGGGTAGATAGGTTTAATTCAGGGCTCGAAATATCCGGGTGCACAGGTGCACTGTGCACATGAAAATAAAATTGTGCACTTAATTTTTTCCCGCTAGGCGCACATGTGCACCTAATTTAAAAACTTAGGTGCACCTTGTGCACCTGTATTAAAAAATATATTTCAAGGCCTGGTTTAATTAATTGCTCCAAAGCGATGTAGTCTAGAGTAAAGTCTAGTAAATCGATGAAACATCTTAATTTCACACACTTTATTCAATAGATTTGTTACTATCTATTACTGTAGTAAGCAACCGAAAGGCGCAAAAATGTTTCTTTTAATTCTGCTTGAAAATGAAACCATGACATATTTTTTTTAATGTTGAGATCAAAAGGTCGGATCTTTCCCTTTGGGATTGATCTCGGACCGTAACTAATAGCCCATTGTGTTAACTCCGGTGAGGCATAAATTCAACTACCTACCCACATTGAGATCACAAGGAAGAATTCCTATTTTTCACTACCACGTATGTCACCGAAGGTAGGGAGGTAGGCAGATATTTCAACTAACGTCCTACTGGAGCTAGCGGAACACAGCGGGCTATAGACGACCGTCCGGAAAGTCATATAACCTGCCTTTACTCGAGTAGAAGCCATGTGAAAATTTTAAACACGCTGATTCGTTGGTTTATCAGCGTCATCTATGATTTCATTGTAATGCGCTTGCGTGAGTAGTATCAATATTTACGTGCAATGCCGAGTCTCGTGGGTGCTCTCAGTAAAACTCCTTTTTAAATGACTTCCAACAAATATACATTTTTTTTGATGGAAAACAACAGCTATTCAACAGCTTGTTCGTGGAAATAGAATTTCCAAGAACAATTTCTCTATTCGAGAAATTGGCACTTTTAAGAGGTTTTGTGTGTACTTACAATATGCTGTCTTAACATTATGAAAGCAGGTAATTGTGACATGTTTGCATGAAACTCTTTGCTAATTCAAATTAATAAACTATTTCCAAGATATAGAAAACAAAGTACACAATAAAAGAGACTTATTCATGCAAAAATATTTTGGAAAAGCAATTAATAAAAATTCTGGCTCTGAATGTGTGTTCAACTTTGTCGATGCATTTCCCCTTGAACTTGTTTTGTTTACTTTTTACATAATTCCAGCTTTCAAACTGTTTTCTTTGTGAAAAACACAAACTATTTAACATTTGCAATCTGTCCAAGCAAAAGAAATCAAGAATTTAGCAGTTTATGAAGGGTTTGTGTGTCAGTCTAAAAGTTGTGTTCACAATAACAAGGCAGGTCATTCTGACATGTTTCCATGAACATTTTTGTTAATTCTATTTACTAAACTATTTCCAATATATCGAAAACAAAGTACACAATAAAACCAACCTATTGATGCATAAAGTAAGTTAAATTAAGGATTTAAAAAAATTCTAGGAATGAAAGTGTGTGTCTGGATTTGTCGAAGCATTTCACCGTGAACTTGTTTTATGTACTTTTTACATAATTCCAACTTTTTAACTGTTTTCTTGGTGAAAAAATGAAAGCATTCAAGATTTGCAACCTGTTCAAGCAAAAGAAAGCAAGAAATTAGCAGTTTTTGAAGGTTTTCTGTGTCATTCTAATATGCTGTGTTAACATTATGAAGGCAGCAGATTCTGACATGTTTCCATGATAACCTTTTTGTTAATTCAAATTAATAAATTATTTCCAAGATATAGAAAACAAAGTACACAATAAAAGAGACTTATTAATGCAAAAAAGCATTTATAAAATTTTTTTGGGGGTGTGGCTTTGTCGAAACATTTCACCGCGAAAATTTTTTCATGTAACTTTTGGTTATTTCCTACGATTAAACTTATTTTTAAATACATAATTCAAAGTAAACACATATCAGAGTATTTCAGTACAAAAAAGAAACAGGAAAACCTTTTAAAAAAATTGGCTCTCCCACACCGTGAACATTTTTACACACATCTTTAAGTTAATTCAGAGTTGTTTTTTTTTGGTGAAAAGGTGAAACTAATAATTGATTCGAACTTTTTAATGCCCATGTAAACAATAAGTAAGCAATATTAAGAAAAGCAGTGTGTGCAAATGTGTGCAGCTTTGTCGAAAATGTGTTGCATCTTGAGAACTTGTCAAATTATTTTCAGTTGTTTGCTAAAGATTCTATAAAAATTTTATGTTTTTCGCTATCAGTTTCTGACAATCAACGCGAAAGCGTTTCTAAATCTCTGAGTAAATTTATCCCATGTGATTCAGTGCAAATACAACACTTGAGAACTTATCCAAATAATATCACAAAATTGAAACTCTCGCTCATACATACTTAAAAATCAACATGGAAAAATATTTAAACGAAAGAGAAAACAAGTAAATAAATCTTGGCAATTTTACTGAATACAATGATTTTAGTGATTTCGAACGTTGATGATAATACCTAACAAAACAATGTCTATAATAATTATTTAGTAACTGTCACTAGGAATGGATACATTTGTCGTGAACCAAAATATATAAATGCCTATGAACTGTGAAATATCATTATAATTCTGTACCTTAGGGGTAAAGTATGGTAACTGACATTTGAAAAACTTTACAGAGTACAAATTACAGAGTACTTTACAGAGATTAAAAGGTTTTTTAAAGAGATTTTTCTTTACATTAAGTAATATGCTTTAAAGACAAATAAATGGTTGCTCACATATAATAGTTTAAATGCCACTTACGATGAAAACCCTACATCCGAAAAATTTGCACATAAGATGCTTTTACTCTGATGTACCAGAATTGTAAATACATAGCTATGTTTTCGAATTAAAAGAATGCTCATAGTAATCTTTAAAATGTACATTGTTTATTGTATATGGTTTATTGTATCCACTGATCAGTAATGATGGGACGGAATGAGCACGAGACTCGGCATTTCAAATAAATAGTGATACTTCTAACGCATGTGTAGAGGAGTAAATTGTGCATATTATTCAATTTATAACTCAGCATAAGCCAAGATTATTCATAGTAATTCTTTATTAATGCAAGTTAGAACTCCGCAACAGCAAACGATTATCTATATAAATAAGAATGGAGTGTTTGTTTGTACATTCAATATATTCGACCCATTTCAAGTTTTCTATCCGTTTTGGACCCTTCTGATGCCGAATCCGCCTTTTTCTCGTTTGGTGTCTGTCTGTCTGTCTGTCCGTCTGTCTGTATGTTGTGCCCTATACACGTCCACGCGGTTTGAGATATTTTCATGAAAATTTGCATACAGTGAGTACTTATCTTCATTTAGTGAGTGGCATTGGTTGCGAAAGTCTGTCTGTCCGTCTTTCTGTTCTATGCTCGATTTTGTGTTTGTGTGTTTGTGTAGACATCACATGAATTGTATTCCAGATATTTAATTGCGTTGTATTTTATTTTATACATTATCTATTAGTTTAGTGAATGCAATATTAAACATTTCTTTATTGTTATATTTAGTTGAGTTTCATGCTAAAACACCTGAGTAAGTATACTTAAATCAACCATAATTTGGTAGTTTGGGAAAAATTGGAATGTCTATTGAATATTACGATTACTTCGATTGCTTTACCAGTACTGCTGAAAAAGTAATTATTCTTCAAAAAATTATTATTTTTTTTATGGAATTTCATCTCTGATACTTCATTTATTTCGAGTCTTATTTTTATTCTTTGCGCAATGAAAACGATTTCCGAATATTTGGGACAGACGATATTTTTCAATGAAACGAGAATGAACAAGATCGCGCGAGCAGTGATATTTTTTCTGGTTCTTTCGCTCTGAATTAATTTCACATATCTAAATTTTATACACTTTTAGTTGTAAGTTGTGGCAACTGTGCGAGATCAAGAGATAAAATTGAATCACAAATTAATATCTTTAGAACAATTTTTTGCGACATCTTTTATTTTGTTTTACTTTGCTGTTTCCTGTTTTAAATATTTATTATTTTAATAAATGTGTTTTCCTTCTCATCACACGCAACAGCACCACAAAGTATTAGACTTAAAAATGTTAGGTAAGTCAGTATAAATTTTCAGTAAATTTTAAGTGTAGTTATGCCATTATTGAAAGAATAATACCGTTTTTGAAAGAATAATGCCGTTATTTAAAGAATAATGCCGTTATGTAAAGAATAATGCCGTTATTTAAACAATAATGCCGTTATTTAAAGAATAATGTCGTTATTGAAAGAATAATAATGTTTAAAAATGCAAACTATAACTTTTTCCTACATTAAAAAATTCGTTGTAGTAATGACAGGAGAAGATTGCAAAATTTCACAATGTCGCATACCGGAGGCAAGAGTGCCACAAGTAAAAAAATATTGTTTTGTTCACTATGAGTGCGAGAGCACTCGCCGTAAATCGTAATTTTAATTAATTGAGTTGCACATGAAAAGAACTTAAGAAAGGGAATTCCAAATCTTCCTATAAATCGTCTTTTATAGTAGTAACTTTAGTATCACCTTTCGTCTTTTTGTAGCTTTGTCATACAGCAATTGTGCGATGTATGTGAAATGTATTACATGAATGGATATGCATGTGTAGGATTTGTGTCCAAAGTAAGTTGTAGAAAATATAAAGATGGCGAAAGGTGTTAAAATAAATTTTTATTCTAAAAAAAACGTAAGTCATTATATATTTTGATTATCTCTTCAATCTAGAGTAAACGAATTCAAACCGAGTAAGGTCGGGTATTTTGCTAGTATTACAATAAAATGCTAATAAGAAACAAGAACAACCAAGCCGTCGCTAAGCAACTAGTCAACATTGCCGTGACACAAACAATCGTCAATCCACTTCAGTTCCTTTTAAGTTGACTTGCGATTACAGCATGCGCGCTATGCGTAAGTGACGTCATAGATCATGTGGTAAGAAAACAACGAATCAGCGGGCCTAAAATTTTCCAAAGGCTTCTACTAGAGTAAAGGTAGGTTATATGCATCCGGAAACAATCTGAAAGGAAAAGATCCGAGGATAACATCACGTAATTTTAAACCACCGGTCAGATGACGGTCACCAAAGGAATTTTAAATATTAGTGAGATGCTAATTTAATTAGCGTCGAACTGGAGCAAAACAACGGGCTATTGGCGACGGTCCGGAATCAAACCCGAAGTGAAAGATCCGAGGACAACACCTCGTAATTTTGAAACACGGTCAGATGACGAGGTCACGCCTAAACTGGCACTCTGTTCTCCAAACTTCCACATCACGCCAATAAATATTAATGAGAAGTATCGTAATATTATACCGGTAGTTTTAAAAATATCTGATCCGGAAATCCCGCGTTTCGGTCGTACAGGGCACTGTTTGGATGTGTCATCGATAACTTCGTTTCTTTGATATAAGGGTCATTTCTTGCTCAAATTTTCAACGGCAAGCTCCAAATTCATGTAGCGATGGAAATACGAGTGGCAGAAACGCCGCAGAAACTACTTTGTCCACTGAACTAAACAGCGCCCTCTATCGTCTAAATGCGGTTCTTTGTGGACACACATTTCTTGACAAAAATATTTGTTTTGGCCCATCCTTTGCAGTATGATCATATACTTTCGAAACACGGTATATGTCTAATTAATAACGCAAAAATCATTATAATTTGCATCTTTAAGGCACATTTTTCTTGTATTAGAATACGTTAAGAGCCAACTTTTCAACTGGATTTTCAAAAACATTAACTAAAGTTATAACGCAAAGCTTAAACATTTTTTGCAAAGTCGGCAAAAATAAACCACGAGTCCAAACCATACTGTTTATAGGTTGAAACACAAACCTCCTCCTTGAAATTTAAAATAAAAGATCAGTCCTTGGACGAAAGAAGGAAAAAAAGCGGCATCCATTTTCAAGACCTAAACAAAACAACACACGGTCCCCAAAAGAAGCAAAAGCACACGAAATAATGGATGGAAACACAAACACAAAAAGGGATTTTTGCGAGGGGGAGCGGAGCGACATTCGGATATAGAGCTGGGAACTTAAGTAAAACTGTTTAATGAAAAAAATTCTTCACAACTGTCAAGATCTGCAACTGGATGTTTTTGACGTGCTTTAAAAGTTTTTAAGGAATGCTTTTGTTTGTTTGCGAGCTAAAAAGCATTGCATTCGGGATGAGAAGTAGCAAATCTTTGTCATTCTCTGCCATCCCATCTCTCTTGCAGAGTTGAAGACTCATTTATCATCAGAAAAAGAGAATCGAAGGTTATACTCAGTTACATGCTTGGTGAAACAGGCGAATGCAGTCATTCAGAGGTTTCGACCAGTGGCCGCATTTGGTTATTATTTTGAGGAAGTGATTCACATGCATCGAGTCGTCAATTACAATTTCCACCTTTTCTTTCCAGATCCAATGTACGATTTTGAAGAAGTTTTCTGCTGATTTCTTTTGACGTGTGACCATTTTGAATTGTGTCCCATCCGCCTTTCGTGTGCACTTCCTTCTTGGATCCCCCCCCCCTTTTTAGGTGAGCTTCATTCATCACCATGGATACGAAGTCATTCCTTCTCGAATCAATCATTCTAAGAACGTTTGTGAATTTTTTTTGATCGCATTCCGTCCATCCTTGAATAATGCAATTAGGTGCCATTTTAAAGTAGGTAATACCTGTACAATGCGTCGATTCCTGCACCTTATCCTGGGTATAATGCTATCTTTTTCTGTGTTATTAAAACTTCTGTGTTTGTCCCTTACTTGAAGTTATCTTTTGATAGGCACTGCTTGGCCAAATGTTTCCATAAAATCGAACCAAAAAAGCTACATCTGGCGACCACTCTGGACACCGTCTGGGTGGTGGTGGTGGCTATGGGAACAGGGCTCGTTCATTTTGAGTGGTGGTGAGTTTCGAGGATGAACTTTTATTTTATTTTCCGAATGTTGGTGACGGTTGTTTTCGTGTTTTTTTTCGCAAGGGTCATACTTGGGCAAGCTGCGCCAAACATAAGACAACAAGCTTCAAATGACAAATATGAAAATAAAATAAAATTGATTGGGGAACAGAGTAGTGACAGTTGGTAGCGGAAAGATAAGGGTTGTCTACCACGAAAACAACTCCTGACACCAATTCTAGGTGGTGGCGGTCGTTATGGGAACAGGGCTTGTTCATTTTGAGTGTGAATTTCGGGGGATGAACTCTTATTTTATTTTTCGAATGATGGTGACGGTTGGTTGGTTGTTTTGGGGTTTGATGGCGCAAGTACCATATTTGTCCAAGCCGCGCCAAACATAAGACAACGCCAAACGAGAAACGTTGAGAAACAAACAAAGATGGATTGGAAAGTAGAGTAAGTGGAAGTTGTTGATAGAAAGACGTAGTTAAGGAAAATACGGTCTGTTCACCATGAGAAAAAGCTCCCGACAATAAGTCTGGGTGGTAGCGGTTGCTATGGGAACAAGTTTCGTTCATTTTGAGTAGGGGAACTTAAGGGAATAACTTCATTTTATTTCGTTTTACAAGAATTTGGCTGCGGAAAGAAGGAGTTTACTAAGATAGGTATTTTCGTTGTTGACAGACAGTTGGTTTGTTAATTTTAGTTGGTCGGGTCTTATGGCGCAACACCAATTTGGCCAAATTGACATTAGGTGCGTCCATGTGACAACATTGAATACATGTCTTCGAACGTTTATGAAAGTGTTAACAAGAATCAACTTGTATTAAATACGATTGTTTATACTATACAACTTGATCAATGCGTGTGGTCTTTGGAAGGTAGGTAGTTCAATTAACTGTCGCACTGCAGCAACTAACGAACTATTGGAGACTAAGGACATCTCGTAATTTTTGAGCCAGATCAGATGATGAGGTCAAAACCTGAGCTGGTACCCCTCTTCCACGCCAACGAAAATATGGTCTTTGGGTATCATAACATTATTGTTAATGAAATTGGAATTATTATTCAAATAGCTAATTGAGAAGGGCGAATGACACGCACAAACTGTTTTATTTTGACTGTAAGCTTAAGAAATTAGCAGATTTGTGCAAATTACTCAAGGAAACTGAAAACATATTACGAAATTAATATTTTAAAAAGAAAAATGCAATGAATGAGGCTAGCATGCGCTTAATGTAAAATACTTCTTAGCAAATTAAACAGATTATGAAAAAACTACTAGTCTGATAAATTTTCATAATTCGTGCTGATCTTCATTTGTACAAATTTGTTAAAATGTAACATGTGAAATCGAGCCTGCATGGTTATTTACTTGTAGATACGTATATTTTGATGAGACAAACTATCACAACTTATAAGAATTCTAATAAGTCACATCCAAAGTGAGCATAATTTTTGTAATCACTTTATAAAACTTTAATCGTATTTTAAGGTCAATAAGTCACAATTATAACATACTTATGCGCGTGTATTGCATTTAAAAAATAGTCAAACAAGCGTAGATAAACATGTCGATCACAGGTGATACATTTGAAATCACGCGTTTAAAATTGTGTTCGATATTTAGTGTCTGATCTTGAAATGTTATGTATAGCTTCCACAAATTGGTTGTTTTGAAAAACCAAGCTTCATTAAAAATCCTTAACAATAAAAGCCAGTTGCAATTTCAACTCCCAACTTTTGAACATGTAAAGACACGAAATAAAACCCAAGAAAAGAGGTTGAACAAACATTACTTAATTGCAATCAACTGATGTCAGAATTTAGTATTCAATATGGAATAATACTTAGTGTGTTTGGTGCTTTTAAGAGTAATAGTTCATTGTTTAGTGTTTCGCCTTTTAAGAGTAACAGTCCAATGTTTGGTGTTTCACTTTTTAAGAGTATAGTCCAATCTTTTATCCTTTTAAAAAAAGTACTGTATAAGACGCATAAATTGGTAGCTTTGAAGAAAACAAAATCTCACGCATTAAAAATCTATACCATTCAAAACTTATTGCAACTTCACCCCCACAGTATTGGAAATGCAAACCCACGAATTGTTCTTTGAGCAGCCTGTCTGTTTCTGGACCTTGATCCATAAAACTCAAATATCCAAACACACGAAAGAAAGTAAAAGGAAAGAGGTTACAAGCATTCCATAATGGCAATCAACCAAAGTCGTATCCTAATTGTGTTTTCTGGTTTTACGAAACGGAAGGTAAAACATTCTCAAGTTGTGTGTTACTATCCACTGTTAACGTATAAATCGCAGACATCTATATAAATAAGAATGGAGTGTTTGTTTGTACATTCAATATTTTCGACGCATTTCAAGTTTTCTATCCGTTTTGGACCCTTCTGATGCCGAATCTGCCTTTTTCTCGTTTGGTGTCTGTCTGTCTGTCTGTATGTTGTGCCCTATACACGTCCACGCGGTTTAAGATATTTTCATGGAAATTTGCATACAGAGAGTACTTATCTTGATTTAGTGAGTGGAATTGGTTGCGAAAGTCTGTCTGTCCGTCTTTCTGTTCTATGCTCGATTTTGTGTTTGTGTAGGCATCACATGAATTGTATTCCAGATATTTGATTGCATTGTATTTTATTTTATACATTATCTAATAATTTAGTGAATGCAATATTAAACATTTCTTTATTGTTATATTTAGACGAGTTTCATGCTAAAACACCTGAGTAAGTATACTTAAATCAACCATAATTTGGTAGTTTTGGAAAAATTGGAATGTATTGAATAATACGATTAATTCGATTGCTTTACCAGTACTGCTAAAAAAGTAATTATTCTTCAAAATATTATTTTTTTTATGGAATTTCATTTCTGATACGTCATTTATTTCGAGTCTTATTTTTATTCTTTGCGCAATGAAAACGATTTCCGAAAATTTGGGACAGACGATATTTTTCAATGAAACGAGAATGAACACGATCGCGCGAGCAGTGATATTTTTTCTGGTTCTTTCGCTCTGAATTAATTTCACATTTCTAAATTTTGTACAATTTTAGTTGTAAGTTGTGGCAACTGTGCGAGATCAAGAGATAAAATTGAATCACAAATTAATATCTTTGGAACAATTTTTTACGACATCTTTTATTTTGTTTTACTTCGCTGTTTCCTGTTTTAAATATTTATTATTTTAATAAATGTGTTTTCCTTCTCATCACACCCAACAGCACCACAAAGTATTAGACTTGAAAATGTTAGGTAAGTCAGTATAAATGTTCAGTAAATTTTAAGTGTAGTTATGCCGTTATTTAAAGAATAATGCCGTTATTTAAAGAATAATGCCGTTATTTAAAGAATAATGCCGTTATTTAAAGAATAATGCCGTTATTTAAAGAATAATGCCGTTATTTAAAGAATAATGTCGTTATTGAAATAATAATAATGTTTAAAAATCCAAACTAGAACTTTTTCCAACATTAAAAAATTCGTTGTAGTATAATGACAGGAGAAGATTGCAAAATTTCACAATGTCGCATACCGGAGGCAAGAGTGCCACAGGTAAAAAAATATTGTTTTGTTGACTATGAGTGCGAGAGCACTCGCCGTAAATCGTAATTTTAATTAATTGAGTTGCACATGAAAACAACTTAAGAAAGGGAATTCCAAATCTTCCTATAAATCGTCTTTTATAGTAGTAACCTTAGTATCACCTTTCGCTTTTTTGAGCTTTGTCATACAGCAATTGTGCGATGTATGTGAAATGTATTACATGAATGGATATGCATGTGTAGGATTTGTGTCCAAAGTAAGTTGTAGAAAATATAAAGATGGCGAAAGGTGTTAAAATAAATTTTTACTCTACAAAAAACGTAAGTCATTATATATTTTGATTATCTCTTCAATCTAGAGTAAACGAATTCAAACCGAGTAAGGTCGGGTATTTTGCTAGTCCATTCTAAATCCATTCGTTTTTCTCCTGGCACATGTATAGAAGCACACCAGAGTACATGTCTTTTCACGGTCATTAATCATCTCCAGAATCATCAAATTACTGAATATGATTATGGTTCCATAGAATGAGATAAGGACTATTCATTAAAGTGTGGTTTGGACTGTGTGTGGCAGAACAAATATAGAATACAAATCTTTGCTGCCGCAAATGCGCGTTATAATCATTTGAAAAGGCACACCCGAGCATAGCTTGGGACATAAGTTAAGAGGACGTAATTTTCATCGTTAATCGTCTCTCGACCACGCAACTTGTACATTCGGTACTAATGACAAGCAAATACGATCGAAATGATCTGCTAATAGTCGCGTCCTTTCTTAAAATAAACCATTACAGTGTCCCGAAAAAGAATTTCGTACTCTTACCTTAAAAGTAGGGTCAGTGGGGAAGATCGTGCAACGAAAATTCAAATGCAATCAATACAGCTACCAGCTTAAATTTCTTGTTTGTGTAGTGTATCTCAAATAAGCTTCTTTATTTTCTTCTTTACTCCTTTTTGTGAGGATATGAAGCTTCGTTTGAGTTCTTGGGAAAATTCAAATTCAATCATCAGTTCCGTGCTTGCATTTTTCTTCCGTGTAGTCCAACTCAAATATAGCTTTATTTGAATTATTCTTGAAAAAATTTAAATACAATCACACAGCTCCGTGTTTGAATTTTTTTGTTCTATAAGTAGTAGTCTAACTCATATGAAACTTCATTTGAATTCTTCCTTGGGAAAATTCAAATTCATTCATAAAACTCCATGCTAAGTATTTGTATATTTTTACCGTTATGTTTATTATTATTGTCTTACATATTCTAAATATCCTCATGAAGGTGCTATGTCTACCAAGAGAACCGCTTCTACCCCAAGTCCAAATATTGGCGGTCGCTATAGAAACAGACCTCGTTTACTTTGAGTTGGGGCGATTACGGGGTAACTTTATTTTATTTTTCGTGCATGTTGGCAGTAGAAAGAGGTAGGTTACTAGCATAGATCGTCTCGGCGACAAATAAGAATATTTTCAAATATATTTCCAATTTTCATCAAGTGATTTACTATCAATGTGAAAAACGTGAACAGATTTCTTCAAATATCTGCTATACAAAATAGGATAAGGCCCGTTTTTACGGCAACAGACAGGGTAGACTTTGTACCTGGAGTAGTTCTCTAAGTAGACAGACAGTATACCATTGAAGATTTTGTATAAAATATTATTAATTTGTTTAAAAAGTTTTCAAGTTATGAAAATAAAAACAATTTACATTTGCGTTTGATAAAAATTTTGACAAAGGTTTGAAAGGTCTTTTATTAAAGTATACGTACGTTCACTTTAGAATATTTTGGTTTCTTTGTCATTCTAATTAAATATGAATATGGAAATGTTATCTGTTAAATATTAATCCGTTCTTTCATTTTAGAATATAAGGGAAACAGGAGAACGAGAATATTTTAATGACCTTCCTGACTATTCACAAAACATCAAACTCATCAAATCCAGGTAAGATGTGGAAGTTAAATACGCCTTGTTACACCTGAATATGGAAGACTTTTTAAAACCATAGAAAACATTTTATTGGTTTTATTCTTGGAAAGTGTTCAAACACCATTCAGTAAACTTAACATTTGAAAATAATTTTCTAAACTAATCAGTTATTTTTTACAATGTATGAATAAATGTACAATATCTTGCCAATAAAATTATTTTTCTTTCTAGAATGTGTGTGTGTCTTTTCTTTAAAATAATCCTGTCAATTAATTTATAAAAATTCATATGCTACTCGTAGAATATTTTATTAAAAACAATCAATTCAATTTTCGAGACCCAATTATTTGTGAGTACATCAAAATGAGAAGCAATTTTGGGGGAGGTGAAGAACAACAAGAAACGCACTGATAACCAATTCACGGTAACAATGAACAGTTTACTTTTGAAAGTTTCCCGATAATAACAACGTTTCCTTAGCACGTTAAATGTTAAATTACGTACTGATCTTGTCCCATTTTTGAAAATGCAATACACATTAGATTCACTATATAAAACCCAAATGAAACGTAAAATTAAATTTTTTCTAAGCTTCGAATCTTAGAATAGGATTAGAATTACTGTATTTCACGTAAGGACACTTCACAAAGCATGTTGTATGGTAATGGTGAAGATAAATAATTAATGTCGCACTGGAGCAACACAACGGGCTAGTGACGACGGTCCGGGATCAATCCACAAGCGAAATAACCAAGGACAACACTAGGAAATTTTGAACCACGGACAGATGACCACCTGAGAATGACACTCCACTCTCCAAACTTCCACGCCGATTTGAGGCTACAATACATTTAACGTTCACCAGCCCCGTTTACACGACTGTCTTTGGTTTCGAATTTGCAACCTTCTCATTGCAAATTCGTCATTCTTTCAACCGGGCTTCCGCGGCCCTGTTTTCCCAATCTAAAGCATAACATCTTTTATTTTATCGTCGTCGTAACTCTTTCGCAATAAAAGTTTGAAACGCAACTAAAAAAACATTTTAAACTGGGACACACTTAAGCTCATCATTCTGACGTTCATCAAGCCGACTACAACATCAACGCTCTCCAGACGTTTTAAAAAATCGAAGCCCAACAAAACAAGATAATGACAAACGCGTGCCAAAGCTATCGCGACAAATTTTACTTTCGAATCACTGTTTACGGCTGGTTGAATATCACTTATGATTAGCGTTATGAGTAAGATACCACCGAGGGTGCGGCGCAGGCGAAAGACATCATCTTTACTTCATTAACTCTTAAATAAATAACTCTCTGCCCTCCGAAAGAAAACCCACTCCAGCGAGAATAATGAATGAAGAGTTGGCACGATAAATAAAGCTCTATTTATGTTTTATCGCCAACTGATACGGTTTCGTGATGTTTCAGAAGCACTACCAGTTCCTGGGCTGCGAAAACGGATGTGCTCCAGGTCGAAGTTCATCGCCTTTCGCGCCTTTAAAAACGCTTGGTGCCCGCTATTTTTGATACGATGGTGAAGGAGGGGGGGGGGAGAAATGTAAACAAATATGGCGGCCGACACGAGCTCATCTGTTTTGATAGAGCCTCGCTTTTTAAAAATAAAGAGCGTCATTTCCAAATGTTCTTGCTGAATGAGAAGAGATTAGAGGCTGTGCGTGTCTTCTTGCCATGACATCAGCCTGTCAGTTCCTAGGTGGCAAGAAAAAAAGTTGCTGAAGGTTTGTCGGTGAGGGACAAGATTACAGAGATTTCGTTCGTCGGAATCTTCTCTTTTGGGGACTCTTTCCTCGTCGACATTTAAATCGCTCTGGTAATGAGATTTAAAGAATTGTTACAGCTCGCGAAGGCGCTGTTGCAACGCTAGTATTTGAAGGCGCGTTTTGAAACTCGCTATAATTTAGTAGGTATATATAATTTGATTTTTTAATAAAAAAGTGATTGAAAGTCAGAAAAACCCCAAATACTTAAGGAGGTCTGGGACACATTGAAATTTTTTTTATTAATTTAGAATTTTGATTTTTTTGTACTGATTACCCATCTAACTAATAAGCAAAATCACAACACAAAAGATTTCCAAAAGCTTTTTAAAAATTTTAAATTAAAATTTTTTGAAAAAAAGAGGGGTCATTTTAAATTGCTTGAACTTAAAATATTCTTGATCAATTTTCAAAATTATTGCAGTAAATTATTCACAAATTTATAAATTATAATTTTGATTCAGCAATTTAAAAAATATTAATTTAATAAAAAATATTTGAATGAAAATTTTTGAAAATTGTAAGGTACTTTTAAAAATAAAAGGTCATATTTTTAAAAGTAAATATTTGTTTCAAATTTGGTGAATCAAAATTAAAGCATAATGTTTGAAAAAGATATACTCCAAATTTCAACCCTTAAACTTTCAACCCTTGGTTTTTGACATAGCAATTTGAATATATGAAATATTTAAAAAATATATCATGGAGAAAAACGCATTTAAAGTTTTAAAGACCGATTTACAACTAATAAAATGCTTGAATACCTTTTTAAAGCATCCGGATGAGTATCTAACTCCTTCTTTCCTCTTAAATCTTTAGATTAATTTGATTTTTGTAAGTTCTACCTTTTTTCTATGTATAGTTTAAAGGTCTCCGTAGACTTAAATAACGTCTTTCGCAGATGTTGTTGCCATGACAACAACTGTCAAGAGTGTTAGATTTTCTAAACAACGAACCACAAAAATAATTATATCTCTAGTTCTAATTAAGATATAAACAATATTTAGACGTCATTTTAAGCAGAAAAACGCAGAGAATTTCTTATAATTATATATAAAAAAATAATTCGAAAATTTGACGATTTTTGTGTCACGGACCTCCTTAACCTGCGATTTGAAACATCAGACTCTCATATTTTAAAAGAAGCATGATAGGTTGATTGATGTAATTTAGATTTTGAATAAAAAAGTGATTGAAAGGCAGAAAAATACCCAAATACTTAACCTACGCGATTAGGAAACATCAGATTCTCATATCTTAACAGTAGCATGAACGGTTGATTGACGAGGGCGATTGTTGGATCAAAAGAAAGTAGCGATGATTGTTATCGGCTTAAGACAGCAAACATAGAAAAAGAAAAACAATTGGAGCACATTCTATTCAGTGTCTCATTTTTAAGAGCATCATTTTCAAGTTACAGATTGTCTACGCCCCTTTAACACTTCGCTAAGTTTCTTGTGTCTGACTAACGATTCAGCAAATGTAACTTCATTTTTTTTGCTGCCTCCTCCCTGCAATGTTTCTAGTTAAAGCAATACCATCTTTTGTCGCGTCAAACCAAAGAGTTTCCTTCTAAGAACTGCACAAAATATTTATTTTAGTGTTCCCACGTATCGCGCAATTTCAGGACGTTCGTAACTAAACGAATTCTAGGTTTCAGTCAATAGTCTCGAATATATGAATGATACTATTGCTTGTATTAAGTACTAGAATTTATTACAGGGCAAATTCTATAAATATATTATTCGGTAGTACAGAATTTTATTTCAATAGTGAAATCGGTGTTAGAGAAGTTCCCTGTCAGACAACAAAATTTGACCTCGTTATCTGACAGTGATTCAATATTACGAGGTACTTTCCTCGGATCTTGCCCTTCGTGTCTGATCCCGGTACATCACAAATAGCCCGCTGATACTCCACTATGACGTTAATGAACTCCTACACTGAAAAATCAAAAGGAATTTTTCTGTCAGAAGCTGTTATAATTATATTCCATTACGAAAACTATACTAATATAAACTTTCAAAATATATTGCAAAGAGCAAGTTCTACAGACTTATTGGTCCTCAATTATTTATGTCCTATTATGACATAAATAATTGAAGACTAAATAGTTATAATTGAGTTATAAATGTCAATACGGAACCTCATTTTGAAACTCTCCTTTTTAAGTGACGATATTCTATAATACACTGCTGACCACCGTAAATGCAACACCCTGAAGGAAGCATGCAAATAATATGAAATTTACAACATGCATTAGCGGAGGTGAGATATGCAAATGATTAGAATTTCAGCGCAGACGCACATCACGCGCGCCTGTGGTGCCACTTCAAAGAACTATTTAAGGCTTGGAGATTTCGACGATTTCAAGAACGGCAATTGTGTTTTTCTTGTGGTTTAAAAAAAAAAACGATCAATTATGCCTTGTAGAAAACAGCGATCATCTTTTGATCAAGTATCTGAGTTCGACAGAGGAAGGATAGTGGCCTACCGAGATTGTGGATTATCTTTCAGGGAAATTGGTAGTCGTGTTGGACAAAACCAAACAACTGTAATGCGGATATGTGATCGTTGGATGAAGGAGGGTACGACATACCGACAAGTTCGATCGCATCCACCTCAGTGCACCACTTCACGTGATGACAGGCATATTGTGCGTATGGCAGTGACGGATCGCTCAGCCACATCACGAACCATAGCACAGCACATTCAGTCTGTAGCGCATCATCCAGTGTCTGCGCGTACCATTCGACGCCGTTTACAGCAGAGTGGTCTGTCCGCAAGACGTCCATTGTTTCGTCTACCCTTGACGCAGAACAACAGACGTCTCCGCCGCCAATGGTGCGATGAAAGAAGGATGTGGACGGCAGAATGGAATGAAATTGTCATTACTGACGACTCAAGCTTCTGTCTGCAACACCACGATGGTCGGATTCGAGTCTTGAGACACCGTGGAGAGAGGATGCTGAACAGCTGCGTTATGCACCGCCACACTGGTCCTGTACCGGGTATTATGGTATGGGGCGGTATTGGATATCACTCTCGCACTCCTCTAGTACGCATTGCCGGTACTTTAAACAGCCAGCGCTACATCTCCGAGGTATTGGATCCAGTTGTCCTTCCTTACCTTCAGGGCTTGCCCACAGCCATATTTCAACAGGATAATGCGCGACCACACGTGGCACGCATTGTCCTAGGGTTCTTCGTCAATCGCCAGATTGAATTGCTTCCCTGGCCAGCTCACTCTCCGGATCTTTCGCCGATAGAAAACATGGGGTCCATGGTTGCTCAACGATTGACCCAGATTACATCCCCAGTTGCCACACCAGATAAACTTTGGCAAAGTGTGGAAGCTGCTTGGTCTGCTGTACCCAAGAACACATCCAAAATCTCTTTGAAACAATGCCGAGGCGTGTGGCAGCGGTGATCCCAACAATCCCTACTCTGGCTACTGATTTTGGCAGGAACCTCACTTCACAGAAGTCTATAAATTTAATCATTTGATACTTTGTCAACATGTTATCTACAAAATAAATTTTGTTGTAATATCTCTTTTTTTTCTTGGTGTTGCAATTTGGGTGGTCAGCAGTGTATTATTCCCTGTTTATGAAACAGATAAATATTATGCATTGATTGTACAATAAAAAATTCCTAAAGTAGAAAAAAAACGATGAAAACTACTTCAAATACTTTTACCGGTTAAAGCTATATATTTTTTAGCCTTATACTTCGAAAACAAACAATACTCGTCTGAAAAGTGCGTGTTAACGAAAGCTTATAATTGAGAACTTTAATAACTAAATTATCCACTAATAATTTTCCAGTGATCTCTATTTTTGCATCACTTTTAAATCCTATTGCCTAGAATCCCGTGATCAATTAAACAAATAATGACAATAATCGATGTCCTTTCCACGAGAAATAAGGAGGTCTGCGAGTTCACAAAACTCAGTCCAGTCGAAGTGGCTGGAAGACGGGGGCTGGAGCATGTTAAATCTGTCGTGGCCTCAAATAAATCCCCCTTCACATTGGTGTGGTATGAAAGTTTGGAGAGTGGGTTGTCCGATCAAATGTTTTTCTCGTCATTTGGCCTTGGTTGAAAATTAGGAGGCGTTGCTCTTGGATCGTTCGTTTAGGGATTGATTCCGGAACGTCGCCAATAGCCCGTTGTGTTGCTCCAGTGCAGCATTAATTAACTACCTACCAAGATAACTAAATTCAAAGTGCAGCGAAGCCTTTAAAGAACTGAAAATTAAAGGTAGGTAGGCAGTTGATTAACGTCTCACTGGAGCAACACAGCGGGCTATTGGTAACGTTATATTTAACGTACATCAGCCTCAGCGCACACGGCAGTCTTCAGTCGAACCTAGTTTCAATCCATCTGGTTGTTAATACGTTGCTCTTCTAACTGGGCTACCCCTGAAAATTAAAGGCAGTAATAGCATTTTACTGAACATATTAGAGGGTAATGAAAAATATAAACACCAAAAATGTGCAAACCTAACTAGTAAAAAATTGGATAAACCGAAAAAAATCACATTCTCTTTAAAAAGATAGAGAGCATATCTATATAAATAAGAATGGAGTGTTTGTTTGTACATTCAATATTTTCGACCCATTTCAAGTTTTCTATCCGTTTTGGACCCTTCTGATGCCGAATCCGCCCTTTTCTCGTTTGGTGTCTGTCTGTCTGTCTGTCTGTCTGTATGTTGTGCCCTATACACGTCCACGCGGTTTAAGATATTTTCATGGAAATTTGCATACAGTGAGTATTTATCTTGATTTAGTGAGTGGAATTGGTTGCGAAAGTCTGTCTGTCCGTCTTTCTGTTCTATGCTCGATTTTGTGTTGGTGTGTTTGTGTAGGCATCACATGAATTATATTCCAGATATTTTATTGCTGTGTATTTTATTGTATACATTATCTATTAATTTAGTGAATGCAATATTAAAATTTTTTTTATTGTTTTATTTAGATGAGTTTCATGCTAAAACACCTGAGTAAGTATACTTAAATCAACCATAATTTGGTAGTTTTGGAAAAATTGGAATGTCTATTGAATATTACAATTACTTTGATTGTTTTACCAGTACTGCTGAAAAAGTAATTATTCTTCAAAAAATTATATTTTTTAATGAAATTTCAGCTCTGATACTTCATTTATTTCGAGTCTTATTTTTGTTCTTTGCGCAATGAAAACGATTTCGGAATATTTGAGACAGACGATATTTTTCAACGAAACGAGAATGAACAAGATTGCGTGAGCAGTGATATTTTCTGTTTCTTTCACTCTGAATTAATTTCACATTTCTAAATTTTGTGCACTTTTAGTTGTAAATTGTGGCAACTGTGCGAGATCAAGAGATAAAAATGAATCACAAATTAATATCTTTAGAACAATTTTTCCGACATCGTTTATTTTGTTCTATTTTACTGTTTTCTGTTTTAAATATTTATTATTTTAATAAATGTGTTTTCCTTATCATCACACCCAACAGCACCACAAAGTATTAGACTTAAAAATGTTAGGTAAGTCAGTATAAATTTTCAGTAAATTTTAAGTGCAGTTATGCCATTATTGAAAGAATAATGCCGTTATTTAAAGAATAATGCCGTTATTTAAATAATAATGCCGTTATTTAAAGAATAAAGCCGTTATTTAAAGAATAATGCCGTTATTTAAAGAATAATGCCGTTATTTAAAGAATAATGCATTTATTTAAACAATAATGCCGTAATTTAAAGAATAATGTCGTTATTGAAAGAATAATAATGTTTAAAAATCCAAACTAGAACTTTTTCCAACATTAAAAAAATCGTTGTAGTAATGACAGGAGAAGATTGCAAAATTTCACAATGTCGCATACCGGAGGCAAGAGTGCCACAAGTAAAAAAATATTGTTTTGTTGACTATGAGTGCGAGAGCACTCGCCGTAAATCGTAATTTTAATTAATTGAGTTGAACATGAAAAGAACTTAAGAAAGGGAATTCCAAATCTTCCTATGAATCGTCTTTTATAGTAGTAACCTTAGTATCACCTTTCGTCTTTTTGTAGCTTTGTCATACAGCAATTGTGCGATGTATGTGAAATGTGTTACATGAATGGATATGCATGTGTAGGATTTGTGTCCAAAGTAAGTTGTAGAAAATATAAAGATGGCGAAAGGTGTTAAAATAAATTTTTATTCTACAAAAAACGTAAGTCATTATATATTTTGATTATCTCTTCAATCTAGAGTAAACGAATTCAAACCGAGTGAGGTCGGGTATTTTGCTAGTATATATATATAATTCTTCTTATACAGCCAGATACACACATTTAGAATTTAAACACAGTTATTCAGTCGACATCATCCAAAGATACCTCATTCTACGCTTCGTCGAAACAGACGTAAATGCTAAACCAGCAACAAATCTGAACTTCCGTCTTCGCATAGATGATCAAACACACAGAAACTTAAAATTAACACCTTTAAATTACTCGGCTTATTTCTTTCACGGCGACTAAGTTATATTTATGGGCGATTAAATGTTTTTGGTCGAAGATAGCCGACTAAACGGTGATCTGAACTGCAGAAGCTCACTACGCTTTCTGCTCTTAAAAGGCTGTTATTAGTGACAGAATAATGTATTAGCGGAAATATGTTTCTCGAGTCTGTCAGCTGCAGGCACATTATGACAACCTCTCAACAACTCTTGACTTCCTCTTTTTGCTTTGTTTTTTCTCTTGTGAGCACTGGCACTTATTCAAAAGGACCAGAGCCACTTTCAGTCTATGTTCTATCGAGGAGGTGTGTTATTCTCTACTGGAGATTGTGCAGGAGTGATGGATGGCTCAGAGGCGATTTTTTACTCATTTTTCTCATTTTAGCTCTTGTGTGTGTTTTTCGCATCTGCGAAGTATTGTCCCTTGAAGCTGAGTCTGCACCCACTTGCAACGTTCATCGAGGTAGTTGGATATAAAAAATGAAACAGTTCCTCACTAATAGTGTCTACTTGTTACGATTATAGCGCATTTACCTTAACATACAAGATTTCTAGTGAAATTAACGCATTTACCACCACGAGTATACTCGTCACCACACGTGGTATAGGAGTATACTCGTGATGTTATGAGTTTACTCGTACACCTTAACTAAACTCGTACACCATAAGTAAACTCATATGCCACAAGTACATCCATACATCATGAGTGTACTCGTACACCACTCGTGGTATAGGAGCAGGGCCCGATTTAGAAAATTTGGTATGGTAGGCACAACACGCAGGAAGGCCCCCCCCATGTTATTTGTTCATCCCAAAAACTAATTTTATAACAATAATTGGTACTTACGTATTTGACTGTTGACCGTTTCACAGATGTCACCAAAAAGTTTGAGAAAATCGTGACATCACTTATAACTCTTAGCAAAACAAAATAAAGCAGATGAAAATTAAAAACATAATAGTTAGATAATTAGTGTAATTACAAGAATGTGATAGTGGGGGAAACGGTCGACGGACATTTACGTAAATAACCAATAATTTATGTAACTATTTAAAAACTTTTTTAAATTTTTAGATACTTTTGAAACTTAGGGGCCCTCTAAATTATGGGGGCCCTAGGCCCGTGCCTCACGGGCCTAATGGTAAATCAGGGCCTGTATAGGAGTATACTCAAGATGGTATGAGTTGACTCGTAAATCACGAGTAAAATCGTATACCACAAGAATACTCATATATCACGTATGTCACTCGTACAGCACTCGTGGTGTTGGAATATACTCGTGATGGTATGAGTTTACTCGTACACCACAGATATACTCATACACTACTAATATATTCCTACACTACGAGTAAACTCATATTGCCACGAGTACACTCGTGATTAGTAGGCTGTGTTCATCTTTGACACCACAAGTATACGCGTGGTATTTTAAACATATTCGAATGAAAGTGGCCATTCATCAGAAAATAAGTTGCTTTTTATCTGCTTTTGCGATAGACGCAAAAATGTTGTCAAAGCAGGAATGATACCACTTATATGTTTTATGCATTTGTTTCAATCGTTTTTTATTAATCAGATTTAATGCAAAATGGTTGACAAAGTAAGAATGGGATGCTATTGTTGATGATTCATAGGAAAATAAGTTTATTTTAATCTGGTTTTGAGGGGACGAAAGAATGCCGACAAAGCAGCATCGATACTATTTTTAACGATTCATCAGAAAATATACTTGTTTTAATTTGATTTCTGAAAACCGTGTGTGTGCATCCAGAAGGCCGATTGAAACGAGAATGATACTGTTCTTAATGTTTCATCAGAGAACAAATTTGAAAATTTAAAACCGAACCTCAGTAAAAATAATCTTAAGCAATTTCATAACCCCATCCATGCTTATACACACGCACCTTAAAAGAGCTTTTAAAGAGGAATAATGATACTACTTTAATGTTTTATCAGAAAATACGTTTGTTTCAATCTTGTTTTTAATTATTTAGATTTTATACAAGAAGGCTGACGAAGTAAGAATGTGATACCATTTTTAATGATTCTTCAGAAAATAAGTTTGTTTTTATCTAGTTTGAGATGAAGCAAGAATCCGTCGACAAAGCAGGATTTATATGACTTTTAACGATTCATCAGACAACAAACTTGTTTTAATCTGATTTCTGCAAAGTATATAACTCGAGTAGGCCGACTGAAGCAGGAACGATACTGTTCTTGACGATTCCTCAGAAAACGGAAATTTAAAACCGAACCAGTAAGTATAATCTCAAGCTATTACACATAATACCCGCGCACCTCAAGGAATCCCCCAGTAAGAATGCATCAAGAGTTTCATTCCGCACCGAAGAATTTAATAAGCAAATAAAACAAAGAGCAGTGAAATTATTTATTTTCTTAATTAAAACGTGCTTTCTTTCTCCCGATGCAAACGGCCTCTCCCTTTATTCCGTTTGCCTTAAAACCGAAGAAAAGAATTCCGTTTTAATCCGCTGCGTTTTCGCAGGTAGATTCTCTGTATTATAATACCTGCCACCCCACTATGATAGATGCTCGCGAAATGAGATTTTACCGACCGTGAAACATGAATATGATAAATTTATGTGAAATTCAAGAGGGGAAACACAAGATAAGTCAAACGGTCGGATGCAGTGGGCCGAAGAAATATAATATGCCACATCGGGTCCTTTCTCTTCACTCCTTCTAATTTAGGGACTCTAAAGTCCCATTTAAACACATTCCTATTAAAAAGCCCTTTCCTACAGGAGGGGAGCACAGAGCGTCATTTTTTCCTCGTTTTTTATTTCCCTCCTTCGTTTCTTTTCTTTTGATGAATTTTTGAGGGTGGGTGGGTGCAATCCATCGATAGGGATCTGTCGTATGAGCAGGGGAGGTTCGATTCGGAGGGAGAGAAAAAATAAGCGATAGAACGTCGATGTTAATTTGAAATAAAAGATCGAATTTTTGGGGTGCCTCAATTAAAAATCGCTTAGGTACTTGCTGCGTAAAAAATCCTGTCAATCACTTCTCGCGGGATTTGTATCTCTTTTGAGTTTTTTGCAATGAGTGCTGTTGTCTGAGGCTTGAGCTGGAGTTCCCCCTTCTTCTACTGGTGTATGGGGTAAAAGTTTGCTTTCATAGGAATCGATGGAAATTAGCTTAGAGGTAGAACTTTCGTCCCTGTCGAAGGGAGAAAGATTTATTCGATGTTCAATTGAGTCGTACAATGGTAGAGTGGTTCAAAATTACATGTTGTTGTCCTAGATCTTTCCCGTTGGAATTTATCCCCGACCGTCGTCGTCAAAAGCCCGCTGTGTTGCTCCCAGTACAACGTTAATTAAAATACCTACCTACCTAAATGGTACATTTGGCGCTGCTTGTTCGTCGTTCCATAAAACCAAGCAAACCTAAAAACTCTAAAGATAAAAAGTTTGCGGTCGCCCGGTTGGAAGAGTAACGGATTAGCAACCGAAGGTTCGACGAGTTCGAATCCAATCAAAGACCGTCGTGTACAAAGGGGACTGGTGTACTCTAAATCTGTCGTGGCCTAAAATGTCCTCACGTTGGCGTGGTATGGGCGTTCGGTGAGTGGGGTGCCGGCTTGTCCTCGTCGTGTGACCTCATCATCTGACTCTGGTTCAAAATTACGTGGTATCCTCCGATTTTTCCCTTCTGGTTTAATCCCGGACCGTCGCTAATAACCCGTTGTGTTGCTCCAATGTGACGTTAATTAAAAATACCTACGTACCGAACAAACCTAATTTCTAGGCGGCGCAGGTTTGATTCCATCTTAGGTATTATATTTCTTCTTTCTGTATTTGTAAAACTTTGGCTGCGTGCATATCCATTGTTTGACGTCGACTGTGTTGTGTCTGACGCAGCTTGGCTATAAAAACCCAAATCATCCAATCACATACGCACGTCAAGAAATATCGTTTTGTTATAAAGAAAAATTTGTATAACCTGTCTCGAAAGGAAATTGATGATTTCATCAGTAAATACCAATTCAATTTCTTTTACCAACTGTGGAAATATAAAAGATAAAACCGTTAAAATCTATGTGGGAGTGATTACATGACGCTATAAGTCTTTTGTTTGGGGCAGCTTGGCCAAATATGGCCCTTGCGCCATACAAACCAATATCACCTGATACGTATCTCAATAAATATAATCTGTTACACAGGAAAATTGGACAACCTGTCTCGAAAGGAAATGGAGGATTTCATCAGTAAATACCAATTCAATTTCGTTTACCAATTGAGGAATGTATAATATTAAACCAGTTAAAATCTACCTGACAGCGACGCTTCTTTTTTAATCGCTTTGAATTATTTCCCACTCTCATAATTCCAACATAAAATTTCAATGTTTATCCTGTGCGGATGAATATTTCTAATACAAGATGAACTTCAGAAACATGATTCGGTATCGCGTTTTGGATTGTAAAAATTGCTCTTCCTTGAACCGTTCTTTTCAGTTCTCATATTTTTGCCACAAGAAATAACGCTGTGCTATTGGGGGAAATTTGGACAACCTGTCATGAAAGGAAATAGGGGATTTCATCAGTAAAAAGCAGTTCAATTTGTTACAAACAATGAAAATATGCAAGACTAAACCGCTAAATTCTACTACGTAAGCGATTACTTGACGCTGTCTGTCTTGTGTTTGGAACAGCTTGGCCAAATACGGCTCTTGTGTCATAAAACCCAACAAGACATCTACGTGGGAGCGACGTTTTTTCTTCATTTCCATCTATGAATCCCCAAATTTGTTTTAAAATCTTCATCTGTTATTGATGGATATTTCTCAAAGATAAACTTCAAAAAAGTGATTTAGAATCCCGTTTCGGTTCGCCCAATTACTCTCCCTTCCTCTAGTTTTCGTAACCCCAAGAAAAACCACCCTGTTGCAGGGGACGTTTCGGACAACAACCTGTCTGAAGGAAACGGAGCATTTCATCAGCGAAGGACCAGCGAGAATAAATCTCCTCCCACACTCAAATGAATTTTTCACCTTGGGAAAAATAGTATTCATCCAAACCGAGCAACACCATCACCCAAGTGCTGTTTTATGAAAAAACCACGGTCGCGAGACAACAAATGCGCTCCAGAAATCGAATGATTTATTTAGGGAAAAGAATGGTGTTTACGAGATATCCCCGTATGTATATATACATTATTTTTGTCATCTATGAAAAGAATTGATACATAACGCTCAACTTGTGCCTGCACATGTTGTTTCGGCCCATAAAATATGAACCATCCAGATCTGCTATTGCTCATAGAAAGAAGGGTAGGTGTAAGGATAGACGATATAAAATATAGAAGTAACACTCTTGGCATAGTTATTGATCAAGTGCTTGTTTGGCTATCCTTCAAATGCGCCTCTCTCCCAGTTCTGAGGTGGAATGCAATATCATCTCTTGGCAGCGATATTGGAATGCCGCAAAGTACCCAGCTATGGGCTTGAAAGGAAGATTCCGGGGATCTCTTGGTGTTTCGAAACCCATAGAATAAACTCCCAGTGTATATTTTTACAGCACTCTACTCCTCACGTATGTTTCAGTTTATTTCATAAAAAGAACAGTTTTTCTTATCTCACGCACCTAATTTATTTATTCGCTGCCGTTTTCTTGGCAAAACGGATAAGTAGGAATTCGAGACAGGCTGGATTGCTTTCGTATAGCATTATACGTGTGGTTGGTGATGGCGATGTGCTTCGAATTGCCATTTCGAATGTGAACTTATTCTTACCATTTCGTCGATTAAATACCAGCAGTAAAATTAAATAATCCCTAAAAATCCTTGAAGATGGAAGCAAAACAGTTAACTGCAGTTAGCCATGTGCTTGAAAGGAAGATTCAGAGGATCTCGTGGTGTTTCAAGATTCATAAAATAAACTCCCGGCGTATATTTTTACAGCACTACATCTCATATATGTTTCAGTTTATTTGACAAAAACAAGTTTTTATCTTATCTCACGCTCTTAATTCATCTATTTGCTGCCGTTTTCTTGGCAAAAAGGATAAGTAGAACTCGAGGCAAGCTGAATTGGTGAGTTTTGAATAGCATACGAATGCTTAGTAAACTTTGTATTAACACTTTCGGATAGCCTTATACTCATGGCAATGTGCTTCGAATGGCCATTTCGCGGGTGAGTCTCTTTTTACCATTTCAAGTGAGAATATTGATCAATTACAAACAATAAAATAATTAATTCTTTACAAATCTTCGTAAACGGTAACAAGATAACTGCAATTAGTGACAGCTAATGATTTGTAGAAGTTTATTTTGTTTATATATTTCTGACTTTAGATTGGTAGCGTTGAATGTCAACTTAAAACACATTCGCAAAATGGTTAATTAACATTTTATGTATGTATAAATAAAATTATACTTAAATAATTTAAATTTAAACAGAATTGAATAATAATAGGATATTATTTTGTCTTTATTCAATAGTTTCACTTTTTTTGAGCATCCGATGGTAAAATCTCGATTAATTTGCCGCATTTTTTAGATGAAAGTTTGCTCTGTCCCTCCCATGAAAAAAATACTTTCCGCAAACATACTTCTTGCAGAGCTGATTTAAGTGGCTTTATTTCCATGTCAATGTCTAATTTGGAAATTTGGTATTCAGATTAACTTCGCTTCAGCAGGCTGATGCCACTGCCCTATAAGTTCTTTTAATTTGTGTCTCTTTATTGGGTGCTCATTTTTCTTTTGCAGGACACAGTGCATATGGAATTGTTTGAGTTTGTTATATAAACAAAATATTAAACCGGTCAAATGATCAGCCACGCTAAAAATAAGTATACTTCATACACACGTCGGATACAGAGATATGAAAAGATATACTACGAAATACATTTTTTTTAACATTTCAAGAATAGTCATTAAGTCAACTGATGAAAGTGGCAAAAATTAAAAACTAAGCCAACATTTTAAATGGGGTTCACATAACACGCTTGGTAAAAATTCTTGTTTAAACGAATACGTAGGTATTTTTATTAACGTCGCACTCGAGCTGCACAACGGGCTATTGGTGGCGGTCCGGGATCGAACCTGAAAGGAAAGATCTGAGGACTACACTACGTAATATTTAACTACAGTCAGTTAACGAGTTTATATCTGAGCTGGTGCCCCAATCTCCAAACTTCCCCACCATCATGACGACATTTGAAGCTACGACAGATTTAGCATTCACCAGCCCCCTTTGTACACGATGGTCTTTGGTTAGATTCGAACTCGCAACTTTCCTGTTACTAGTTCGTTACTCTTCTAAGCGGACTACCGCAGCCCAATAAAGTTAAAATGCGATAGTTTGAAGGTAGGTATTTAAATAATAACACTGGAGCACAGAAAGGGTCGGTCCGGGATCAACCCCAAAGGGAAAGGCTTGAAATAGTTTAAAACACACCGCTCAACCATGCCCTTTTTCAAAATTTTCAGCAATTTTTAAGATTTCAAAAAATGTCAACTATAATGGCTTGTCCACTAATTAAGTGGTCGTGGTATCTTAAACTTTCAAGTATTACGCGCTCATTTAAGCAGAAATTCTTTTGATCTTGAATGTTTTTCAAAACGGAACATATTTTGGAAGGCAGGGTTTGAACAGGTAGGCACGCGAATTAATGTTGCACTGGGGCAACGGTCAGGCAAAGATCCGATAACATCTCGTAATTTTGAACCAATCAGGTGGGGCGAAGTGAACACCTGTGAACTTCCAAACTTTCACACCAAACCAATAAAATATTAGAGATGAGTAAATGATTATCTCGCCTAAACCTTTTTCTTTTATAGATAGCAGTTCTTAAAATTTTTACGGATCGACGCCTATAGCCCGTGATCAACGTTAATTAAATATCTTCATACCTACCTAAACTTTTTAAGTGAACCTTAAGGTATATACACTAGATATTACAAATAGTGATATCGATTTATTTATTGCTTCAAATATTTTCCAACTACTTTGTTTACAAACGAAAGCAAGGTCTTGTAAATATCTGGAATATTTTCTAGTTGTAAGGGTTTTTCGTTAGATTGTCACCATGTAAACATATTTCCCAAACTTTAAACTCCATTTCTGAATAACTGTTTTTACAATATGCTTTATGATAACGGTGATGACTCAACATGGAGTTGATGTAGAAAATTACTTTGTATCATACTATAATATATAATACAGTGGATGTTTTGACCCTCAACCAGTTATTAGAGTTAAGAATATTTGGTTATTTTTAGACATTATTATATATTTTTTAATTATTTCTTGGTGAAAAAATTGTAGAAAACCATATTCTCTCTAGAGCAACTTGACTGAGTCTCAAAACATGGAGAATATCCTACAGGAATAATTTCCAGCAAGAATTGTCTTTGTGAACGAATTAGAATTTTAGATAACACTGTTCAAAAATGCCTGCTAATTAGCTAATCATACCTAAATTAGATTATTAATTATAAGCTTAATCCGATTTTTTCACACTAAAACCAATGACCTGTAGTAAAAAAAATTGGATTTTTAAATTCAAAATTAAATAAAAATCTAAATTGTATAAATAGGCAAAACTCTTTAAAGTAAACATTTTTTCTAAGGTCCTATCCATTTAAAAAAACTGGATTTTTAGTCAAAAATTTAAAAAAATAAAATCTTTTGATGTATAAGTAGGTATACCTTAAAATAATTTTTTTTTTCCTAAGGTCCAGTCAACCTGAACTGGAATTATTACACTACACTTTCGGATTCGTGATTCACTTTGTTATCCTGTTGCACCACAAGGGTTGGATCCACGCTACACCTAACATTCTTACCATGCTTTCTAGACACAACCCATTTATTGAGAGGCCAAATATTCGCTCCGGACGGACAAACATCAATCAGGAACCTCTCAATCCTGAACCAGCACTCTTAAGAGAAACAAACACGACTCAAAAAGTCGCAGATCTAGTTTTCTATGCAAGATTTATTCAACATTCATCCAATACAAGAATAAAAATGCCATTTAAAATTATCGAAAATTTTTACTGATAAAATACATTTCGATACCTATGGAAAGTTTAATTACAATTATCATCCCCTTTCCAATGTACTTATAGGAACACACGTATTACATTCACATTATTTGATCTAATGCTCGGAAAATAGACACGATGAACATTTCCAAATGTACAACAAAGCAATTTACAATAGAAAAATAATGCAATAAAAATACATTGTCTTAAATAGAATAGCACAGGGTATGAATAAAGCATGCATTCTTGAATAAATATTTACATGTAATACATATAAAAAAATTATACATATGTACATAAATTCTTTAACATAAATAGAGGAACTTTGGTTTCCAAGGGCTAAAATGCAAAGCTACTAAATAACAATAAAATGGAATACTAGGCTAAATTTGAAAAAAAATAATTTAGGTTTGCTTTTCCATATTAAAATAATAAAGCATATTTTACAATATTTTCAAGTTAAAACAGGAATTTATAGCTTAGCATGCCTAGTTAGTTTCGATTTTATAAAGGTATGTATGGAGGCACATAAAAATGCATGTAGTAACATAAAACATTAAGATTTGAGTCATAAAACTAAGCGCATACATACCATTGGTAGGTTTGTGCGTAAAATCTGATGTCGATACAAATCTTACAAAAAAAATGCCGACAATAGGACATTTTTAAAACTCAACCTGTTTTTAACTACAAACTTTAGTTCATTTTGATTATAGCATGTTAATATTCCAAAAGCTTAGTTAAAATTACAAATGTTAAACTTATTTCTATAGTAAAACATCATAGTATTCAAATATAAGTTTCGTTTGTGAAAGTTACGTTATTCATGTAGAAGGAATATAGTCCAAGTTTTCAAAAAACGAAAACTAATCTGCTTAAGAAAATACAACCAGTTATATTTCTTATCTTCTTTTAACAACACCGATTTTTCTAACATACAATATTCATTTTACGATATAATCTATACCCGTTTTTGTAGTTACCCGCACATAATTTTGATTATCGTTCCACATCAATAACTAACAGTACAATAAAGGTGAGCCAAAATACATTTCAGATTTCGTGTTCCCTGTGATTTTTCACTTGCTTTTAAATCCATTCATTTCCAGTCCATACCAGTAAGTGCTATGATATGTCAAAGTAGCCTTGTATTTCGGAGGAGCAGATTGCACATTTTATTGCTAATACACAATTGCAAGACACAGGCCCAAAATACAAGTTGGATAATATCAAACAACTCATAAATGAAATATGTGAGAGGAAAATAATTATTTACCCTACTGCTGGTTGTCTGAACGAGTTATATCTTCATTTCCAGATCTGACAAGATCTTGGTGAATGAGAAATCTCAGAAAAAGCCTGATCTGAACTTGATCTCGTCATCATAAAGAGAATTGAGAATATCCTGATGACGCGCGAGATATCTCATCATTAGCAAAGATCGCTTGATCAGATTTTCATGGACGGTATATCTCGTTTATTAGGGGGTTAAAAATGATGAGAAAAGAAAATTTTATAATGATGTAGAATTCATTCTACACAAGTGAATATTTTCTTTCATCAGTGTTGTTCCCACGATTCCAATAAGACTTCATAGTAGACTGCTACTGTCTAATATTCAAAAACAATCCATAAATGATATTCCTGACAAAACAAATTGATGATTTGGTATTTGTTTTATATTTGAATCCTCATACAATTTGAACTAGACTTTTAACTGCTGAACGAATATGTTCTTCAAAGCAAATTTCGGCCTTTGATCTTTAAACATGATGGAATTTTTGAATTAAACGGCTAGTATTTACCAACTGTCTCATGGGGTATCCAATTTATTAATCTTCCTGGAGGTTGTGGCAATGAAGCATATTCAGTCATCAACAAAACTGACCATATCTTGACATCGTCATCATAAAAAAAAATCAGCAATATCTTGATGACGATATGTCTTGTTGTTAGCAAAATCAGTCAGATCTTAATCAACGAGATAACTCGTCATTTTCAAATTTATTCAGATCTTGATGGACGAGATATCTCATTAAAATCATTTGGAGGGTTAAGAAATGCTTCGGGTCTTAAAAAAAAAAGCAAAACACGAATCCTCCAAAACGCAGCATGGATCAAGATCTCTGCACAAACATTTTCGCAAGGTGACATCAGTTATAATTAAATGCGACTTTCACAAAAGGACGTAAAAGCTACGGACGGCGACAAAAAAGATCCGTGAAAATTCGTTCACGTGGTACATCAAAAGGCCGAGGAATTGCATAGCCAGTATTTTGCTAGGGGAGGGAGCATATCTCTCAGCATATAAAGGCATGTGCCCTGACATCCTGTTGAATAATACATTAGATCGAGCTGGAAGTGTTTAATCGCTCGTATGATTAGAGTCGGAGCCCTAGGATAATAAAACTATTATCATAGCCCTCAAGTCAAGATGTTTCTTTCTTGTCAAGCACTGATTCTCCCTTCTTCTCTGTTTTGCTCGACTTTGTGCTGTCGGAATATTGCAATTTCAAACCCTTTTGAGTGGAGGGTAAAGGCGCTGATAAAAAAAAATCAGTCTCTTTGCATCTATTTGGGGTGATAAAATATTTAATGTAAATGCAAATGCACGATCCTTTTAAGCGGGATTACACGTTTTGGGGGCTTTTAATGGAAATATTTCCACGAGAGGGAATGGCATCGAAAATGGAAGGTCGATGAGGGATGTTTTATTGCTTAATCTGAGCATTTAAAACTCAGGTTACCAGAAGGAAACCTTGGTCAGGATGGTTTCAAAAATGAAAAACCTCAAAGAAACAAGTAAAAAGATTTAGGGTAAAAAGTCAGTGGCAATTTCGGTGGAGCAAGATGTCCTCCGTCATCAAAAGGATTTTAATGTAATAGATACACAATCAAAGGTTTACTGATACAAAAGAGAGAAATAAACCCAGGAAGGAACAATTCCGAAGGAAAAGATCCAGTAAAATGACGAGGTCAACAGCTGAGAAGGCAACCTGTTCTGAAAACATCCACGCCACGCCAACGTGAGGACATTTGAGGGCGCGACAAATTTAACGTGCTCCAACCCCCATATATACATGACAGTTTCAAGCTTGCAACTCTTCCGACTAGGTTACCGCAGCCCTCAAAACTGTAGGAACTTTTCTGACTATTTTTATTTCAACCAAACGAAAGTGGTCCATTCTATTAGATCTAGTCTCTCCAAGTTTAGACTCATCTAGTTTTAAGTTGTCGAATACATCAGTGAATGACGCCAGTGTTCTTTTACTGTTGGAAGAGAAACAGATTAGCATAGCAATTGGAAGGTTGCGAGGTCGAAATAAGGTCCAACCAAAAAACCGTCGTGTTACATGGAGGCTGGTGCATTTTGAATCCTCCGGATCCTTAAATTTAATGTTTAGTCAGTTCTTTAAATTTTTACATTTTGGTTTCGTTAAATATCAGCCTAAAACAAACTATGGTCATTTAAGGATCTGTACGAATTTTTTCAATTGCGCTGAAGTCAAATATTTTATACCCGAAAACAAACTGGAAATAGTGTTTAAGCTAATTAAACACATCAACGGATTTGAGGCTAAGCAGATTTGGTGTTTGGCAATGGCTGGGCCACGCATCGGAGCTCCATCTTTTTCTGATGCCAGAATTCAGCCCGAAAGCTGTTTTGACAGCGCTTTTTTTCTTGCTCTATCTCGAATGAAAGGACGAGGAAACCTTTGCTGACAGGCAACACAACGACTGAGCAAACATAAAAGCACCCATCGCACTTTCCCCATTACCAGCGCTTAGCCGGGAGAGTTCAATATTTCTGGAACTGCTCCCCTCCTGCTCGAAACCATAGTGGAACTGCTCGATAAGGGGACATTTTCTGGTGAAAGGGCAGGAAAAGGGGTAAGGATTCCCGACTAAACGGCGGCAAAGATCGGTGTGAAATGGCAAGAATCATGAAACCATCGGGCCCTTGGTCTTTGAAAGGGAAAAAGGTTCCTCCCGCTTGTGACCCCAAGCAGGTGATATCTGTCGTAGTGACTCTGAAGGTAAAAGCTCATTGTCAAACCGTGAAACAACAGGGGAGAATAGATCTTTTGTGAAAAGGGTAAGATCTGAAAAAGACTAATGGTTTCGAATGTCAGCAGAGGAAGGTAAGCAGAGATGGGAGTGGAAAACCCCTTTGGGTGTTCGCATAGCCCTGGGCATCGCTTTGGGGATGGATGGTCCGAAAGTCCAGGAACCCCCCTTGGTTCGCAAAAGCTGCGTTTAAGGGGGACGGGGAAATGCTCGGGGTTGTAAATTGTGGGTTTCGGACAAAAAGGGGAGGACCGCAGTTGAGAAGAGTTCACGGACGTTAACTTTTGACAGGCGTCACCAATGCTCTAGTCCTGGAATGCCAGTCAGCGAAGGGTTAGGCGTTGAAAAAAGATGCGGTCCAGAGATTAATGTTTTTCGCAAACTTTTTACCACTGCACCTGGTCTTAAAAGAGATTAATTTCAAAGGGAGGTCAGTGCAGTTCAAATTGCCACAATTGTCGCTTAGATTTCGCATTGAAGTTTGACACAACTGCATTTTATTTGTAGTTGTATTAAGATCTTAACTAGTCATTGTTCCTCCACCGGGGACTCGGCTTCCCTTTGCGTCTGCAAACTGATCAATTTTGACTCTGATAATTTTCAGAACCGGATAAACGTCAGAGTAGGATGACCCATGCGTTCTGAAAGGGGTTAGTTATTTTAAAATTAAAAACAACCAAGAAAGCCATTTAGATAGGTAGGTATTTTAATTAACGTCTCATTGGAGCAATTCCCCCCAACGGGTATTAAAAACCTCAAGAATATATTCACTCCAGCAGTCTTAGATCAAGCTATTTAGTAAACAAAATATTTAAAAACTGGAAATACCTCAGATAACTTTGAAAGTACTTCTCTTGTAGGTGGCTACATTTCTAAACGCATTTGAAGAACACAATTTACAATACACCATTTTGAATCACCCAACATCTTAAACCTTCGTATCAAAATAAAATTGCAAATATGAGATTAACACAGGGAATTGTGTACAATCTCTCTCGTTTTTTCAATACAACGCCAGCTGTGTCGATTCAAGTAAAAGTCACATGATTTGTGATGATGCATGTTATGGCTCAGTCAGAAAAAACGTTAATTGAGCTGAAACTTTGCAAAAAGACCCCAACCGAATTCGGGTAAGGGAACGGTATTATTTCTAGAATGTTTTTCTAGATTAAGCCTGATATACAAACATACATGTATAATACATATATATATATATATATATATATATATATATGTATATATATATATATATATATTCACGCACGGGAATGCATATACATAATTTGTAATTGAGTTAAAAAAAAATATGACTTCATTACATGTTAGTAATTAAATTTTGATTCACATGAATTATTTTTCACTCAGACCACATCGAAAACGTGATTGATACGAGTTTAATGCATTCTGCCATTGTTAATAGAAACAGCAGTTTCAAATTTTATGGTTTGTGGTTTTTGTTGTCTTTAGAGAGTTAAAAATTGTTAAAATGCCGTGTATAAAAGTATCTAATGCCTCGCCACTGGAAAGTACTTAGAAGACAAAGTACATTGAATAATTACTCAGTTGAGTAATCACACAGTTATGTGGTGTTGAACCTCCTGGTGAATGTTTTGACGAGGTATATCGCCGTTAACAAAATTAATGCGATAGGGATGGACGATATATAGTCGAAAGGGGGAAAAACTAACCGAATCTAACCAGATTTGGAAAAAAACTAACCAGAATTTGATTTTGTCATCAAAATATCGGCATTACCTTGGTGGCGAGACATCTCATCGAAACCATTTGAAAGGTTTCGCATTAGTTTCGTGTTATAGACAGAATACAGCCACCAACTCGAAAAAAAATGAACCTGGAGGCACTGTTTTCATGACAAACACAGCAGTGTACAATGACTAAATTTAAACAATCAGCTCTTAAAAATTCTACAAACTCAAGAAGCTCAAAAGAAGCTTCCATAATTCTACATTCCAATAAAACTTTAAAATATAATGACACCACATCACAAAAATCAGTTTAAAAATAAATAATCGTATTTATAAAATATAAAAGTTTCTAAAAGCCGTTTCAAAACTCATGCAATAAAATTGCCACGGGGTAGAAAAAACACACCTCCATCTGTTGGTTGAACTTGACGCATTTCGTCATGTCCATTCCTAAGCACTATTTCATGGCCATCGGAAGAGCTGCTATTTTGATTGAGTTGATGAGTTGGACTAGTTGAGTCGGAAGGAAATTTGTTTTCTTTTTTGGCTTTCATTCGGCGGTTCTGAAACCAAATTTTGATTTGCCTTTCCGTGAGACCCAGCGAATGAGCGACTTCGACTCGCCGCTTCCTGGTCAGATAGCGATTGAAGTGGAACTCCTTCTCTAGCTCGAGAGTCTGATGACGCGTGTAGGTCTGTCGACTCCGTTTCGGTCCCGGTTTGGAATCTGAAATGGAAAAAGAACTGTAAGCTATACATACTGGAAAACAGTGTCGGACTAGCGCACCGGAAAATCGGGAAATTCTGGAAAGGCTGATGCGTCCAGGAGTTCGGTAAAACTTTCAAAACAAATGGCATTAGACATGGAGTTTATTTTTTCTGTAATTTAAACGGTTTTTTTTTTTAATTAGAAAGACATTTAAGCGTCACTCAAACCGTTAGGCCTCGCCCAGGACTGGATATTGGGGTTTTATGGCGTAAGGTCCAAAAGGAGGCCTTGCTCAGAAAGGGTAATAATTTGAAGTACCATATTAGTAAAGGATTTACCACATGTACATTCTTTTAGTTCAAAAGTATAGACCGCAGTAGAGGCTAACACCTTAACCACCAGACCGGTTGGTCGGCACAATCAAAAGCAAAATATATAAAAGTACGTAATAAAAAATACGTCGAATTGAGAAAGTTGATTTTAAAAATGAGGTTTGGTTTAAAATACACAAGTATTTGTTAAAAAATGAGATACATAAAAAATGTGTCGGCGTTTTTTTTAAAGGTAGATTCTAAAAATTCTTTATGAACGAAAATAACTTCAATAGGGTATCCCCATCTTAGTTTTGATAGTTAACTCTCCTGTCTAGACGTGGTATCTTGTCATTATCAAAACTGACCTAGACCTTGATGAATGAGATATCTCGTTATCAGCAAAACTGACCAGATCTTGATCTTGTTATAAAAAGTCGGAAATATTTTGATGACGAGATATATCGTCAGTGGCAAAATTGGTCAGATCTTGGACGAGATATCTCGTCGAAACCACTTGGAGGGTTAAAGAGGTCGTGAGATGCAGTTCAGGAAGTGATGAATTACAAATGCGTTAAAAAACCTTAGTAATTAAATAAGATAAAAGCAATGCTTTTTTTTTTTTTTTGGCGAAAGGCCCATATTTGGCCAAACCGCACCAAACAATCAAGTAAATAGACGTACATACACAAGAAACATTTTACTGTAAGATATAAACACATTCAGGATAAATAATAAAAAAAAACTGTCTTTGGTGTAACTAAAGTATATTAAGATTAGTTATTTAAAGCAATATATATATATATATATAATTTGGATTACATATCATTATAAAAAAAGAACAGCAGACTAAAAAAACTTTTGCAGCTATCCTATTGTGGAACTTAGCAAGAGACGTTTTGTTTTTCTACTAAACAGCCTAAATATAAGGTTTGGTCCCAAAATATCAAGTTGTGTGGAAAGTTATTGCTTAAAACTTGGTCAGTTTTGATAAATTGGTTAAAATTGATAGATCTCGTATACATTATTTTTAATAGATTGTCAATATTTGAATTCATATAATAGTTTGTTCACTTAAAATCAAATGAACTCATTTGGTAAGTGTATCTCAATCGTAGAGAAAAAAAAATGTAAACTTTAAACAAATAAGTTTGCATAAGAGGGATAGGTTTGGAAACATTTCTAAACACGAATTTCTCCATTCGCACTTTTATATATACAACAGATTTTACGAGGTTCATATTAAAAAATGTTCAATAAATGCAATTAAAACTTGAAGTACAGAGAACATTTTGAAATCAGGAGAATTTGAAAAATCTCAATCTGAGAAACAGGTGCTTTTGCTTAACCCTCCTAGTGCTTATCTCGACAAGGCTTCTCGCCATTCGCATAACGGACTACATTTAGATGATTGAGATATTCATGTCATGTGATAAGAAAAGTGACCAGATCTTTATCTCGTCAGAATAAAGAACATCGCTAATATCTTGAAGGCCAGATGTCATCAACGAAATTCGTCAGATCTCGACTTAAGTACAAAAAAAGACTTACTTTGAAATAGACTTGCTATAATTTTCTATTATATATTTGATGTTAGTGGAAATCCGTCAAAAATAATCGAAAATGAACACTCTGCTGTCCACAGAATTAGATCAAATTTTCACGCTAAAATAAAAAAAATCCGATCTATTTCGGTGATTTTGAAAGTCCAGTCACCTTAAGCTCCCATTAGTCAGTCGAAAAAGGCACCCAATCCAAAAACCTGTCTGATTTATTTGATGAAATCTACGCACTCGTTTGTATCACACCTTACAAAACCGTTATTACCAACAAAGGCCCAAACGCGTCCTTTTTCTATCGAAACAAATGGGCCTTTCTTTGACGACATTTCGGACAAACCGCATCGAAATGGAACAGTCAAACGGCGAATGTAACGATTAATCCGAGCCATGTTAACATGTTTAGCTAGCAGAAACAAGCAAATAAACGGATTTCACGGCCATCGGCATTCAGCAACTTGGCATTCATACACAGATGATGCGTGATGGTGGAACAAAGGATTAGAGTTCCAAAACAAGCGATGGTACAGGAGAGAGATACCTTCCCGAGGAGAAGTAAATAGAAAATACCTCTCCGAGAAGAGGCTCGTAATGGACCTGATTAGTTTAGTTAATCAATCCATCTTCTAACTCGTATATTCCCAACTCGTGTATCTTGATTTTAAGACACGGAGGTTTAGTCGATTCGGAGGTTGTCTTGCTCCAGACTTTCTGCGAGCGGGGAGCAAAGGAAGGAGAGTCTAGGAAATTCACTATTTTCAGAAAAGCTAGTGTTAAATGAAGAGTATTTAATTCGTTTATGAGCTGAGCCTTGTTCCAAAGGGGAAAGAGATCTTTGTTTGGGTACGGACCTTGATTTACGACGGGGGGTAAATATTCATGAGTACAGGGATAGAGAAATTAAAATAAGAGCGAATGTGCCCGGAATTGCGAGCAAAAGCGGCATATCGTTATACGCAGAACTCTTCTTGTTTGGATCCATGGGGTAAGCGATAATTTTATACCATCCAGGTGGTTTCGACGAGAGTCAGTAAATGTAGGCAATTGACGTCACACTGGAGCAAACACAGCGGGCTATTGGGGATGGTCCGGGAGCAATTTTTAACTACGGAACTATGACAACACAACGGGCTATTGACGAAGGTCCGGGAGCAATCCCCTAAGGGAAAGATCCGAGGACAACACCACTTAATTTTGAACCATGGTCAAATGACGAGGCAACACCTGAGCTGGTACCCCACTCTCCATACTTCCTCACCACTCCAACGTGAGGACATCTGAGGCAACGGCAGATTTAACATGCACCAGCCCCCTTGTACACGACATTCCTTGGCTGGATTCGAACTTGCAACCTTCTGGCCAGGCTACCGTTGATGAAAATTCGGGATTCAACAGGTGGTTAGTGATAAGATAAAATCTCATTTCTTAGAATTTTATAAACCTGTTGATTGAAACAATCACTATGAAAATTTCTAATCCAACTGAATAGTGGCAAAATCTCGATAAAAATGTATTCCCTGAAATTGTAAAAAATATGTTACATCAAGCAAATAGGAAATTTTTGAATCCTACTGTGATTCCAGGTACAAACAGGTTCGAATCTTACCTGGGTGTATTTCTCTACTGTGTCAGCAAAATTTATACTGTCTGTATGTCCATTACTTGACACTGTTTTGTGTTTGGCGCCAGATTGACCCAATATGGATAAAAAAAAAAAAAACCAAATCAAACCAGACAACCATGTCAATAAAAAATCATACTTTAAATTTGGAATCCTACTGTGGTTTCAGTCACATTCACTTCAAGAAAAATTCATTTCATAAAAAGCTGTAGAGTATTGCATAAAACAATTCTTATGTAAATTTTCAATCTTACTGGTAAGTGGAAACATGTCAACAAAATTTCACTTAGTAAAATAGTCGTCATTGCAAAATTAGTCTTACCTACCTTATTCGACAGCATACTGTTTAAGGACTTTTATCCGTTCTATAGGCAGAAAAGTCGTTTTGTACACTGAACATAAAACGCAGAAATAATGGTTGGATTTCCTGCAAGGGCCTTATAGGGCAAAGCTGAGTCAAATTCAAGAGAGTCAGCGTCAAGTAAATGGTCATACAAAAAGAAAGTTTGTTGAACACAGAAGAGAAATACTTAGAGTTACAAGAATCGTACGGCAAAAAAATGGCAGGCATGTAGTTAAATAATGTCGCACTGGAGCAACACAACGGGCTATTGGTGAGAGTCTGGAATCAATAGCAAAAATAATCGATCGAAATCTATTAATTCAGTAATGGTAGCAGTTGCAATGGCTCCAAATATTCAACTCTAGATTTTGACTGCGAGAGAACATAAATAACTAGTCTCACCTTTGGAGTGAAAGCATAGAATAAATTTCAAACACCTATTTTTTAATAAACCTCCTATCTATAGTAAAACAATATAAGGCTGGATGCATTGAATTTAAATTTCTAGCGCTGGAAATTTTTACTTTTGAGAAAGGGAAACTTATGAGGAAATTCGATAAAAGAAAACCAACCTTGTTCTGACCATATTTAAAATTTTATTTTCTAAACAGTTAAGTTTTTAAATAAAAATATATCAATGAGTTTAATTGATGCTATTTATAAACCTATAACTGCTAGAAGATTTCTTTCCATGTTATTTTATTCCTTTTCTTGCTTGTTCCTGTACTATAAAAAGCAAGATGATGAGATTAATTTTTATAAGTCGATTGAGATACAATCATTCTCACAGAAATGTAAGTGCATACAAATTCTAATACGTTTTTTCTTCTAAAACCAAACTTTGAAAATTAAAAAATTCATTAAATGTTCAAGGATTGGAGCTGAGTTTTCAAAACTTGGTCCAGTTTAAAACTTTATTGGATTAAAAACAATGTTTTCCAGTTAATAGGAAGATTCATGGTTATATAAATTGAATTAACATCGCACTGGAGCAACACAACTGGCTATTCATGGTAATATAGAAAATACACAATGCAAATTATATAAATATTGCAATTACTTGTGGTACTTTTACGTTCTTTATAATAAACTGGCAGATATACTAAATATTTGTATGATATGCTTTTTACGTTCACGAATGAGTTTTACAAGCTAAAATGTTATCACTGAAGACAACAAGTCTAAAAAAATCTTAGAGAATTGACAACATTTATTGACTATAACGTATTAGAGATTATTAAGGACTTATTCAATTTCAAGACCTATGAAATCGAAATAGTTATTAAACTTTGCACTTTATGAACTAAAAAAATTGCTCCAAAATTAAATGTAAAACATTGTTTTGATTACTACTTGTATCTTAGTCTAATTTTTAATATCAAGCATTAAGTTTAGTAAACAAACTTGTATGAATACTCTTCATACTAGTATTATTCATATTTGAAATTTGAATCGAAATCATTATTTAATTTTTATTTATTTCTCATTTTTGGAAGACAAAAGTCTTTATAATCAGATTTATTTGCTCCTTTGTCGTATTGAACATTTAAGTTGATACAAATACTGTTCACAATAGATAACATGTAAATTACATAAAAAAATACATAGCATAATAAATAACATAATAAAATAAATAACATAATAAAATACATAACATAATAAATACATAATAAAATGCTGAGACCTGAATCAAACCCCATATGAAGAAAAATATACAATTATTTTATTTTCGATGGTATACAATTTCCAATAAAGAAACTCTGGTTCGGATTTTTAAGTTTACCGCATTTATATTTCATTTTTAAGGCACTAACTATATAATTTGATATAGATGTTTCACATTGTAAAATAGATATACAAATCGAGTCATGAACCGTTGCTTGGATTTGGTTTTTTTCCCCCTACTTTCCGATTTTTCCAGGTTTGTTTAAAGTATTTAACTATTAGCAGATATACGTCATTTTGTAATTATATTATAATAAATGACACAATCGAATCAAGTTATGTGTAAACTATATTCGGGTTAGTTGTTTAAATATTTGGCAAAAAAAAATTCAATCAGATAGTACGCATAAAATGTATTGAAGGTTTAAATGTTATATGTAATATATATTTGGTTCATATACGTTAAGTTAGATACATACAAATCGTATTATGATCCGCAGTCCAATTTGTTTTGTTTTTCTTATCCTGCTTTTCAATTTTTTCCCCTGTTAACGTCTGATTTCTTAAAAGTATTTAATTATAAGCAGCTACATGCTATTTGTTATTAGTCATAATATAATTACAAAACGAATATAAACAACACGATATGTGTAAACTAGAATTGGGGTAGTTTTTCTGACATCAAAATGTTTAAAAATTCGACTACAAACCTCACAATTCAATCTGATAGTACCATATAAAATTTAATCAAGCTTTAAATTTTATATGCATCGTTCGTTAAATCATGTATACAAATCGAATTATGGTCTGCAGTTCAAATTACAATCGGGTGAGTTTATCATGATCTCCTATAAAAAACAAAGCAGAGTTCAATCCGATGGTACATGTAAAATTTTATTTAGATTCTATATGCATCACACTTCGAAGTAGATATCCCAATCGAGTCGTATGATACGCAGTCCAACCGTCCGTTTTGTTTTCATGATCCTGTTTTCCAATTTTTCCAGGTCAATATTTGATTTCTTAAAAAGTATTTAATTACAAGCAGCAACTCTGCTGTTTTGTAACTATATTACAACAAACCGCACAAACATATAAAGATGTGCAGATCGTATTATGACGTAGTCTGGATTAGCGTTATTTGTTTTCCGTGTACGTCGATCAAAACGCTGAGATGTTTGGTAAAAACAAACCAAATTCAATCTGCGCTAGTATGTATGAAATTTAATTAAGAACAACCACGGACCAAATAGCGTGCGAAAAACAAATCCAGCAAAAAGCCGGAGTGTTGCTCATTATTATTCAACCATGAGCTGAGCAGGTCAAAAGAGCAAGTCAGAACTGGAGCCAATTTCAAAAGCGATAAAAACACGTGGATTTTAAAACCGGTTACCATGCAAGTTTCCGCGTGGTTCTCACTTCCACAACGTCATGTTTCTGTGTACTATGATGTAATATCACGTTTTACCTGTTGTTATTGCGATAAATTCTCAAGCGCATTTGTGTTATTTATCGCTGGGCTATAATCGTTCACGATAACTCACGCAAACTAGGGATTGCAACCTTTGGGAATGTTATGTAAACTCGGGCTTAAATTACTAGTATGCGTTTAACTTTAACGTGAATTTGATTCAGAGAAATACTGGAATTCAGGTTTTGTGAAGTAGGAAATTCTTTCCATTTTAATTTAAGCTTCCAAGTGGTCTCGGCAAGATATCTCGTCCATCAAAATCTGACCAATTTTACTAATGACGAGGTTTTTCGGTATTAAGACATTGCTGAATTTTTGATGCGATTAATAACCGATTAGTTTTTGTCAGATGACGAGATAACTCGTCAATCAAGATCAGGTCAGGACAACCACCAGGATGGTTAAACATGTTATGCAAATATTATTTTTATTTACGCTCGAATTACTGAATCTTTTTAAATGCATCACAATCAAAACAAATAACTAAATACATCAATTTAAAACTTTGCCATTCAACCAGTTCGACCTGATAGATTTCATAAGACAAATTGATTCTTAGTTTCCTAAGTAAATTTCGGGAAGTAAGTAAATATTTACTCTCGCGTTTCATTCAATATAATCATATTCCATAAAAATCCAAGCATGAATTAGTTTTGAATAAAATCAAGGAATGAAATACATTTACTAAATTTTTAGCTAATTTGCTATTTTGAAATAAACATTTCCATGTAATGTAGCAAAATATTTTGATAAACAGGTGACTTCTAAAAACATGAATAGTCGTAAACATTCTATAGCCATTATATATATATATATATTGTATATAAGGTTAGATTTAACTTAATAATTTCACTAAAAAGCACCTACCTTCTTCCTTACTTCAATGTTACCGGTAGAGTTTTCTAACTTAGGTGCTTTTTTATGTTAGCAAGAAATCATTACTGATACATTTATCTTGTCCATACCAAATTAAGTTAATCTAAAAGGTAGTTAAAATAATTAGGATTTTAAGTGTGCATATTAGTATCTTACATTGAACTGTTTCCAAAGCATAGCATTGATTCACGAGTTGTAAACACGGAAAATCAGATCACATACACCAAATGTGTGCTGTTCCATCAAAAACGTAATTTTCTCAGCAAAATACACATAACAGCACGTGATTTGATGCATGGCCGCCTACAGTTACAGCAGAGGCATCAACGGAATTTATAATAGGATTTAACAGGTGAAGTTAATCCCACCTTTCAGACGAATCGATCAAACATGAAATAAAATTTTCACTTACTTGAGTTCGTTTTCATCCAGGCATAGTCAGTTTTTGGAAGACTGGAAACTGTCTTTTGATCAACCACTGGGGAGGTACTTACCCCAGCTCTTGTGGTGATGTTTTCAGATGCATGAGGAACTGATGTAGGAACTTGCTCGTAAGGAATGGTGTTCGGTGGGGTAAATGCCGGCGATATCATTCTGTAGCTATCAAAGTCACCTGTCTCAGCAGCACCTTCAGTTTGTCTTATGTCTTGTCTGTACGGCAACGTGCTTGGAGATTGCTGGTAATAGTTCTGATTGCAGTAATTGGCGTAATAAGCTTGAGGAACTAATTGCGAGTGCTCGTACCTCGATGGTCCGTTGAAGACGGGATAGTCATACGGTGGTGTCTTATCTGGTTGTGGGAGTGTCATCTCGCTGGACACGTTATATCTTGGTGAAGCAAGTTGGTCATTATATCTATCGTAAGGTGCGATGTAAGGGTAGGCTTCGTACGCCTTCGCCATCGTACTCTGATGAAAGTGCGGGTCCATCCCGTTGGCATACACGAGGTCCGGCAAGCCATTGTTGAACGACGAAGTCATATTGTCCTGTAGGGTCGCGCAGATGATTTGTGATTCTTCTCTGTAACTCGCGTTCATCCTCGCACTACCCCGATTTAATCATATTCAGTGAAAACAACACCACGTGACGTACGCTGACCAATCCGGAGGCGTTGAGCCGGCGTGTCATTCAGGGAAGACCACGTTCTATGCCAGTGACAGGATCAGATGGAAAAGCTGCGATTTTTCCCCAATCCCTTTTCTTTGGGATAGGCGGGGGGCAACAATGATGCTCAAACATGCCTCCCCCCGAAGTCCTCCCCCTCGTTTCACTTCGCGGCTGATTCATGCGCTCGCCGAGGTGTTGAAAGGGTTTCACATGAGCGCTTCATTTTGTTTTTAATCTGAAGGGTACTTTTCCTTATTTCTATCCGCGGGTGGTCTCTTTTTTTCCCCGATTCTGCTTTACCGATACTTATGGCTCGCAGGTTTTTCCCATCGCGAAATTAGGCGCTGTGGTTTTTTTTTCTCTTGCTTTTCTTCTCGCCGCGTGCTGTTTCTTTCAGGTTCGTCCCCCTTCGGTAAATGAGAGCCGGTTCCATAAAGTTTTCAGAAGCGCGCTCGCATACGCCTTTCTAATGCTGTGTAGTCAAGCGAAAAAACACAAGGTTTTAATTAGATTTGAAGAACAGGTGACGCTGCCTCGCATTTCCCAAAGTAGCGCATAAATATGGTTTGAACAGGCTGCTTGTTGGTTTTAGTTTGCTTTTTCAAACCCTTGAATTGCACTGCTCACATCCAGGTTTGGCCGACCAACCGGTATAGTGGTTAAGGTGTTAGCCTCTAGATCGGAAGGTTCCTGGTTCGAATCCGGGTCCGGGCATGGATGTTTGTAAGCGTATGGTGTAGAGGCGGCTGGTGCACCTTAAATCTGTCGTGGCCGAAAGTCCTCACGTTGGGTTGGCGTGGAAGTTTGGAGAGTGGGGTGCCAGCTCAGGTGTTGCTTCGTCATCTGACCGTGGTTCTAAATTACGAAGTGTTGTCCTCGGATCTTTCCCTTAAGGGACTGATCCCGGACCGTCGTCAATAGCCCGTTGTGTTGCTCTAGTACGACGTTAACTAAAATTACCAATTACCATCCGGGTTTGGTATTGACTGCTTTCCAAATACCCTTTGGCACGTACGCTTTTGGACCCTTGTGCTATGAAACCATATTAGGCAACCAACCTAGATCTGCGATTTACAACCTTTTTCATTCATGGCACAAACAAACTAGTTACTAAAATTCTATGGCATTCCAAAAAATGGCTATTCCTTTGATTGATTTACAAAATATAGTAATTACCTACCATATTTACTCCAAATTGGATTTAACCCAGCAAGTGGTTTCGACAAGATATCTCGTCCACTGAGATCAGATAAATTTTGCTAATGACGACGTATTTCGTCATCAAGGTATTGCCAATTTTATATGATGACCAGATCTTGATCTTGTCAATGTTCGTTTTTATGACGAGATATTTCGTCCAATATCTGGTCAGTTTTGCTAATGACGACATACTTCATCGAGACAACCAACAAGAGGGTTAAATAAAAATACCCTAAATTAGTCATAGCGATATTAAAAATATGTGTCGTATTTGAAATTATTTGTGAACCCCTCTGTCAAAAGTTCAAAGCTAAACCGTTGAAATGAAATAAACACACAATTTAAATTTTCACCATCCGTAAAACTGTCATTCTTGTGCCGTAGCAGTTGAAAATCGGTGACTTAGATTAATATAATTGTTTTAACGCTAGACTTATGCACTCTACTGCACTTATATAGTTGATAAAAGCCATTCCTTGTCAATTAAAAATTCCATTTCTCTGTTTTTCAACTTTAAAAAAATATTCGATTTCGATAAATTAATACCATCTTTTGCTTATCTAATCTATTGTCCTTATTTTTGTTAAAATTTAATCAATGTAGTTGTTTTTTAATAAGTTGAAACAACGAACAACAGTGCGGTTGAACGTCTTTTGAAATGACAATAGAAGTACAGTTGAACTCCATTAGACATTTCCGAATGGATCATCGTTTTTATTCTTTACTTCGTGAAATAGAGGTGTACTAATTCAAGATGCATGAAATAAAAGTGAAATTTGAGTAAAGCGGGATAATAAGCAAAGTAGTTTATTTTCCTTAAAACGCTATGTTACACGTCAAATCTGTCTTTCAAAGTTATTAACACGTTCCCTGTATAACTGGTTCTAAGTGCCCTTTTCAGCCTTATATACTGAAAGAGGTGCACGTTATAGTTTGGTAAAAATGTAAAAATTATCTATTTTTCGCTTTTTGCGAACTACAAACTTAGAGTCGGTTGGTTGATTTTGTTTCAATGGCGCTAGGTTCAACAATGGACAAGCCATGCCAAAAGTAAGTTCAAATAAAATATAGCCGCAATAAATTTTATCAGAATAACAATCAAACCTAACATTGAAATGGGTGATAAAAACATAAAGATGAAAGGAAATAAAAAAATTTAATGAAACGTATCAAAAAGGTACTGCGTAAGAACTCGTCATCATCATAAAAAGTAAAATGCACAATTTAAATGCGTTGACAAGAACGTTAATTTAAAATTGATGAGATGTTACATTTTAAAACTTATAGAAAGGTTTTCCTCTAAAAAGATGAAATATACAATCAAACTTAATAGAATATAGATCGGAACTATAAAATGAACGTAACAAAAATGTTATTTCGTATTGAAAGTAAAAAAAATCTTATATAATTTTGCCTGTAAAATCAGTTTTACTGTGTACTGAAATCGGTACACAAGGAGGCAGATAATATGTTAATGAATAATCAGTCGTAAACATTTATTGTTTAAATCATGACATTGATGCAAATAGTTTAACTTGTTCAGGATTAAACTCAAAGGTTACAAATCGTGTTTTGGAATACAAATTGATCTAATTAGGACGGGAGATAAGAAAATAAATTAATGACAGTACGCAAAATTAATAAAATAACAATATATTAGAATGTTTTTTTATTATTCAATTCACGTTATTGATGCAAATAGTTTAACTTGTTCCGGATTATACCCCAAGGTCACAAATCGTATTTTGGAATGCAAATTGATGTAATTGGGACAGAAATAGGAAAATAAATTAATTGATGGCATATAAAACCACTCACTACATCGCTAGAACATCGGGTCATTGGCACTCATCTTTACTGTGACTTTGATAAAAGAATATCTTCAATTTAAAGTAATTCTTAATAGAGATTTGTAAGATCGGGTCTCAGAAGCAGAAAGAGAATAAAATAATTTAGGATTCATGAAGTAAACCCATATAATTCAAACTTTGTAACCTGCTGAGTTTAAAATTTTTTCGTGTTTTGAGTTTCCTTGAGCTTAAATATTCGATTTTTTATTTGGCTTGCTTTTTTTCACATATTCCTTCTAGACATCTTAACAGTATCTGATCTTAAAGTTATGTATCACCGATCTGGACAGTCTGCTTTTGCTCATTTGGAAATATATCCGTGTGTAAGAATTTTTATATTTCAAATAATACCGAATAGATACCAAATCCTAAGGATCTGTGCTCCTTGGGGCCCCAATAATTTTATGGAGAGGACTAGAACCTCATTTAAATATTGTGAATGTGTATTTAAATAAGTTATTCCAACAAGATACACTCATCAAAGGTTACAAATCGTGTTTTGGAATGTAAATTGATCTAATTAGGACGGGAGATAAGAAAATAAATTAATGACAGTACCAAAGCCCGACACCTTTGGGCTACAAATGTTTTATGTGGTTTCCTGCCTCCCTCTAATATAAATCTTGCAAATGTACCGATAATTTTGTTATAATGATCTGTATAAACACAAAATTATACCTGGAAATTCCCTCCTCCTTCATAAATTTTACAATACCAATAATAAACTTTAAATTTACCAATAATAATGGTATAATGATCTGTATGTATAGATCATTACACCGTTAGGTATTCCATACTCTTCTATGAATTTTACACTTGTATAATGAACTGTATTTACGGATCATTATATCATTGGGCCTTCCTTCCTCCTGTGTACAGTTTTACAGTACCAAAAATATTTGTATTACAATCAGATATATATAGATAATTATACCGTTATACATTCCCTCCTCGTCCACAAATTTTACAAATGTACCTATATCGGTGGAGACAGCAGTGCCAAGTCCTAGAGACCCAAATACCTTGCTCCATAATATTTTAATGGATGAGATCCTGCTTCCCTCCAACATAAGTATTACAAATGTACTGGTCATATTGGTATGATCTGAATATACAAATCATTATAACAATATCGGTAGAAACAGCAGCGCCAAGTCTTAGAAACCAAATCTTAGTTCCTTGGTTCACAATATTTTTATGGTCGAGGCCCTTCTTTCTCCTATGTAAATTTTATAAATGTACCAATAATATTGGTATAATGATCTGTATATACAGATTATTATTCGATATCATCGGTAGAGACAGCGTGCCAAGTCCCAAAGATATGAATTTATTCTGTTGATAATATTTTTACTATGATCTTTATATACAGATCACTATATTTGATCTGTATATAACATTAGAACAATGATATACAAATCATCGTTCTAATATTATTTAGAGACAGCCTAAGGACTTGCATACCTTTGTCCATAGTATTTTTATGTTTAGCACGGCCTCCCTCCTCCAACATGAATCTTACCTATTGCACCAATATTATTGGTAATGATTTACATAACGAGAAAACACAGTTCCCAAAACATGCATCACAAGTAACTGGAATTTTAGTTGACCCTCATCAGAATAATTCCCCTCAGACGTTCAAAATATCCAATGCCTCAGTCCAGTGTTATTCCAAGAACCGCTTTTGGGTCAGTGAGGAAAGCAATGTCCACGAAAACAACCGGTGCACTCTCTTTCAATTAGTTATTTTTATAAGCACCGGAAAGCGGGGAGATATCGGCTCTGGGAGGGGCAGAGATCCTTTGATCGAGCTTTTTTTTATCACCTGTACTTGGCTTCGAAATGTTTCGTTTTGTTGGAAAAGAGGCGTACAGAAAGCGCATTTCCGCTTGTTTACTGCAACTTAGTGCTCTACTTTTCTGAGTTTTCCGCCCTTTCTTATCGAAGGGGTGCCGTCGACAATGGTACTGTCATCTCTTACTATGGAGCACATTCAACTCTGGGGTCTTCCTTTTATTCACGATGAACTCTCCGGAGGTCCTTTATGTCAGCTGCTGCTTTATAAACGTGGGGTATGAGTAGTATTAATACCGAATTTTATATAATATACTGCCCTGGTGTGTATGTTAGTCAAGTGGACAATATCACCAGGTTTAGTCTTTAGGGTTTTAATGACCGTTAACCCTCCAAGTGGTTTCGACGAGATATCTCGTCCAACAAGATCTGACCAATTTTGCTAATAATATCTCGACATCAAGATATTGCCAATTCTTTGATAACGAGATCAAGACTCGGTCAGTTTTATCTTTATAGCGAGATATATCGTCCATCAAAATCTGGTCAGTATTTTTCGAATGACGAGACCACCACCATGAAGGTTAAACTTTCTGGTCTCTCATGAAAGGTGTAAAAAGAAATATTTATTCCAATATATACTATATTTATTCCATGAAAGGTGTTTTATTCTATATTTATTCTGTATTATCTATTGTCCATGAAAGGTATATTATTCTATATATATATTCTATGTTATGTAATGTCCATGAAAGGTGTATTATTTTATATTTATTCTAGTATATTTTATATTTATTCTAGTATATTTTATATTTATTCTAGTATATTTTATATTTATTCTAGTATATTTTATATTTATCCTAGTATATTCTATATTGCGTAATGTTCATGAATGGTGTATTATTCTATATTTACTGTATTAACATTCTAGTATTCTATATTTACACATTCTATTACGAAAAATGGGAATTTTAACTCAGCATACGTTTCGAAGATGTGGGCATTGCATTTCAATCCCATTATTTTGTCCCCCTACAAACACATTCCAGATCCGCCCTTATTGTCCTATACCATTTACCTGTGACAGGTGATGGATGGAGTCACGTTTATTTGGATGTCTGCTGCTTCTCGAACTTCTTGTTTATCCCCTCATAGTGGAAATAACACAGAGACGTTTGTCCCAGTTTGCTTTCATCCGCTTGAAGGTACAACTTCAGAAAAGAAGCCAGTCCGTCCTGCCCAGCAGTCGACTGTCTGGTGGTGCCCTTATCAATGGCGAAAGCGTGCTAACGAGGTTGTCTGGACACCGTTCAAGGCGTGGAAAACTCGTCACTTTCACTGACAGTAAAATGTGGAAGTCTTCCCCATCTTGTCCCAAGGTAAGGTCCCGCTTAAGGGGGTGAACATGTTGAACTTTGAAGTGATGCCCTCCAAAGGAAGATGCCTTAGGACATGTTGACTAACCCAGGTTCAGTTAAAATGTGGCCGGTGTGGTGCAAATACGACTGAACAAAAATTGAAAAGTATTGATGCATTTTAGAATCTTAAGTCATTCCATTTTTATGTTATAATTTTCATTAACCCTCCAAGTGGGTTCGACGAGATAGCTCGTCCATCAAGACCTGACCAATTTATGCTGCAGCGACGAGATATCAAGACATTGCCTCATCAAGAGGTCGTATCATCTTGTCATCAAGATATTGCCGAATTTTTTAGATCAAGAACTGGTCAGTTTTCTAATGACGAGAGAGATATATCTCCAAGGTCTGGTCAGTTTTTCCTATGACTATACACTTCGTTTAGGCGACCACCAGGAGGATTTAAGGAAGTTGGGTTTTATGGCGTAAGAGCCATATTTGACCAAGCGGACAACGTCAAACACGAGAAGTTAAGATTCAATAACAACGTTGTTTAATTTCTACGAACCATTTCTATACATATTGGAAAAATGTGAAATATTTTTTACTTTCCTCAGTATCTAAATATACCGGTTTGATTTTTGTAAACTCAATATATAGTATTTATTAACTGAAATAATGATTTATATTAAGGAAAGTTTGGGTTCTATAATGACAAGGTTAATTTATCTAATTTCTATTATCCATTTCTAAGAATATGCCGAAGATACCGGTTTGATTATTCTGTATATTCAATAGACATTTACTGAATCCTCATGCTGAGGTAATGGAGAGAGAGGAACAGACTTTTACTTATATACTGAAGTTAAGACTTATCCTTACACTTGACACTCTACTTTCAAAAATAATTCTATAAAACAAATTAAAAATTCACGAAATTTCAATTTCTTTCATAAAATTAAAAGAAAATTACTTAACATTTGGGCTATTTCAATATTATTTATGATACATGTAGGGAATAGTTTCAAGTTAAAAAAATATTCATTTTGAGAAAATCGAATTTAAAGTTTAAAATGTGAGTTAATATTAAATTGAGTTTATATAAAACTAAAAGTATATTTATGTAATACTTCTAAAAGATGAAAAGTATAATGTATATTTTAGATTAGCCTGAATTAATTTACATCTTATACCACCTATTAAACTTTTATTTGAATAATCAAGCGGCGAAGTGATAAAACACATTATTTCTAATAAAACATCAACAATAAAAATTGTAATCAACCGAATACTATAACATTTTCTTAGAAAAGATACCTTGAAGATAGAATATTGGCATCTTGAAAAAATCAAGTTTATAGCTCAAAATTTTGTGTCTATTAATTAAGTTTATTATTTATATCTTTCAAACATCTAATAAGGATTTGGAAAAAAAAAACATCATTTGAAAGAGTATCCAAATCTCTAAAAACACTCAAAATCGATATTTTTGAGCACTTTGGATTCCAACTCCTCTTATTGCCAGTATAAGCGTCACTTTATTCAAGTATTTTACAGCTGCAGGAAAATATTTTCTGAACAAAATACTAATCCTTCATTTTGCAGTAGGAGAAACTTTTAAGAAATTTTCGTCTAAACAAGGAAGAAATTTAACCTTTTTTCTTTTCCTAGAGGGCCGTTTTAGTCATGAGAAATATAAGCACGAGAATGTTCCTTGACGTAGTAATAAAAAAAACAACATTATTTTTAATAAAATAACAGTACAAAAATTGCAATAATTGATTCGTAGAAAATATAATTCGAAGGTAGAAATTTTACATCTTGAGAAAATCGAGTTCACTTGTGTTTATTTGACTATTATTAATATCTTTAAATTAAAGGGCTCCCTATTAAAATAATTATATATATAATTTGAACGAGTAAAAAGATACAAATCTCTAAAAGTCCTTAAATCGATATTTTGGAACGCTATGGATTGATTCTATTTTCTCAATAATTTATTCAAGTATTTTGCAACTGCAGGAAAACATTTTCTGTATGAAATACTAGTCCTACATTTTGCAGTAGGAAAACCTTTAAAACGTTTTCGCTTGATCAAGTAACAAATTTAACCTTTTCTTCTCTTCTCAGAGGCTGTCTCAGTCACGGGAAATAAGCACGAGATATTTTTTTCTCCAGTGTCTTATCTTGCTTCCTTTCGAGTACAAGAGAGCCTATTTCGCATATCATAGCCCACAATCTGGACCACCAAAGAACTCTCGGGATTATAATGGTTTGTTGAAAGAGAAGAAATTAGGCTGTGAAGCGGCGATTTGATTGGTCAGGTGTGGGGTCCGACACCTACTTATTCCAGCTCCACTTCGCTCCACCCCAAGTCTCAGATTCTCAAGTGGTGTTTGGGGCAGGGTAGACGAAAATGGCAGAAATGTTCTTAGCTTAACCCTGCCCTTTCATATATAATTTCTTGTACCTTGTATTTCTCATTGCGTTGACGGAAACAAAGTCTGGACTGATGTCTCCTATCCAGCCTCGTTTGACTATTTAGTAAAGTTTTGTGAAAAATGTAGGAACAGCAAAAAATGATAATTTATTGACATTTAAGTTGCGGTTTCTTTTAGCATAATTTAAACATAAGCTTAAGTTATGAGAAATCGGTTCAACTTTATGCTTATGTGGGTAGCCATTCAGTCCAAGACTTTTTGGTGATCAACATGTTTTTGTGCATGTTAATACGATTGTGTACAACTTTGGTTTCCATGGAAATTATGGAAAATATGTGCTTTATTTTTATTTGCCACTTGAGATGAGTTAAAAGATTATGGTTCTATACTACTTCACAAAATACTTCATCATTGGAGTTTGGAAACTTATGACTTTTTCTAGACGTTTCATTCCCGAACCAGTTGGTGTAGCTTGCTCGATAGCATGTATCGTGCAAGTACAATTTTATATTTATATTAATAAATTTAACGGGGCAAAGTTGTTCACGTATTTTTTTTTTCGATTTTTTGATAAACATGCAGTTAAAAACTTAATCCGCAAATTTGCTTCCATTTGATGTGTCCGTGAATCCAAAGCTAATATTTTTTATTTATGATTCGGCAGACTAAGCTGGGTTATAATGACCATTACTTAGCTTAATAAATAGTAGAGCCTTATACAAAGAGCACACATTTAAGAATTTCAAAGAAAATAATTTTCATTACAAAAAATATGTGTGACATAGGATTTTAGTAGGTTGTGTTGAATGAGTAAGGTTTCGTTCGTCACTCCGTGGTCATTTTTTACTAAACATGAGTTAACTTGACCAGGACCTACCACTTAACCCTCCAAGTGGTTTCGACGCGATATATCATCGAAATCTGATCAGTTTTGTTAATGTACAGACAAAAGTGTTATACTGCTTTACGGTTAAGAAGATATCCAGGCAGGAAAAACTTAATGCTTCGTCGTGCATTAGAGACTGGCCATTACAAGGCAGATTTCGACAAGAAGGTAAAGCGTCAAGTGAATTAAACGGAATGAGTAAAGACAAGGAACAAGAGAGACTAAATAGTTATTGCTTGTCAAGGGGAAAGTGGACTTTCAAAAAAAATTCTGTAGTTATTTTATGATTGTTGTGAAATTTGAACGGTTTGTTTTCTGCGAAAATCCTTTGTATAAAGTTTGGTTATTCAGAAGCTATTAAATAAAACGTGGACAAAAACTTTGATGAATTTGAAAACATGCACATTATTTTCCATGTAATGCCAAAACTTTAGTTTATGTTTAGTTTGTTTACGTATGAATCAGATAAACTCCATTTTGTAAGCGTGTCTCTCAATTGTAAGGCAAAAAAAAGTATACTGAAACACCTAAAATTTTGCTTTAAAAAAAGTTCAGGTTAAGCAACGTTTTAAATAAAAATTTGGAAGCAGTATGAATTTCTCATTTGCACTTAATTAACAGATTGTAAGGACTGTTCAAAAACAATTTCAAGGAAATCAAATGAATCCGATGCTCAGGGAAATTTGAAAACAGAATGCCAAAAAATCTCAATCGGAGAACAACGCGTTTTTGAAGTAGACTTATGTACCACATGTGTTTTAGTTGTAAGTAACTAAGTCAGAAATATCGTAATTGTGTAAGATAATTTTTGCTATCTCCACAGTTTCCATATAAATTGATTTAAACCTAAAATAAATACTATCGACTTCGGTAATTTTGAAAGTTTACTGTCCCGTTACTCATATATTTTTCGAACACTACTTTTTTATTCTTATGCAAATGAGAAAAATATTGTTGCATTGTAATCTGCTTAAAAAGAATATAACTCATCGAAATGCTCATAGTTTTTATTTTTGACCTAAAAAACTAATAGTCTTTATGCAACTGTAAAGCAAAAACAAATCTCAGTTAATGAGTGTCTGCTCTAATACGATGATAAACCATTTTTGTGAAAAAATCTGTTTTGTGACCCTGTGTTAAGTGACCCCTTAGAAATTTTTTTTGTGTGTAAAATACATTAATTTAAGTTGAGAAATCGTTACTTATGAAGCTCATCTTCTTTAAAGGTTCAACACAAAATACACCGTAGAAAAATTATTAGTTTCCAGTTGGATAAAATTAATGCCGCTTTAAAATAAACCTTTCTATCGAAAGAAAAACCACAAACACATCGAGGTAATTCTGTTTAAGTAATGGAAATGCCTCATAGTTCCTAATAGCGCGTGCAATCAATTTCGTCTTTACACCCAGAGCGCGTGAACTGAGACGCGTAAGTCTCATCTCCATCAAATTCCAATCACTGCAGATGGTCACTGACTCGAAGATTCAAAAAAAAAAAATAGAGGAAAATCTTCCAGAATAACAACAGCGTTAGATTGTTTGGACTGCGAAATTCACCTGAGCATTTTGTGCAAAGGCCGAAAACAGTATTACCAAATCCAAAGCATGTGCTTCTGTTATCATTCCCCTGAGGTAGGAGAAGTTGTTTATACTTTCAATTAGTCACAGGACTAACCACGAACAGCGTAAAATTTTGCGGACAACCTAGATTCAATGAATCATTCGATATAAAGGCTGAAAGCAGTATCTTACTAAACTATCATGTCCTTCACTAGAGGTCACCCCCTGTTGGAAAAAACTATTTATACCACCACTTAGTCACTTGAATAACCACAAACAGCTTCAAACATTTTAGACAACCTCATTTTGTAAAAAAAACTAAGGCGGAAAATAGTACACTATCGAATCATCATATCCTACCGAAATTATTAATCATTCACCAGGAGTCCATCCCTGATAGGATTAATTATTATATACCCCCAAATCGAGAGCCACAATACTTGCCACAAACAGCGGCAAATTTTTTGGACAGTCAAGATTCATTGAAGTATTTCATCGAAGGTCGAAAAAAGTCTATTACCTGATCACTATAGCATTCACACAAGATTTATTTCCTGTAGTAAAAATTACCCTCTCAATTAGCTGCATGAAAAACCAGTCAAAATTTTGGACAACCAAGATTCATCGGGGCTTTGTCTTCCAAAACTGAATACAGTATCACCAAATGAATTATTATTCTCCCCAGGTCTATTTCCCTTAAGTGAAAGTATTTAAACCCCTATTTGCCACAGGACAAACCACGAACAAGGTAAAATGTTTTGGACCACCAAGAGATTCAACGAGACTTTTCTTGCTAGTCAGTAATCTATTACGGAATCACCTTATCGTTCACGTGAGATTTATCCCCTTCGCAGGAGAAATTATTTATACCCCCAATTAGCCACAAGAATAACCAAAAACAGATTTAAATTTTTTGGACAGACAAGATATATCGGGACATTTTGTGCAAAAGTCGAAAACTATATTACCGAACCACTTATAATTCGCCTCAGGTCTAAATATTCCCCATAAGAGATTATTTAAACCCCAATTGGAGCCACACAGGACCAACCACAAACAGCGTCAAAATTATTTTGGACAACCGAGATCCATCGAGGCTTTTCGTGCTAGTCAGTCTATTACGGAATCACCATATCATCCACGCGAGGTCTATCCTCCACAGGAGAAATTATTTATACCCCCAATTAGCCACATGAATAACCACAAACAGCGTCAAATTTTTTGGACAACCAAGATTCGTCGTGGGCATTTTGTGCAAAGGCAGACAACAGTCTATCATTCACCCGAGGTCTATCCCCCCCGTAGGAGAAATTATTTATACCCTTCTCAATTAGCGTTAGTCAGACTGTAGAACTAGGTTCTTTATTAGCCGACGAAACGGAAGACCACCTTAGTGTTCGTGCAATGTGCTGGGGGATAGTGGAAGGGGCTCCAAGACTGCGTAATCGGATAGCTTCTTTAACGGGGCTATTACGGTGCAGTTCATGTCAGGTGATATTTATCTTATGTGCTCGTGCCATGTGTCCGAACAGCGAAGCATACGTAAAGTTACGCTCCTCGGTTAGTTTAGGGTCGTAGAACGGCCGATGTGAAAACACCTCACATTTGGCTGTGGGCGTTTCTGGAATGTTTGTTTATTGATTTTTCGGTTTTCATCGACTGATTTATTCATTTTCTTAAACTTCGTGTCATCATTTGTTTTGAGTCAATCGTCCAAATGGCTTCGACGAGGTAACTTGTTCATCGAGATCTGACAACATTTCCTATTGACGAGATATCTCGGCATGAGAAATGCCGAATGAATTCCGAGTGATGAAAATGTTGCTGTGTATGACAAAATATCTCGTCGTCAAAAATATCGATGGAACTCCGAATGATAAAGAGATTGCCGTCTTTTGATGATGGCGAGATCAAGATGAGGTCGGTTCTTCCTAATGACGAGATATCTCGTCCATCAAGATCTGGTTAGTTTTGCTAATAAATACATACGTTGTCAAGACAGCAACCAGGAAGATTAAGACGAGGGTAGTTTTTTAAAACGGCCCCACGCCAAAGAATCGAATCCGTATTTGATTGTTCGGGTAAAGTTTTGTTTTGCGGAATGCTTTAAAATGATCGGGCATAAAACTTTCATGTAAAAAAATAATCAGAATAATCTACGTTATCTTTTGATTTGCTGAATCTAGTTTAATCAATGACTCTCTTACCGGTACAGTAGTCACAGCGTTTGTTAGTACCCAGTAGGCGTGCCGCGGTAGCCCAGTAGGTAGGGTTGAGGATTAGTAACTGGAGGGTCGCTACTTTGGAACTCGATCCACCAGAAGAAAATCGTATGCGTAAAGGCTGATGCACGTTGAAACAGTCGTCGCTTCAAATATCATCACATTGGAATATTGTGGATGTTTGGAGAGTAAATTGCCATATCAGATATTGACCTGGTTATCTGACCGTGGTTCAAAATAAAAATATGATTTCGGATCTTCCATTTCGACATTGATTCTGTTTATAAGTTGTTCTTTCTCAGTTTGTAAAATAACGAATGTCGAAACAAGAACTTTTAATCAATGTAAATCCAAGTTTGCTGTTACTTACATAATTACTTACTACTTACTTATTATTAACTTTTTATTTTATTTTACATGAGTATTTCTTATAAATGTTTAAAATTTACTATTAATTGTTGGTTTGGTCGTTTATTTGATACTTTAAAATAGTTTTTTGAATTTTATTTGTACTTGCGTTTGTTGCAACCTGTCCATTGTCGGACCCTTACACCGTTAAACATAAATAAAAAAAAAGACCTCATTAACAAAATCTGTCAGATCTTGATGGACGAGATATCTCGTCGAAACCACTTGGAGAGTCAAAAAGGTTTTTTTTAAGCAACCCATTGTTTTAGTATCTTCTTATTGCCTACTCTCTATTTTCCCTTGGCCTCTCAAGATTCACTTAGAGCCCCACTTCGGAAAGAGTGATCTAAAAGTAATATAGTTGTGGTATTTTTAAAAATACATTACACCCCCATGTTACTCACGTTGTCTGATAGCCCCAAGCTGATTTGAATCAGTCCTAAAGCATTGTATATAAATTATTGCAACTAAAAAAACATTCAAGTTTTCTCGCCATGGTTTCCCGTAGGTCGTGCATCAAGTTTTGCTGCGGCGCGATTGTTGTTCAACAATGAGACAAATTATCCGCATCACGAATTGGTGGGATTGCAGTTTGGAAATTGAATGGCGTCCCTAATGCCGCCATTGGAGATGGCGGAATATTGCATGCATGGATTACATCTTATTTAAGAGGTGGAGGAACCTAAGGTGGGGAAACAATTTCGATAACACTGTTTTCAACCTACCGTTGAAGTCCCGTGAGAATATTTCGTACGATTGGTGTTAAGCATTTCCGTTCGAAATGCAAAATTCTCCTTTTTCGTTCTTTTCTTCGTTCTAACAGCCTACAAGTTCCGAGAAAGCTTAATTTACAGAAAACGACTGATAGCATTCAATTGATAATATCGTCAGTGGGGATGGTATGGTAGACTTACACAAAACATCATTTGCGAATGAAAGTCTAATTGCATTCAACTGGCAATACCGTCACTGAGAATTGTCACCGAGGCGCTCTCCAATTAGGCATTTTGAACTTTTCATTAGAGAGACTCTACTGCAATTGAAGAGGCCACAAATATTTCTAATCACCTTCGATGACAAAAAAATGTCCAATGCGGCCCGACACATTTTGATTTTCTAACGAACCAGCGCATTACTACACAGCAAGCAATACCGTCGTTAAGCATAATCTGGTAGTAAAAAGCTTTGTAAAAGAAAAAAAAAACGACTAATAGCATTAACTAGCAATGCCTTCACTGAGAATACTCTGGCAAAGATTCTCTGTCAAAAAAAATTTCATTCATTGTAAAACGACTAAAAGCATTCGACTGGCAATAAATACCCTCAATGACGATACTCTGGTAAAAAAAATTTAATTTGTTAAAAAACAAATAACAACATTCAACTGGCAATACCATCGATGGGGATAATCTTGCAAAGATTTATATAAAAACTTAATTTACCAACGAACGACTGATAGCATTCAATTCACAATACTGTCACTGAGGATACTCTCTCTCTCTGGAAAAGAAAAAAAAACTTCATTTACCAAAAAACGACTAACAGTATTCAACTGGCAATGCCTTCACTGAGGATAGGCGCTTTTAAATTGAGTTTTTGAACCCTCACAATGGGGAGGCACTTCTGCAATGAAGAGGCCGCAAATATTTTGAACCACCTTCGATGCCGAAATGCATTTCCATCACGCCTCGACACATCCCGATTTTCTAACGAGCCGGCGTATCGCCCACACAGGGTTAAGCAATGGATCGATGACTGGGAATACATTGTCATTGGCGTTTTATTGATCAGAAGGGGAACTAATCGCAAATGCATTACTCAGATCTCCCTCCCTTGGTGTGATTTTGCCTCCCCTCGACACCGAAGGAGATAGTCACCCACATAAAAATACTATCCCTGCCCTACCTACCAACCACACCGTGCTGGCCGTATTGGCTTTTGAATGGAAAACACCAAATCAACGAAAAGTTGCGGGACAGCAGGAGAGAACAAACACTTGAATGTGCACGGTTCCTGCCTTTATGCTCTTTGAATGTAAATAAAATGGATGCATAATAAAGCATGGGGAGCAGAGAGGGAAATTGTTGGTGGTAAGGGTCGAAATGTAATACGGAGGGTTACCTATTTTCGGAAAACAATGCTATCTAATTAAAAAAAAATCATGCAATCTTTGTTTATACGAAACAGATATTGGAATTTTCTTTGTTCTTCACAAATTTATTGGTTTGGGCATCAAAATTTAACCCTTTCGAAGTAGAATTAAAATATTCTTCAAAGAAATGATTGCTGCTTTATAGTAAAAAATTATATTAGCCGTATTTTTTTGAAATTTTTCATGGGGATGGTCATAGTCGAGTAGGATGTGTAAGTGATCAAGAAAGCAGTGTCGTTGGTAATTGGTAATTTTTAGTTAACGTCGTACTAGAGCAACACAGCGGGCTATTGACGACGGTCCGGGATCAGTCCCTTAAGGGAAAGATCCGAGGACAACACCTCGTAATTTTGAACCACGGTCAGATGACGAAGCAACACCTGAGCTGGCACCCCACTGTCCAAACTTCCACGCCAACCCAACGTGAGGACTTTCGGCCACGACAGATTTAAGGTGCACCAGCCGCCTCTACACCATACGCTTACAAACATCCATGCCCGGACCCGGATTCGAACCAGGAACCTTCCGATCTAGAGGCTAACACCTTAACCACTATACCGGTTGGTCGGCCAGTGTCGTTGGACTTTACCAAGAGTTATACTTTTAATACCCTTTTATCAATCAATATTTCAAAAGGAATATGTATTACTTACAAAAAAGTATGTTAACATATTTCAAAAATTTTTCATGGAGATGGTTGTAGTCGATTAGGACGTTTAAGTGGTTAAGAAATCAGTGTCGTATAACATTAAAATATTTCTACTTGTAGCAGACTGTTCTCAATTGATATACCCCAATATCCTTCAAAGGAATATGTGTTAGTCACAAAATATATGTTAGTCATTTTCTTAAGTTTTCATAGGATGGTTATTGTTGACTGGATGTATTTAAGTGGCCTAGAAAGCAGTGTAGTTGGACATTAAAAGACACTTTTACTTATATCAGAGTTATCAATTGATGTAAAAATATTCTTCAAGGAACTATGTACTACTTTGTAGTATAAAATTTTATACCTGATGAAGCACTTTATAGGAGTTAGCCATCTCTAAAGCTTTTCACCGGGTGATCATAGTTAACTAGAATGTTTAAGAGGCCAAAAAAATTGCTTTGAAAAATTATTTCTGATAGATACAGACGCAATTGGTTCTCTTTTAAATAGTAAAATTGCAAATTTTCCAGCGGTAAAATATTTCTGAGAAAACCATGACAGGTACAGAAGCATTTAGGTAATCTTTCTCACGATAAAATCAAAGTAAATCATTTAATAGAAAAACATTTTTGGATGAATGCTAGGTATAGAAGCATTTAATATACTTTTTTTATGGTAAAATCAATGCAGGTAATTTTCAATGGTAAAATATCAATGAAAATAAATTTTAATGGTAAAATCAATGCAAATTATTTAATGGTAAAACATGCTTTGGTGAATACTTAGTACAGGAGGCATTATGTTCTCTTTTTCATAATGGTATCGATGGAAATCGTGTACCCCTCATGGTGATTGTCTCGACTAGGTATATCATTATTAGCAAAACTTACCAGATCTTGATGGATTACCAGATTTTGATAGATATCTCATCACTAGAAGAACATTTATCAGAAATTGATGGACGATATATTACATCAGTGGGAGAAAATTTACCAGATCTTGATCTTAGAAAAACCATTATCATTCATCTTAGAAAAATCAGTAATATCTTCGTGGACGACGTATCTCGTTAGTAACAGCAAAACTTGTCAGATCTTGATGGACGAGATACCCCGTCAAAGCTACTTGGAGGGCTAATTGTAAAATATTTTTTGGTGAATGATAGTTACAGAAGTATACAGTATTCTTTTTCATGGTGAAATCAAAGCAAATCATTCAACAGTAAAGCATTTATTTATGAATGGTTGGGGGTACAAAATCATTCAGTATTCCTTTCCATGACAAAATCAATGCTTAATCATTTAATAATAAAACATTTTTCTAGAAAATTTCTGCTAGGTACATGAGGTATGTAGTTTGGTGGCATTATGATCGTGTAATTTCCTCTCCCCCTCTGAATAGAGGGCAGGGGGCCGGTGGTCATTCACAGTCGCAGAAAATGAGGTATCAGTTTGAGATAGGAAGCTTTTGGATACAGGGTGAGAATTGGGGAACTCGCTGCATTGTGCAAAAAACAGGGAAAATCGGGGAGACGGGGAAAAGAAAATAAAACAGAAAGAAAAGAAAGGAAAAAATCCCGACAGAAGTACCCTATTGGAAAGGTATCATTTCAGGGGTTTCATTTACTGATAGTATGAATCAAGTGCTGCCGTTTTAACAACGTGTGAATCTGTTAATGATAGAGCACATTAACAATACAAGTTCCCCCTGCTTTGTAGCGTTGGCAAATCCTCGGATTCGAAAAAGGCGTTGAAATGATGGTTTTAAGCGGAATACTAGGGACTTCTATGACCCTGTGGCAGGGGTATGATCGTTGTTCCTTCTGTAAGTCACAAAAAAGCGGAGTACAAAACAGATCCTGGAAATAAGGGAACATATAATATTTCTGATATTTTTACTTCAGTTGTAAAATCATCGTAAGGGGACTTTCGAAACAAACTTTTGCAGTTATGTGATTGTCATGAAATCTGCACACCTTTTTTTTGGTTTACTAAAAGACCCAAATTTAAAATTTGGTGCAAAAATGTTAAGTCATTTAGAAGTTATTATTACATAAAACATTCTCAAAAATTTTGATAAATCAACACAAATTGATAGATCTTATGCGCATTAATTTTCCATGTACAGTCAAAAAAATTTTTTCGTAAAATAGTTTGTATACCAATTGTATACTTCTGTAATTATAATTTAATTCATTTGGTAAGTGTATAGTCTCAATTGCAACTCAAAGGAATTCTACTCTCTCTAAGCACTTAAAATTTTGCACAAAAAAAACCCAGCTTAAGCATCATTTTAAACGAAAAATGTTAAAACTTGTAGGCATTATGAATTTATCATTTGCATACTACAAATTGCAAGGAGTTTCCAAAAACCTTCTTGTACAATAAGCATATTTCTATTGAGTACATCAAATTTTTTAAACCTGCTTGCATCTTTAGTTTATTCTGTGAAATGGTGCATAGAAATTAGATAAATTAACTTCGCCAGTTTAGGATCATACACCTCCCATTGAGTTCTGAACATTTAGTAAGTTTATCTACAGCTTTTGCTTTTATAACTTCTAACAGGATTCGCATAAAAAAATTAAGAGTCATTAGAAAGAGAATTAAATAGACTTTCTAAATCTGTAAAAAGCTCGAAATCGATATTTTTGAAAATTTTGGGTTCTTAAAATTCATACCACAAAAAGATAGCTTGTGATGAATATGTTTATAAGAAAAATATAGTATAGCATTAGCTTAACACTCCCCTTCAGTAAAAACCCCATCTCTAGCTCGTCAATTTATAACCTTTTTTTAACCTTCCCAATGATTGAAATATCCAAAACAGAAGCAACAATACCTCTAAACAAACTCAAACGCATACCTAGTGTACATTCTGAGAAATGGTGCACAGAAATGTGATAAATCAACTTCGTATGATTTGAATCACCCACCTATCTCAATCACTTCTGAATTCTTAAAAAGGTTACCTTCAGTCTTAAAACTTCTAACAGGATTCAAATCAAAAATGAAGTACCCTTAGAACGAGAATGAAACAGATTATTCAAAATCTAAAAATCTCAAAACCGATATTTTTGAAAATGTTGGGTTCCCAAAGATCAGTTCTATTTATTTTCATACGAAGAACACATACAACAAATAGATAGTCTGCGATGAATATGTTTACGAGAAAAATATAGTAGCATAAGAGAGAGAGCTCAACACGCCCCCTCAGTATAAACCCTATCTCTCGCTCGTCAATTTATAACTTTTTTTAACCTTTCCAGTGATTGAAACATCCAAAACAGAAGCAACAATGCCCCTAAACAAATGGGGGTGCTTGTCTACTGTGCAATTCATCAATCAGTCAGTGGAAAAAAGTTCCCCGTTGCTGCTCCGGCTACAGACAGCAAAGGTTAACAATATATTTTGTAATTAGTCTATGCCCGTGTCTTGAAAAAATTAATTGAGGGGATTGCTTTTAGCGAGTTAAAACGTAGATAAGGAATAAAAAATCTTATCGCAGAGCCAGTTGCAGCTAGGGTGGAAAAATTCCAGCCATACACTGTATGATGATGGAAAACATTGAGTTATTATTCATGGGAGACTGTATAATTGATGAAGTTTCCGCTGTGTTTTGCAGCAATGGAATAGGAAATTTCTGGCAAAGAAAAGATGAGCAAAAACACGCAGCGCTAATTTATCATTTATAATGAGTTTTACATCATCTTCGTACAGAAACAGAAAATTTTTAAAACTTAAACTCTTATTTTGTACTGGTCGAACTCTCAAAAGTTTGGGTCTTGGTTCACGGGGAAAAAACTGCTCCTTTCGCAACTTCATTTTTAACGAAATTTTGGTTTTTATACGAAATCTAATGATACCGTACAAAGAAACTACATGTTGCAGCTGAGTTACTTGAAATCAGTTTAGTTGGGGATAAATATTCATTCAGAAATTTTTTGAGATGGTTTTTAAGTGAGTAATGAAAACAAATGGACGTAGTGCAACAGTAGATCGTTTCTATATATCATTGTTACCCGTTATAGCTATCATTTTAAACTTGCGTTTCCAAAACAATGTTTGCTACTGTCTTCAGAAATTGAATTTATCATCGATATTTTTATTAAAAAAGTACTAATAAAAAGCTTTTATAATAAAGCATTTTTCAAAAATTAAATTAAGCATCATCTGTTGTATTGTATAGTTCAATTTATTCGGTTTACTGCTTTCACTATACACTCTCCTGGTGGTTCCCGCGACGAGTTATCTCGCCATTACAAAAAATGATTAGATCTTGATGAACGAGATGCCTCGCGATAGGAAGGAAACTGACCATTCATATCGTCATTAAAAATTAAAATGGTCTCGTCATCATAAAAAAACCCAGCAATATCTTGATGGTGAAATATCTCGTCTTTAGTAAAAATGAACAGATTTTGATAGTCATCTCGTCCAAACCACTTGGAAGGTTCATTTCGATTCAAAGTACAGTTCCGTAATATTACAACTGTTGCCGCCGTGCCTCAGTGGGTTTGTCCACTGCGCTAGCAACGTGGGAGCTGTAGGTATCGCAAGTTCGATACCTCCTTGGTTGTATTTCTTCTATTTGTAAGGTAGGTAGGCATTTTAATTAATGGCGCATTGGAGCAACACTTAGGGCTATTGGCGACGGTCTGGGATTCAACCAGAAAGGAGAGATCCGAGGACAGCACCTCGTTATTTGGAACAATGGTCAGATCACGAGAACACGCTGAGTTGGCACACCACTTTCCACATCACGCCAATGTAATTCTTCTGTGTGAGTAAAACTATCATGATGCATCTTTGTCCATTACTTGACTTCGTATGTCTTGTGTTTGTAACAGCTAGGTCAAATATCGCTTTAGCTCCATAAAATAACTTAATGTAACCAACCACAATTTTACTGCGGCTGAGTGGATTTGTCCTCTGTGCTAGCAGCATGCGCGGCTTAAGCAGACAGATTCGATTCCTCCCGATTGCATTTCTATCTTTCTGTGTCAGTCAAAAATGTTTGATATGTGCCTGACTATTGCTTGACGTTTTCTCTCTTTGAGGTTAGAGTAGGGTGTTTCCTAGTCATCTGCGTGTGACCGTGGTTCAAAATTACGTGATGTTGTCCTTATATCTTTCCCGTAGGAGATTGATCCCGGACTGTCGTCAATAGCTCGTTGTGTTGCTCTAGTACGACATTAATTAAAATTTATCAAAACAATTACTCCTAAGGTTAGCGCAGCTTGACCAAATATGGCCAATGAAAACCCAAACAACCCTCATTTTACTAGATTTAAGCCATTTTTTAAGTATTCTTGCCACAAACATAAAAAAAAAGAATTACTATGCATACTTAGAAAATCAAGTAATGTTTAAAATGTGAGAGATTTGCTTTATTTTATACAAGTAATCGGAGGTAACAAGTATCATTATTCTGTGTCTCCGAAACATTCTTTAAATACCGTCTCAAATAACATTATGCAACTTTATTACTTGAATAGATATATATTATCGTTAAAACGATTTTTCTTCATGAAATTTTCAATTAAAGTTTGCCTAAATATTGATTTATTTTGTTAATTTTTCATTTTGATTGCTTCTTTCTTCGCAGAATTCCATTTGTTTTACAATTTTAAGTACATAATCCTTCCTTACACAAAGGAAATTAAGTATTTTAGACGATTTCCTACATATCTTTCTAAGCGAAATTCCTGTCTAATGGATACAATTAGGAATCAAGATTTTCTAACTGAAACTGTTAACGAAAATAGTGTAATTATCCTCTGAAATAAACTTTTCAAAATAGATGTTAAAGGTTTAGGGAATAGTCTCCAGTAAACGCATTATTAAAAGTAATTGAAGCGTACAGTTTTGAGTCATAGATTTAGTTTAAGTCTTATTTTCAATCAAGTCTTGATTATCAGTTGAATTCTTGATAAACAGTTGAAATCTTGTTGGACACGACAAACTCTGTGTAATTCACTGAACAAGCTCCTTGTGAAAGCCAAACCACTAGCTTTAAAAAAATGTTTCTAAGCAATTATCACGAACTTTTTAGTTTGTTTTTATTGCATTAACTTTTTACAGAACTGTATAAACAAGAAATGAAAGCAAAATCACAAACTTTAAAAAATGTTACGCCCTCCAAGGCTAGATTATCACGCAATTTTTTTTGTTCGCTTTTATTGCATTAATGCTTTGTAGAATCCAATGAAATAAAAAAAGAGATGGAAGCCGAACCATTTTGCAGCCATTAGCAAATTCAATTTTCCCAAATTCCTCACTGATCTTTAGGCTAAGCAGGACACCATGACCCTTACTTTTCCGGAAACTTATTGTGGCAAGATGTTTTTTGTCCGAAGGATGACAATGGGGTGCAGTCCTTTTAGTTAAAAGCGTTTGGGGGGCAGTCATTTCCACGAACGGCAACACTAGAAAACTCCATCTCTTCTCCGCTGAGTTTCTAATTTTCCACACAAAGGGGATAGGTTCAGGAAATATGAAAGAAGGGGAAAAAAAGAGCTGTATGAACGCCCTCTGCAATCTGTGCTCCAGTGGTTTGTGACCAGCGCCGACAACCCATTCGTAGCTGGAGATACTTTCAAAACTATCATTTATCATAAGCACTCCAGCTGAAAAGGGACAGGTGTTGGCTTCTATGTGACACAGCCGTCACTCCGTCTGCATAGGCCAGGTGGGGTCAGTCTGGAACTGATAGAACGAGAATGTTTTCCTGAGGGGAGAGGAACGGAAGATCAAAAAGTCAGGTGCCCTGACCATTCGCTGAAATTCGGAATTAATTATAATTAATTTCGGATATGGTATTGACCGCCAACAACTACCCAAATTGATTGGTTTCGGTTTCTTTGAAACTGTACAACAATGCCGGTGTTATTAAGTCCGTGGCCATGTTTCCCCCTTCTCTGGTATCGTGTCAGTGGCCGCTGAGCAGTAAATAAAAACGTCAAAGCTAGACAGCTGTGTACGCTAAAATTGCGTTATGAGCCACAGAATCAGGGATTGTAGCGCTCGCGCTTTAATGTTTTTTGTAGCGACCAGACAGTGAATTTATGAGTTATTTTCACATAAAACTTAAGTTCAAAATTATTTAGTGTTATACACACTATAAAAGTATACAGAAATATCGCCGGTTTAAAGCAAAGATTCGTTAATGGACAAAAAACAAGTTTTACGGTTCAATTGTTTAAACATCCTGGTGGTTGTCCCAACGAGGTGTCATTAACAAAACTGGCCAGATCTTGGTGGACGTGTATCTCGTCATTAGAAAAAACTTAATAGCTATCGATCTCGCCACCATCCGAAACCAGCAATATTTTGTTAAAGAGATATTTTGTCTTAGTAAAATTGGTCAGATCTTGATGGACAAAATATCTCGTCGAAAACCACTTGGAAGGTTGAGCATCATTAGTTATTAGATATAAACAAAGCGTTTAAGCATTTGAAAAGTGTAATATTTCTTTTAAACAGGTTCGGACCGTGGTTGCTCAGTTCGTAGAGTCACGGATTAGAAACCAGAGGATTGTGAGTTCGAGATTCGATCTAACCAAAGGCCATCCTACACGTGGAGGCTGCTGCATGTAAAATATGTCGTGGTCGCGAATGTCCTCACATTGGTGGCGTGATGTGGAAGTTTGGAGAGTGGGGTGCCAACTCAGGTGTTGAACTTGGTCTGATAGCGGTTGAAAACCACGAGGTGTTGCCCTTGGATTTTCCCTTCGGGATTGCACCCGGACCACGGCCCTATTAAACTTGCACCAGCCCCCAAATACACGTCAGTCTATGGCCGAGTTTTTAACTCGCAACCCTTCGTTTGCTAATCTTCCAACTGGGCTACCACGTCCCTCTAAATTTTTTGGAAACGAACTTTCTGTGCAAAAAGGTGTAGAATTTTATCATCTATTAGTATACTGTTGTTTGTTTAAAATTTAGATTCAACTATTATGTAACAAATACGTATTCGTGCAAATCATTTCATAGATTGTTCAAGGTTCATCGCGCGAAGAAGATATATATCAATCATGTTGTCTTTCGGGTTCGGCATGTAATAAACTTACAATCATTTATCAAGCTTACCTTATCAAGGTATTGTATATCAGAAGATGGGATTTAGATTGGGTATCTACTTTTCTTTTGGAGGCTATACACTCAAAATAAAATAAGAAAACAACGCTTGATTCCAAAAAAACGTTTTGGGCACTTAATATTCCGTCCGTAGTCCGAGTGGTGACAGCTACTGGACGCATGACTGACCGCTGCTTAAGTCAAGTGAGTAGTAATAAAGCGGTGAAGATTAAAGACATCGCGGTAATAAATTAATAAAAACGGTCTTGTAACTGCGCGATGCTTCCACTATGAGAGGAATTCGTCGCAAAGGTCAAGATTATGAATTGTCTTAGATCAGTAATTCACCTCCTCCATCCCTAAATTGCCCAGTTTATTTCGTTATTAGCCTTACGCAATCTCAATTTCAAGCATTAACCCCTTCATTCGGTAAAGTTGTTGATAGAATTGCAACTCTTGTTGAAAGGCATATCATGGTAGTTTGTTTGTGCAAGGATGGACCGCCAATGGTATATCTAGTCAATTTATCAACATTCAAGTGGTTTCGCCATTCATCATTTAAACTATTAGTCATTTGAGGCAATTTTGTTTGCATTATTGTCTACTGGGACAGAACGGGTTCATGCAAATGCTGTTCGTTTCATTCCATTCGATATTTTTTCAGGTTACATATCAAAAAGAATGTATCTGATCCAAGCAGATTGTTATTTAGCTTGATGCATATGATTATTTGCATTTATTTACTCAACTTAAAGATTGATCATATTGTGCATTATAGTAACCGAATAACCCGAGAAGATCGGATGATCTGTCCAATTCTTACGGAGACATCACCGGAGGACATATACGATTCTCACGCTCCTTGCAACCTTCAGTAGGAAATGTTTGGCATATTAATTTTGTTATTATCTATCTGAAGCGCATATGTATATTTGAACCAAGGGTGTTTAGGGATTCATTCAAAAGTTGCTAGGAATCTTCCAAGATGGATCTACTGCTTCATAGCAAAGCTTGTTGAGAGTTGGATAAATTTAAATCCATTAAATATTTTTACAACCCAAGGCTGGTTGTTTGCGGTTTAATGGCGCAAGAGCTATATTTTGACAAGCTGTGTCAAACATAAGACAGACAACTTCAAGTAAAATTTGTCATGGAAGAGCGAAAAGGGGGAATTGTGGGGAATAGAATAATGAGATGAAAGCAGAAAAAGATCGCTTGGTATTCCTTTGTGCGTTGAAACCCTTGACATTAAACTCCATGGGAAAAGATCACTAGGTCTGCGAAGCCCGTACACACCTAAAGGAAATGTGCCCATGAGGGCAACCCCTTAGGACAACCCAAGTCGAAGTTCTGGAAGAAGATTTTTTAAATGTGACGTGCGTTACAAATCAGAACAGTTACAAATACAGTGTGATAAAGTTCGTTTTTGTAGATTTCAATTTACAAAATGTGTGTGTGTGTGTGTGTGTGTGTGTGTGTGTGTGTGTGTGTGTGTCTATTTGCAATGTCAATTAGATGGGTAAATAGTCGACATTCTACAGCAACATTTGACTGTAAAATTTATTGATGCGTTTAGTGTACGAAGGGTTTGGTTCTAATGATTATTATTCAAATAAAATTATGCTTTTCATTTGTTAACAAGCATGACTTTGTTTACATAACGAGAAATCTTTGCTGCGGATCATTCTGAATTAACAAAATTGGAAACCAAGAAAGGGATTTTAACCTTTTACCTGCCAATGTTCCCAAATGGGAACATTTTTTTGTGAATTTTTTTAATAACTTTATTTTTTGTTTAGAATATTCATACTTTCCGAAATGTCACCTAATAATATAAATTTATTTTAGGTGCCACCATTTTTCAAAAAATAAATTCAGTTTTTTACATAATTTAGGTTAAATTTACTGAATTTGTGAACTTCAAAGTGTCATGCACATTTTAATTTCTGCTGTTTTTAAATTAAATTTTAAAACAATTTTACTGTCGTGATTTGGAAGTCAAGAGACAAATATTCTCTTACAAATTAAAAAAAATATTTTCAAGTGTCATTTGTTAGTAGTAATTCTTACAACAATTTTGATGTTCCCAAATGGGAACATTGGCGTTTGGGGTATAGTGTTTGAGGGGATTTTTTTAACTTTCAAAAAAAATGTGCGTCAATACTCTCCTTTTTTTTTAATTATCACAATTCTTCTGCTATGAGTTACTTAATAAATGTGGTGGCTGATTTTTTCATACTTCCAGCTGGCACTTTTGTATCTGCATGTGCCTAACACCCGTTTTCTCTGCAAACCATGATACTCTATTGTAAGGTAATCGCATTGTTATAGTTATAAATGTTTGCGATTAGGATGATTTCTTTCGATCTAATCACTTTACAAGAATTGTAACCACATTCCCCTTTGGTGAAATGGTTAGTTGAAATGTATTATGTAGTCGTTACGGTTTCAACCAATGGGTTTCATTCTGACCAAAGATTTTCTTTCTCGCCTGTCTCAGAGAGTGTTACTGTATAGTATACGCTGAACGATGTAGTTTTAATAATTTTTTTTTACTTAATACGCCATTCCTAATAGGAATTGACTATTCAAGTGCTTCTCAAGTATCACTCCGTGTCAACTACATCTTTCAGAGATACATCGCAAGTTCCTGCGAGCCGCGCATATTGCCATCTGATGAAGACACTGATTTGAGTGATGAAGAACAAATCAACGTTGAAGCTTTGAATGAGGTTCGTTCTCAAGATGTTTGTGGCCAGATTGACCTGATGATTCGGGCCTAGATCAAAGGAGAAGCGCGCCCTCATGTTCTGCTCCAAGTGCAAAGAAGCGAAGACAAGAACCCCATCCCAGATGGAAAAGGGATGCAACATTGGAAAATAATATTTCAGGAAAAAGCCTTGAAAAGCTGGCTGAACCGAGACAATGGATCATCTAGAGTTATTCCACAAAATACTCCCTATGAATTAAGTGCAACATCTAGTTGAGATGACAGCGTTGTATACACTGCAAAGGGGCAGGTTATAACAGGTTGCTGTGAAGATATTCTTCAGTTCCTAGGTCTACTTCTTTTGAGCGGTTACCGCACGGTGCCTACAGAGGACTTATATTAGAGTAATTCTGGAGACACATGTGTTACATTCTTTACTAAGATAATGGCTAGAGCACGCTTTCGTCAGCTTAAAAATTACTTTCATGTTGTTGACAACAATAAGGATGTTCAACTGGGTAATAAACTAAAAAAGATTGCGCCAATATACGATAATATGTGTAGAAACGTGATTCAGTTTGGAGTTTTTCACGATAAACTCAGCATTGACAGATCAATGGTGCCATATCACGGACATCATTCTTGTAAGATGCTTATTCGCGGAAACCCCATCAGATTTAGGTACAAAATTTGGATAATATGCTCATCTATTGAGTATCTATATAGGATGGAAATTTACTCATGCAAATAGGATGGTGCCAAAGCAGCGGCTCCACTAGAATCAAGAGTCGTCTCAGCAAGACCAGGACCACGATCTCATCTACCAATTCATCTTAGAAACACAGACGAACACTATTTCGTCGCTTCCGCCCAAGGACGTTGCAAAATTGTGCAAGAAGAATGTTAGAAAGCAGTGCCTTGCATGCGAAAAGTAGATATATTTATCTTGCTTCCCTTGTAGCACTGGCAAAAAGAGAAAAATGTATCCTTCCGAAGAGAAATATATAAAAGAATGAAATAGAAACCAAACTTAGTCCTCCTTTTGAGTCTATTGCAAAAAAATTACCTTTCGGAAAAATGCCCCTATTTACTTCATCCCAAACGCCATTGTTCCCAAATGGAAACATCCTCAAAATCATACTTAGGATTTTTTTTCAGCCAAAAAAGGTCTAGAACAGTTTTACTAGCTGTAAAATAAGCCATTTAAGCGAAAAATTTAAATAAAAAACTTTAAAAATGAATTGCGGCATTTAAAAGGTTAAACATATATATATATATATATATATATATATATATATATATATATATATATATAATAGTTGTTTACAATTGTTTCATTGATCTACAATGCTACTGCACAAATGTTATCTTTAGACTTATGATCAATAAAGTTAATATAGTTGCTGCTAGTCCCCTCTAATAAAGCCGAAAAGAGAAATAGATACGAATGTAAGATCAAGAAAAAAATTAATAGAAATGTATTAATAACCACCGGCCAACCACAGTAACAACACAAATGTGGTGGACGTCTTTCTCCACCGAAATAGCTATTCACAATTTTATCATCTTATTTCTATCATTAGTGGCGTTATTTTTTAAGCTTTATGTTTTTGAGTACTACTTTGACTGATATGTCATCTGTGTATCTACAAATATAACTTTTTAAAATGTGGTAAGAGTTTTCCTCGTCCTGGTGATGGTGGACGTCTTGCACCACCGAAATAGCTATTGAAAAGTCTACCATTTTGAGTGCTAATTTGACTGCGATGTCATCTATGAACCTACAAAAACACTTTTTTTAAATTTGATAACAATTTTCCTCTTATTTACTCGTCCTGGTGATCATGGACGTCTTTCTCCGCCGAAATATACTTGATATATACTTGGTATATACTTCCTTTGATATATATTTGGAGCAATAGATTTTTTAGAACTAGTGTGACTAAAGTGTCATTTGTTTATCTAAACAAAAATTGCCTTTTTAAAATGTGATAAGAGCTTTCCTATCATTTATTCGTCCTAGCAATTGAAAATTTTATCACACTGTTTTCATCTTTATTGGTCATATTTTCGAAGCTTTTGAAGCTTGACTACAACGATTTTATCCGCGTATCCGCAAGAACACCTTGAAATGAGGCACAAGACTGCATAATTTTTTTTTGCTTCCGACTCCCTGCAAAATAAAATCCTGCCTAAGCCACAGCAGCGCCCCTTTACCCAAGTAAGAAAAACGGCATCGAAACACAAGATTAACTCACCCATAAAACACGCGAAAATGAGCGTATCTCCCCACCACCCATAGCAAAACACCGCATACCAACACAGAGCAAAATAGGGCCAACACTAATGAAGTTGACGACTCAGCAGCGCAATGGGGTAAGATAGCGCCTCCAAACAGTTAAGCACCGCTCCACTGAAATGGGAGTTGAATCGGCTCTCATCTTTTAATAAGGTGTCAAATTACACACGATTTAGAAAGCAGGGGTCTCTAGTGGTCTGCATCCAGAGAAGGGATCCGCATTGTTTGCCCAAGCATTCCAAAATCGATCATATTTGAGGGGGGAGAAAATCAATTTCGTCTCCCTGTCTGAGGATAGTGGGAGCTCTCATCTACATAGGGATTTTTAGATTGGATACGATGGGTGCTCTCTTTTTGCTCCTACCCGCTCTCGGATGCGGCCCTCGTAAATTTTTTAACTTTCAAACAAGCGTGTCCAATGAGGCTTGACCCCGTAAGTGGAAAGTGATAGTTCTGTGTGAGGAGCTTGAGAGAGGATGTTTCTTTTTTTATCGTCTTGCTTTAGTTTCTGGGATATTTGTCATTCGGGTGTGACTGATGAATGTTTGATGATGAGAGGAAAATGTTTTGGAGGGGGCATTTGGGAGGTAAAATGCAGTTATTCTTCGCGAACATGGAAAATTGCATTAATGTAAAATATAGCTTGAACCCGATGCTTATTTGCCAGTTTCCGAATGTGATCCAGTTTGAACATAGAAGCTTCACTATATAGTGCATTGCATAGGAAGAGAATTGTATCTTTGTTTAAGAGTTGTGATTGGGTTTAGTGTACTATGTTGTCGAACCTACCAATTTGCAAGCCTACTTGTCTGTGAACAACTTATGTCAAGGGTAAAAAAAATGAAACATTAAAAAATGTTTGGTAGATAAAATGTATCTAGTTATGCTTCGCGAAGATAGAAAATTACATTAATGTAAAATATAACTTTCACTCGATGTTTTTCTGCCGGTTCCAGGAAATGATCGAGATTGAGCATAAAATATCCAGTCCATAGTCCATCGAATAAGGGAAAATTTTTAGCTTTGTTTTAGTGAGGCAATCGGGCTTAATGTACTAGGTTGTCGAACCACCATCTTTTCTTAACAATTGCCTGGAGCCAACCAAACTGCTTGCCTATTTTAAAGAGTTCATGTCAAGGGTAGTTAAAAACGATGACCAGTCTGAATTGGTTAAACAGTTTGCATCTGAACATTTAATATTATGCTCTCCTGATATTTACAAATGGTAGAAAGCTAGATTCACGTAGGACGAGTGGTGACATCTACAAAAATGTAATGAATGGTGACAGTAAACCTAAACTTAGAAATGCAAATCGTGGTTTGGTGTTTCGATCCGAAATTTTTGACACAGAGGCTTTGATATGTGCTGTTTTGTGGGTTGGTTTATGGTTCAAGAGCCATATTTGATCAAGCTGTGCCAAATACAAAACAGGCAACACAATGAGCGATGAAAGAAAAGCAAAAAGGATAAGTGAGGGTATAAATGAAAAGGAGGAAAGATCACTCGGGTACCTCGGGCTGTGTCTTGTGGGGAAAAGCATGATTGGATAGTGACGCACAGTAAACATGCGATACAGTATCTTAAATCTTGACCTTATATTATGGATAGATCTAGCCAAGATATAATTCATCTCTTGCCTGATCTGGAACACACGGGCTTTATTTGATTCCAATGGCTACCCTCTCCCGTTGACTTATTTGGTAATGAGATAGCAAAAGAGGATTGCGAGTGAATTTGTACAAATCGAACAAACACAAACTTGGTCTAACCCCATTCTTGTATAAATATAAAACCCATAGTAACAAAATACATAACTTTTGAGCGAGGAGTTAAAAATTATCCATCTTGCCCAAGCTCCACAACCCAAGAAACTATTTTCCATATTTTAGATGGTATTGTAGTCTTTGTGAGACATCTGGATAATGAGAAAATGGTCGCTGTGCGACATTTACAACATGATCGTTTGGACTAGGTCTAGGTTATACCTTGACCAAGGGTATTAAAGATTTTAGAATATATGTTTTTATAAAAAAAGAAACATCGAGGTATTAGAAGCATGTTACACGAGTCTTTTGCTTGTAAAAAAGTTCAAATAAAAAAATATTAAGCATAGCAATTGAAATGGGGTTGAATCAAATAATAAAAACATATCACAGTGAAATTTCAAAAACAATATTTGTATACCATAGTAACAAAGTATTTTTCCTTACTTTATGGAAGTAAAATCTATAAAATATATGAAAACAGGTTTATAAACATTGGAGCGATTTAATACTAACTAAGATGTACTAGTAGAAAAGACCCATTAGTTAATCAACTTTTCAACGTAATGCATCGTGGATCACTAAATTTTTATAGATTCAAGTTTCAATTTATTAATAATAATGCGTTATGAAAGTGTGAAATATGAAACACTCAACTAATCGATTCCTAATTTCTTTTAAGCATGAATGATATTAGTTTTTAACCCTCCAAGTAGTTTCGACGAGATATCTCGTCCATCTAGATCTGACAATTTTTCTAATGACGAGATATCTTGTCATCAAGATATTGCCTATTTTTGATTATAACGAGATCCAGATCTAGCCAATTTTCTTCGAATGACGAGGTATCTCGTCCTTCAAGATCTGGTTAGACGAGATAGCTCGTCGAGACAACCACCAGTAGAGATAATGATACAATACATTTAACAAATTAGAATGTAAAGTGAACATTTAGAAAAATTTGCAAATAATTAATAACTCTATTTTTATTTTATGAACACATTTTTAATAATCCCATATGGATAAAACAGTAAAATCTCCTCAGGTTTCCAGCAGAGTAAAATATAGAAAAAAGTTAAAGTCATGAAGTTACGTATTCACAAATACTATACCGTAGAAACATACTTCCCCAGACAAATACAAAAGCGACCGAACCCTATTGCATTACACCAAAGCATAAACCCATTAGTATAAAGCTTTGCAATCACATTCCTATCGAATGCCGAAAAGAAAATAGGTAAAAAATAAGCTTTTTAAATACGGCTCTCTCCATTGTCCAACTCTTAGATTTAAAACCGGTATCCGAAGTACAAATGTTCCCCCTTTCATTTTTTAAACCCATTTTGCGCGTAAGAAAATGACTCAGCTAAAAAGCAGATTTCGCTCCCCCTCCCGAAAGACACAAACCACATGTCTAACAGAAGTTAAATTTCCTCCCGAACAAGTTCTTCAATTCTCGTATTGCACAAATAAAAGGACTATTGCAATCGAGTACAAATAGCTGCTTACCAATCCTCCAGTTGCCATAGCAGCATGATTATGATTAACTGTTCACCAGAGGCAAGAGAGACTTAATCGGTTTAGGAAAGGAACCTTAGGAAAACCAATCCATAAACTCGGGAAGCTCTTTTATAAAACATCAACTCCGTATATATATTCCGTGCCGTCTGGTTTTCATCAAAAACATTTCACATAATGAACTGCGCGCATAGCAGTTGAAGTTAAAGGAGGAAAGAGTGGTCTCGATGTTAGGGTTAAAGAAGGGCTCCTGCTCATTATTATGACAACGGATAGCCTAATTTGAAGCAATTACACCATCAGAGGATAATTCACTTGCCCTTCTTGTTTGTTCTTCGTCTTGCGTAGCTTCTGGCATAAATATTTCCCCTCGCTAATTACTCAGAAAGAGTGAGGGGACTTTATCACAAAATTCGGTGAACAATTTTGGAATGGCATATTACTATTACTTTCACTAAATATTAGAGTATAAATTTGATCTATATAAGTAAGAATGGAGTGTTTCTTTTTTGTACTCTAACATGTGGTAGCACCACGAAAACAGTACATTTCGAATAGAAAAGACCATCGTTTAAGGTCATAATTTTTTAACCCTTCAAGTGCTTTCAACGAGAATACTCGTCCTTCAAGATCTGACCAATTTTGCTAATGACGCGATATCCAATCATCAGAAATTGCCGTTTTCTCGATGATGACGATGTCAAGATCTGGTCAGTTTTCTTTTAACAACAAGATACCTCATCCTTCAGATGGGTCAGTTTTGTCAGTTTGACGAGATACCTCGTCGAGACAACCACCAGGAAGGTTAAAACGTGAGGTGGAAGACGTACAGCTACGACGGTCACAATTGTCGGTCAATTCCATCGAGGAATAATTTGGAAGCCGTAAATAAACGTGCAAAAGCATCTGAGGGGTTCAAACGGGGACCTTTCAATAGTGCAATACGCTTGTAAGTTAGGCTAGCCTTCTAAGTGTTTGCAACGAGATATCTCGTCAATACAGATCTGACCAATGTTGGTAATGATGTGATATCTTGTCATCCGGATATTGCCGATTTTTTTTATGATAACAAGATCAAGATCTGGTCAGCTTTTTTTGTAAGGACAAGATATCTCGTTCATCAAGATCTGGTCAATTTTTTTCTAGTGACGAGATATCACACCCAGGAAGATTTGGTCAGTTGTTTTCTAAAGATGAGATATGTCCATCGAGATCTGGTCAGTTTTGCTAATGACAAGTTACCTTGTCGAGAAAAACATCAGGAAGGTTTAAACTCTCGTTGAGCAGTCAATTCAATGAATTTGCGACTCATTTCAAGTTATTTATCCGTTTTGGGCCATTCTAATACAAAATCAGTGGTTTCCGCGTTTGGTGTCTGTATTTAGTACTATATGTACCTGCACTTCGTCCAAATGGGGAACATATTTTCCTGAAACTTTGTATAATGTGAGTACTCTTGCAGTGGCCTAGTGATTGAATGTCACTGCGTCAGTCTGTCTATCCGTTTCATGTCTGTTTGTGTGTTTCTACAAGTATCACATAAAAACAATTAAATGTATATTCACGAAATGATAATATTTTACAAAACATTCTCTAACTTAGTAAATAAATTACTTCTAATATTTGTGTAGTTGTTAATTGGATATGCAAGCATGCCATTTAAGTTCAAAGTAAATTATTGAACTTATAAATGTTGAAAAGGTTTTAAAAGACCTTTAAGTGATGTCAGTATTATTCTACGAAAGATAATAATGATTATTGTGATCGAAAGATGACAGAAGGGATTTTTAATCTACAGCTAAACCAAATAAGGTCGGGTAATTCTCATTGTATAAACTGAAATGTATAATTGTTGCCACAATTTGAACCACTTTGTTAACCACTTTGAGGGTTACAATAGTTATTCAATATTCATGTGATTTCAAGAAAAACTGTCAGAAAAATTAATAAAATGAGACATAAATTGCATTTTTATAGATTGACTCAAAATTTTTTATGTGTAATTATTTATTCTAATTAATTCTTTACAGTGTTAAAATTTTTTCGAGTAACATCTATTACTCTTTAGCCGGGGGTGGCTTTTGATAATCTTTCTCTTCAGAAGACTACGTAGATCTTGATGGACGAAATATCTCGCCGAAACCACTTGGATGTTTAAGTGGTTATTCCCTGTGGTTGTCTTTACGAGCTATCTGGTCATTAGGAAAACTTGACCGATATCTTGATGGACGAGATATCTCGTCTCTAAAAAAGAAATTGACCAGATCTTGATGTCGGAACCATAAAAAAAATCAGCAACATCTTGATAAGACGAGTTCTCTCGTCATTATCAAAATTGGTCAGATTTTTACTGATGAGATATCTCGTCGAAACCACTCTGAGAAGACAGCCATCATATATTCATATTAGCAAAATTAGTAAAAAAGAGACTCAAATCACATTTTTATAGGTTGTCTCCGCGTTTACATGCGTAATTATTTATTCTAATTGGTTTTCTATAACGTTAAAATTTTTCGAGCTATCTCGATTACTCTGTAGTTGGGGTTGGCCCTAGATCATCTTTCTCTTCAGCAGACTCTGCGTAGTGATTGTTATCTTCCTTTAGCTAGACTTTAAAGTCTGTGAGGAAACTGCTCGTACCGGAGGTTTGATGCATGGATTTTGGCGTATTTTACTCCCGCATACGCGAATCTTCCAAGCTTTATACACAATTTATCACTCCTACTCCCTCGCTCCCTTGAATGTCAGTAACTTCCTGACACTTTATCTTCTAGCCAGTCGAGTAATTAAGTATCGCTGTCGTCTGTTCCACTCTAAAGTTATCTGTTAGCATGCCCATGCAAACTTGTCTGAAACTCATTATAACTCGACCAATGCCAGTTATTAATTCCCGCACTATTGTAAATGAGAGTACACAAAATTGAACACAATGGGCTCAATCAGATGGAGAGTTTCGGTTTTCCAGCCTGCTTTCGTAGTGTGTTCTGAGACTTGTTTTGCTCGTGTAATTGTAGAGCGGTTGGGATTAATAAAAATAAGATTAAGATAACGATTTAAAATTGTTGAAAGACTCATTGGTGGGTTCATTTTTTTCTCATTTTGGGCACTATAAACAATAAAATGGAAGAAGTTTCGAATGGGTATTAGATAACGCATTTTTCCATCGTATCAACTAGATTTTTTGTCGTATTAGAAGACTTAACACAATAACAAGCACCAACTTTTTAATACTTTGTAATATAATTATTTTCTTCGAGGGGCATACTCTCGAAATCACGAAAATCAACCCGAATATCGTATTTTTTTCTATTCCTTCAAAATATTTTCCAACTCAGCTTTCAAGCGATACTCTTGTAAATATTCGGAATATTTTTCTATTTCTACATGTTTCCAAAGACTCAATTTCTGAAGAGCTGTGTTTTTGCAATAGGATGCTTTGTTCTAACGGTGATAACTCGACAATGTGTGAATTGATCACTCAATGAATTGATTCTAATTAATTTTGTATCATTGCAATTTGTATCATAGAGTGGATGTTTTGATCCTCAATCAGAGTTAATAGTTACGAAATCAATTTTTAGTTCATTCTTAAATTCATGAAAAATCATGATTTTCACAATGCTTCCTTGGAGAAAAAATTATGAAAAAAACTTAATTGAGAGTGAAATCACGAAGGATAACAGGAATTATCTTGTTGAACAAATTAATTTCAGGTATCACTGATTAATTATTTAATTCAATATAAATTAGATAATTAATGATTAGATTAATCTGATTTTTTTCACACTGAAATGATTGTACGCTCAAACCAATGATCGATTATACAAAAACTCGATTTTGACAGTCAAAATAAAAATATTCTATTGTATCCAGGTGCTGAATTATATTCAGTGTTCTGCAACACAACTCCGAGCAATTGCAAGTTCTGCAGGCATTTTAGCCGAATTTTGTAAACTGCAGTAAAATAAAAAACAGACGTAAAACACAATTATCAGCTAAATATGTATTACATACTTATAATAAAACACGACAAAATTAATTAACTTACTTTATTTAATACCAAGGCATCAGAATTTGCAATTCTGTCGATACCTTTTGAAGTTAAAATATTTTGTCATTGACATAGATGAGTTACTTTGCAGTTTTAAGCACTTTCTGCTCCCGGGCTATTGTATATGTTCAACTAATTGGGATTTCGCAATTGTACTTGGATTCTGAAACATATTTTAACCGGCATAATTGAAGTGGTTGTGCTTAATAAAAAATAAAATTAAAATGGGGATTTATTTTTTGAATGAATCACACACACACACACACACACACACACACACACACACACACACACACACACACACACACACACACACACACACACACACACACACATTGGTGAGTTTACCCTAAGAGGAACAGAGATTATTTTGAATGAGAATTATGAAACATTTTTATATAGTAGCACTAAAAAATGTTAGTCGTATTAAGGGAGACCAACAAGTTACAATAGTACGCTCTAATTTTCTAATAACTTTCTATTATCATTTTATAGAATTATTTTCTTTAATATGATTTTGAAATGGATCATGGATTTTGAAACACATTTTTCTGGCATAATTGTAATGAAGTTAATCAATGAAAATAAAATTATAAAAGCAATTTAGTTTTTGAACAATGAATTGGAGAATTTCGGTTCCCTAAAGAATTAAAAAATGTTTATAATAGGTATTAGATCACAAACTTGTACATTGCATCATCACCAATAATTTTATTTTATCTATTAAGAGACAAACAATACGCAGTACCATGCATTAGCTTTTAAATAACTTTGTAACATTTTATACAAGAATTATTTTCTTTAAATGTGACTTCCCATCTTATTTACCAATAAAAATACAATTTAAAGAACCTGTCTAATGTTTTGTTTATAAAATGCTGATGTTCAACATAATTACATTTATTCTAACTATTACGATAATATTGTATATGACAGTAATTGTTAATAAGACTATTTGTGAGATTTTACACACGTAGTGGATAAATAGCAAACAGTAATTTTTAGCTATAAATGTAATTTTTCAATAAATTTATTTTGATAGTATAATTTTAATTTGATTTTTGGATATTCATGAATTGTAAGACCTTGTAAGAAAATCTCAAGTATATCTCTTTGTTTCATTCATATTAAAAGTTTGAGTCGCAAAACAATGTATCACGAATAAAGTTAGAAAAAAATATGTTAATTTTTAAGAAGTATCTAGTTGGTAGAAAACGTATTTAACTGGGAATATTTTTTGAGTCGTGATCCTTTGATACTAAAGTCCTACAATTTCTTAGAATGTAAAAAAAATAGTGATACATAATAAATAAATTATTCACACATATTATAAACAACTGTAATTCATAAAAAATCATAAATGCCTAAACCAACATTTCATTATTTTTTTGCAAATGAAAATACAGTTCTAATATTTTATATAATCACAGCTGAATACGTACGTATTGTTAGCTAAGTATAGGTAATCAGTTCCAAGAGGGGGATTAGGTACTCAAGCACATTTGATACTGTTGCTGCCAATTTGGGTGCAATATTTCTCTCAAGCTTCAAGCGATTAAACTTTTATTAATGCACTGCAATTAAAAAACATGATGATAGAATGCATAAATGAGCAATATAATTTTTTAAAGGATTTATTCTAAGGAAAGTAACAATATATTTTTTTCTAAATGATTCTAGTCTAATGAACGAAACAATAGAAATTTTCTAAAGGATTCAATTCAATAGAAATTATAATAGAATCTGCAAATGATTCATTCCATGGAATGGAACAATAGAATCTCTCCAAAGAATTATATTATAAAGAAATGGGCAATAGAATATTTCCAAATAATTATATTCAAAAGAAATGAGCAACATAATTTTTCAAATAGATTCTGATCTACGATAGAATATTTATTTCCAAGAGATTCTGTTAAAAATAAAAGCGCAATAGAAGTTTTCCAAATAATTCTATTCCAAGGAAAGGAATAATATATATTCTTTCCAAAGGATTCTATTATAAAGAAAGGAGCAATGGAATGTTTCCAGATGATTATGCTCTAAGAAAAGGAATAATATAATTCCTCCAAGTATTCTGTTCCAAAGAAGAGAGCAATAAAATATTTCCAAAGGGTTCTATTCTAAGGAAGGAAACAACGGAATATTTCCAAAGGTGGAAAATCTTCACGAATTCTCTCAAACAATAGATGCAGTTATCTAGTCATTAAGTGTGTTTTGTGGTAACAATAATACACCACGACTCAGAAATGACGCTCAGAGGTAAGTCAGTTTTATTATTATATTTCAAAACTAAATCAATACCACATTTGAATTCGAAAATTCCCCACTGAAAGCCATACTTGAGCATCTCATTCCCTAACAAATACGAGAAGAAAAAGACGTAGAACGGACATTTATATTTTATTTCACAATTTAAGGCTTCGAGTCTCGGAAGAAAGTGTCCCTCATTGGAAGACTCATAACCGAGACTAATTGCAGGGCTCCGAGAGTTTACAGCATTAATTCATCTTGAAATTAAAAGCTTTCGGGAGAAAAGTAAGTTGGTCGGGTTTAAGACCAAAGAACGGCTTTAATTGAGAAATGAGGCGTGAAGATGTATAAAATATTAAAACAAAATAAAAGCGTTTTACAGATAGCTCTCTTTCCAATTAGGAAAACACGGGGAATAGATAGCTAGGCAAATTCATCACTTCCACTGCTCTTTCTCTCTCTCTCTCTCGCTTTCTGAATTATTGATTTTGCTCAGTTTTGACCTCGCACCATCAAGAAAAATACTTTTCCTTGCTTTGGATGGTTGCCCAGTCAAATTTAATGCCCGAGCTTTGAATTGAGACTGCTTTTAATTTGCCGCCTATGGGGATCGTTTCGCGAGGGTTTCAACACCAGGTGTGGAAACTTTCCAAGGTAACGAGTCTATTGAGATGGTATGTCCTTATTTATCGAGGATGTCATTGAAGACGAGTCCTTTCTTTCATCCTTGAATTGCTTCCAACTCCGAAAAAGCGAAAATTAAACTCCGAGCGCATCTTTTATCAAATACTTATTTTTCTCGAATTTTTGAAATGCTGTTTTTTAAAATACCTCAGAGGGCGAGAAAGTTTGGGAAAATGGAACTTCAGATCGACATCTCGTGAAACCGCTGGCGTTATCCCGTTCTGAAGAAGCTGGATTCAGGGGAGAATAGGCCACGAGAAATTGCAAGTCAAATGCTAATTTCGCTCTAAAAGTATATCTTACAATATTTGTTACGTGTGTAGTCACGCGAGCAACAGATTTCTGTATACGTGAGCTGGATGAATGCAAGAGATGGAGAACATCCAATTTTCTTGGAAACTTCAGCACGTCTCTGTGGAGCTGCCGAAGTTGCGTTCTGTTCAGTATTAACAGAAATGAATTACACATCAAGTTGTATGAATTACACATCAAGTACTTCTAGAAATATTTTTTCCATGCCTAGCCAAATAAACGAAAATAGATTAAACATACGAACAGTTTTGGTATAATCGATGTATGAGGTACAGCATATATTCGTTAGTGCTAACTTCAAAACAGTTTTCATCTGTGTATTCTTAATTTAATGAATAGAAATGAATAACACATCCAGTTTTATGAATTACACATCAAGCACTTCTAGAAATATTTTTTTCCCTGCGTACCCAAACAAATAAAAATAGACTAAATATACCAATAGTTTTTGTAGTATCAATGAAGCACATATTTGTTCGTGCTAACTTCAAAATAATTTTCGCCTGCCTATTGGAAATTGAATGAAAGTAGTGCGTGAATGTCAAATATCTAAACAGAAATAACATCAGATGCACTACGAAGTAAAATTTCACAGGAAAACGAAAAATTAAAACAAAAAATTATACTCTTATTTTTATTATAAAATTAATTCTCTCAAAGGTACAGTTACTTTTGTATAAATGAGTGAGTTGCACATATTCGAGTGAGTTCGTTGTTTGATAAAACTGTGATAGCTTCGTATATTCAGCAGATCATTTATGTATCTATAAAATATTAACTGCTGTGTTATATTTCAATAGACGAAAACCTTTTTACCGTTTACAATGTTAAAATCCAAATATGAAAATATAGTGAGTACAAATTATATTGGTTGTAAAAACAAAATATTTTAAGGATTTACATTAAGATAATCAGATAATCTTAAGAAATATAATTTAAGTCATTTGCTTACCATCGCTCAATAATATCTACCATTATAAAGGTAATAATGAAATTTATTTTTTCTTATATCGAGTTTATTTTGTACAACACTACACAAAAATGCAACTATTACTACTTTTTGTACAACCACAAAACATATCTTCAATAAACATCTTAACAAAGTAATGGGATATCCATTTGGCCTAACATTTTTATGACATAAATTTTATTGGTAACTGTTGTAAATGAATATAAGTTTGTTATTGGCCATAACATGCATATAAAGAAGACATTAGTGTTACTGAAGAATGAAGAAGAATAAATAATATCTCTGAAAGTATGTATGCAATAAAACCCTAGAAACACAGATTTTAATGACCTCGAAAACAATAATGAACATAATTCTAAGCTGAAACACAGAAACAATGATTGTTAGCGTAAATTGAGTTTTTAGAATAGTCTATTTCTCGATTAAAGGAAATAATGATTTGAATTGTTTACATTACATTTTTAAAAAGAACTTTTTATTTACACAGGGTTACAAATTATTTATTCATAAATATTTTGAATGTATTCTTACAGAAAAACAAAAGCTTTTCTACTATCTTTCAGATCGGTATTATTTAACAACGCGATCTTTTTTTAACGAAGCAAAATGAATGTCTTTTTATTTACGTTTACTATTGATTAAAAATTTTGTAAATGATACACTTTGTCTACTGATATATATATATTATATAGCAGTGATACATAAATTATCATACTTGTGAGTTTTTATCTCAGGATGTGTTTCAATCTTTATCCAATTTTAGCAATTTAAAGAAAATAAAAGTCGATAACATTTTTAATTATCTGAAGTTATTTTGCCTATTAGCTATTTCACATAAAATTATATTTTTACCTATCAATTTAATAAAAGTAAATGTAAAATATATATTGAAAAGAAACCTTTTACACACTAGAATTTATATGTGATAACAAAAAATAAAATAAAAACATTCAGATTGAAAACATTTTTTTTGTAACATAATACACGCTCTAAGTGCTAACAATTTTCAAAAGAATTGATAACTATTCTTTGCAAGCTAACATTTCGATAAATTAATACTAAATTTTAGCTTGTAAGGAATATAATCACGTATAAAATAAAAGTAACTTAGTTATTTCCCAAAAGATTAGTTGTTTGACCGATAAACATAACTAAGTAAACTCAATGAAAAAAGTAAATATAAAATATATGTTAAACAATTTTTTAAGAGAATTTTATCATATGTATTGATATGTGATAACAATATATATGATGCTTCTTTTGAAGTTTTAAGTGAAGCATAGATAAAAAGATGCACATTTACGAGCAAAATCTTTGTGAACAGTTAATACGCTCTGATTACTAATACTTCACTAAAACAATTGAAAACTATATTCCTTACAAGCCAAAACTTCGTTACATTAGTTCTAAATTTTAGCTTCTAAGGAATATAATCACGTATAAATTCTGAGGTAAAAGTAAATTAGTTATTTCACAAAAAATTAGATTGATCAATAAACATAAAGCCAATGAGTTTAATAAAAAAGTAAATATAAAATGTATATACAAAAAAAAATGTTTTTTTTTTAATGAAAATTGGCAAGTAATCATGTGTATTAATACTATACACGCTGCGTTTTTTAATTTTTAAGCGATAAATACAGATAAAATATACTCATTCAATGAACAGAATTTTTGTGAAAAGTTAATACGTCCTGATCACTAATGCTTCACCAAAACTATTAAAAACTATTCCTTACAAGCCGAAATTTTGGTACATTAATCATGTTTTTAGACACGAAGTATTGATAAATATTCTATCGATTTATTAAAACTGAAATGACACCATAAAAGCTTTTACAGAATATCGTGTCCACCCTCGAATTTTTACGATGTTTTAGACAAATGCATTCAGTCTCCAACAGAAAAATCAGCTCTAATGACAGCTTAGGTTGGAGGAGAGTGAGATAAGCCAGCTCCACTGTCTGCGATTCTCGTTACCAAAAGAAAAAACAACGCATAAAAAACTAGGACACTTGCTTTTCTTTCGTATCAATATCAACGTAGCAACACGGGGTCCCACTATTGATCTGACATTTATCATAGGTTGAAACAGAGGACCGTCCTCTTCTGAAGAGCTAGCACCTGCATTACTAAAGCTGCTTTATTCTCCGAGATCTAACTAAAATTGACAGGAGGACATAAATCACCTCTCCTGTCCTCTCAGGAGAGTTAGCATCGATGTTGAGGGGGATGCTGCAGATCCTACCACTGCCCTATCAAAATCGTCTTGTTAGCACAATTACTTTTCACTTTCTGTCTTTCTTACCCCTTGTTCGTGTTCATCTCCTGTAGCTATAATTTGTTAGCAGTGGTAAAATACTCCGCGTTCGTTCAAAATGAGACCAAAATGCGTTCATATTCATTCACAGAGTTCATGCTCATAAAGCTTGTAAAACTCATCCTTAGATTTCAGAAGGAAGGTAGGTATTTTAATTATAGTCGGCACTGGAGCAACATAACGAGCTATTGGCGGCGGTCTGAGATCAATCCCAAAGGGAAAGATTAGAAGACAACACAGCGTAATTTTCAACCATTTAGATTTCAGAAAAAAGAGAGGGAGTATATTCAATACTCGTGTAGCAATAATTTGTTAACAATGGTCGAATACGCCACGATCATTCAAAATAAGATCAAAATGTGCTTATGTGCATTCAAAGAGTTTATGTTTATAAAGGTTGTGAAACATTTCCTTAGATATCAGAACAGAAGTATACATTAAACATTCCTGTAGCAATAATTTGATAATTTGTTAGAAGACGCCACGTTCATTCAAAATGAGACTGAAGTGCATTCAAAGAATTCTTGTTCACAAAGGGTAGTGAAACATTTCATTTCATTTCAGAACAGAAATACATTATACATTCTTGTAGAAATAATTGGTTTGCAGTGGTTAAAAAATTATCCTAATTTATTCAAAATGTGACCGAAGTGGTGCTCATGTTCTTAAGTTACTTGATTTAAGGTATCCGACTACGTTTAAAACTCAATTTTAACCAAAATTCTCACATTTGTTTTATTTTCCCATATTGAAGCCCAGTTTTTTAAGTTTTAGAATCTGTAATTGTTTTAAGTTTACGATAAATAGAAAGAAAATTATAGCAATTTTTGTATTACTGAACGACATAAAACGAAACCGGAAGTACTATTGAAATGACCCGAAATTGGGAGGTTTTCCGCTAATTTTGCAAAAGTAAAAATAATTATAAACATAAATTTGTTGGAATTATTTTCTATAATCAAGCCTCAACATTTTACATCAAGTTTCGATGAATTTGTGGGAAGAATTTAGCAATGTCAAAAAACTCAAAGGTAAACTTTAAATACCTTTCCTGGAAAACACAATTTTAAGCAAATATTGCACACGCGTAACATGATTTCTCAAAAAGTTGCAGAGATATCTCTACGAAATTAAACATTATTACTTACTAACTTGTTGTAATGACAGTATACTATACCTTTAGCTGTAAAATGCATACTTTTTAATTTATAGTTGTTTAATTTAAACGACAAGTAGACATTTTGTAAAATTAAAATTTTATTTACATATAACGAGCGATACTTCTTAACATTTCAATCGGTCTCTTTTACTGTAGTATATTGTTGTCACTAATATCATAGATATATGGTGCTGCAAGGAAATTAAAATAATTTAATAGAAATTTATATAGAGCGTTAACCATATTGTAGTCATTTTGATTCAATTTTACCTTAATGTTCCCAAATGACAAAAAAATAATGAGTCGGTGCATTATTTTTTGCTTTATTTCATGATTTCAAAACATTATCGAGTATGGAAAATGCTTGAATTGTGATTTAAGAGTCGTTTTCAAAATAATTGTTCCGAACCTAGTCGGATACCTTAAACTCTTATATTTCAAACATTCACTTTCAATTTCAGTGCAAATGAATATATTTTTAGTAAAACATAATTAAGTTTTAATTAATTTTTAAAAGTTTTAATTCTGCTTAAGTTTATTATTCTGGAGTTTAGTATTAATAAAATTATTTTTAATGTGAATGCAACACAGTTGGGTACTTGTGTAGTTTAAATATTGTCACAAATAAGTATCGCAAAACAAAAAAAGAACAACTCTTTTTAAATATCTATACTTTAAATATCATAATGAATTTAAGTACATATAAATATCTACTCTTTAAATATCGAATGCAGTGATTCCTAAATTTTTCATCTTGTCCAAACAAGGCTATTGCACCCCCATAAAACCCCCATCCAACCAAACTAAATTTTCAGTCCAATGCCTACCTTTAAAATCACATTTCCCAGATCCCTTGATATTGTAAACCTGAATGAGTCATAAAAGACTAGCATAAGACCATTGTGATACGTACTTACTTCTTAGCTTAACATTGGAATTAAAATATTTAGATCTATGTTGTATAGATTACAAAATCTTGAAGTTTCCCATTAAGGATTGGTTATAACAATTTAAAGTTCTGAAACACAGACAGAAACTACTATTCTGAAATAAATTAAACGGTAAATGTTGTACAAACTATCAATAAGTAATTAAAATGCATTAAAATCACACAAAAGGCTCTTATCTTGTAAACTTGTACTATAACGACACTCTCATTTGAATTTTATCTCAAAGTGAACAATTAAGCTGCTTTTTAGCAATTAGCTCAGCAACGGTTTTATTAATCTGATAATTTCAATATTAAGTCATTATAAATTTCAATTTTTTCCATCTCAAATTAAATAATCCAAGTAAATAAATATTGAAACACTGAAATATTTTAATTGTTTTGGATTCAAAAATTTTGATTTTAAAACATAAAATAATCGGAAAATAATGGTTTATTTTACTTTTTTCTTGGAAATTCCTCTTTGTTGATTAGCGAAATTTTGTATCTTTTCAATGGACCCTCGGGCCACATTAATTTGGCAATCATTGATCTAACGAATTCAATAGTGATTTATCCAAATAAAAGTAATCGCTAACTTCTTATAACAGGAAATACAACCGTTTTCTAAAACAACGTACTTAATCACATTGTCATCATAAATTTAAGTTTACTTTTAAGAATACGGAATTCTCTCTTTTATGTAAGAATCAAATTCGCATCACGTTTATTGTAATTCAGAACGCTGCGAACTTAAACGAAACTATACAATCGAGTTTAACTTCGCATTTATTCTGCGTTAAATTAAAGACCCCCATAACTGTTACTAAAAAACTAATCCTCCCTTTAAAAACTAGCAGGAAAGCGTTGCACTCTTAAACTATGATCAGCAACAAGAAATTATCAATAAAAGATTTCGCCATTAAAATTGGACTTCGCAGTAACATTTCCTAAGCTTAAGAGCTCTCGCATTATTTAGAGATTAGTTCAAACAGAACGTCCCTAGTTGATCATTAGGAACGCATTATAGGACGGCCCTTCGCCAGAGAAGGGAGCCAAGCATAAGAGCCAAGCGTCTCCTCAACTTAAGCACATTGTTTGGTTGGGACCCTTTCACCTGGTCCTATTGTCAAGCAGAAATCATTCCGTTTTTTAGTAAGGATCTGAAATGTGTTTGTTTTGAGCATAATCCATTATGAAAAGGGCTTTCAATATTTAAGGTGGTCAAAGGAAAATGCTCTGGATTTGACTTTTCTGTTTAGTTTAAAAGGGGGTCGACCCAAAATGCGTTATTATATTGAGACGGTAGATGTTTGGTTAGCAAATATTACTCTGTTTTCAAGCTTATTTCGATTCTTTTTATAGATACTTAAGCATCTGCTCCAAGGAAGTCGCGCAGGTGCTCGGAATCGATCAAAAACATTCGATAAAAGGTTCCATTATCTTAAGCGTTCGGATGATATCATCAATATTAAAAGATTACTCGGGATAGGAATGAATCCCAGTTTTGAATTACCCAAATATACACTTATTGCTTAGTAATTCAAGCTTCAGTAGTAATAATGATTGTAAATTTGAAGATTATTGAAACTTAGTTAATTCGAATTAAGTTATTAATCCTACTGGTGGTTGTCTTGATTTGGTCACCAGCAAAGACCTTAGCAGATCTTAATGAACGAGATATCTATTCATTAGAAAAAAACTGACCAGATCTTGATCTAATCATCATAAGAAAAAATTATATCTTTATGACGATATATCTCGTACTTTGCAAGCGTGATCAGATCTAGATGGACGAGATATCTCGTCGAAATCACCTAAAGGATTGAAACTAAAAATTCTTTCTCGGAAAATTATCACCGATCTTTTAAAAATTTGAAGTAAATTCCAGACGAAACATTATTTTGAGCTAGAATTAAAATATGTATTTATTGTGCTGTATAAAGTTAATTCATATTGTTGCGCGTCTGAAACTTCAAGGTGCTTTATCAACTCAAAGCAATATATCATTCCAAGCACTTTAAACTTTCAGAGTAAAATGCTTGCATTTTAAGAAGGTTAAAAAATCCAAAGGTACTTTATCAATTCACAGCAATAAATCTTTGAAGTACCTTCAATCTTTAGAATAAAAATCGGGCATTAAAAAAGGTTTGAAAATTCAATGGTTTAGCTTTCACAAAATATTCTTTTGAATATGCAATCCTTCATTCTTGGTAAAAAGAAAGATTTTTAACAAAGTATATATTTTATAATTACCAAATAGAACAAATCACTTAAAACCTTAAAAACATTAAAAGTTGTATACATTTTTTAATGATAGAATACTTTGTTCTATTATGTGATTAAAAGTAGAATAAATTTGTTCATCATTAAAAATATCTCTGAAGATTGTATCTGAAATTTTTTTATTTCCTCATAGATAATTTTAAATGGTTATACTCAAAAAATTTATACTCTTTGGTTATACTCAAAAAACTTCATGTTTAAATTATGCATTGCCATTGAGACAAGCATTCAACTATAATAGAACTCGTTTAATTTGTGACAAACTATTTAACAATTTCATATTCTATTAACCCAACTTATTAAATTTTATTTTCGAATTTCACAGGGTTTATCATTTCTGATTACCGTTCATAGAAAATGATAATTTCTTTTTCTTCCCAATTGACTGAATCTTAAAAGAGTTCTGTTGTAAAGGAACTTTAAATGTGTAAATTATGAAATCCTTACTGGATTATATACATAACAGAACTATTTCAATGTGCATGTCGTTCAAAACACGTTTTAAATATTTATTAAAATTTTACGTATGCACATTATAAAATGTGTTAAATATACCTTCAAACCCCTGTTAGAGAAAAAAGAAATATCATTCATACAAAATGTTTTGTTTATAAATGTATTATTATTACTTAAAACTCTTATTGATAGTATTAGAATTATAATGCCACATACGTAAAATGCATCTAAATTGACCGCAAAGTATTATTTCCCTTTCTCATTTATATTTACTAATAGCTATTTTAGTTTTTATTTATTAGCACATATTGGTTCATAAAATATGTTATTTTTCTCAGCACTTGTATTCTATATATGCGGCTACAGCCACATATTGAATAGATTTTGTATCGGAGACATAAAATTATATACAATATAATTACAATTGAAGATATATAAGTAATTTTTAAACAAGATAAAATTGGTTTATCTGGAATGAAACGTCTAAAACTAAAAACATGGAAAGATAATATAAGAATCAACTTTGAAAATTGTTGTAAAACTTAATTATATCGTCCATTTTTAAATACCACGAGATATGACATAAGACTTGATAAAAATGTTCAAGAATCATGCCTAAACTATTTTCTCACATCACATATTTAGATGAGAACTTCCTTTTTTTTATTATATAAACAGGAAAAAGAACACATCTTAGAATTATAACTCAAATATTACAGACAATACATACATTAACATTACTTATAACAGTATAAAAAGCATTAAGTAAAAGACAAATTTCACAATTCCTGATGATTACTCTCAGGAAACCAATTATAAATTTGTGCCAAGGAATCAACCATGAAATTAATTTTATAAATATTTTTTATTGTTCTGACATACGTATTAAGTGAAATGAAGTAAATGCGGAGTTTTATGTATTTATCTGATAGATCGTGTTGGTTGTAAACTTACCCCTTTGAATTTCCAAGAAAGAAAGGTTACTGATTCGATTTGCTCTTTTGATGTGTTCATTATTTTACTGAGTGTACTTGCTTCTGCCGCTTGCCCTTCTGCTTTTCAAGCATGCAACATTCGCACTGTTTGTGCTCTCGGTTCTGTAAAGTCACGATATACAAAAAAGAGGCTGGAGTCTCAACACGAGTCAGGAATGTTGCCCGTTGAAAGCATATAGGCGTTAGTAGCGACAGGTATTCATAAAGATAGAGGAGCTGGAATGGGCGGGGAGCCGAGACACCACGAAAACGGTACGTTTCGAATAGAAAAGACCATCGCTTAAGATCATAATTCTTTAAAAGGTGGGGTGCGAGACGTCCAGGTACGGTGGTCACCATTGTTGGTAAATTCCACCAAGAAATAATTTTGGCAGCTATAAATAAGCTTGCAGGGACATCTTAGGGGTTCGAACGGGGACCTTTTCAATAGTGCGTTACGCTTGCAAGTTTGGTTAACCCTCCAAGACGACAAGATAATCGACCAATATTGCTATTGCTGAGGTAGGTCGTCATGAGGTTATTACCAATATTTTGATCATGAGGAAATCAAGGCCGTTTCTAAGAAAAGAACATATACAATCTTTCTTTCTGAAGGTTCAAAGACTCCATAGATTTTTTAGAAAGATGATTGTAAGCCTGACAACACTATAAAATAGCTTTAGCACACGCCATCAATAGTTGGTGGAATGATCATACTGCAATCGAGTGGATTAATTGAGTGCGATTTGTTTTCTTACGTTATGAGGCAAAAAATGCACGTCAGAAGTAGGGATACGACATCGACAGCAAAACATCGATGTTTTGAACCATCGATGTTCAAAATTAAAACATCCATGTTTTTAAAATTCAGTGTATTTAAACTTTTCCCCCCATTTCTTAAAACTGGTTTAACAACTGAGGATGCAACATCGACAGCAAAACATCGATGTTGATAATGCATCGCCCCCAAACTATCGATGTTTTTAAAATTCAGTGGATTGAAACTTTTTTCCCCATTTCTAAAAACTGGTTTAGCACCTAGTGATGCGACATCGACAGCAAAACATCGATGTTCAAAAATAAAACATCAATGTTGATAATGCATCGCCCCTAAACTATCGATGTTTTAAAAATTCAGTGCATTTAAACTTTTTCCCCCATTTCTTATAACTGGTTTAGCAACTAGTGATGTGACATCGGCTCCAATACATCGATGTTTTTTATAAAACATCAATGTTTTGAAAACATCGACATTGATGTCGTATCCCTACTTTTCAGACCCTTCACCCTTGGTCAATTTGGTCTAAAAGTATGTTCAATTTGCTGATTATAAAAATTATACTACTTGGTTATTTTTTAAAATTTTTATAACGGTACTTTTTTTATTTAAAAATAAAACATCGACAAGTATAAAAATCGATGTTACAAAAACATCGACCCCAATACATCGATGTTAAATACATCGATGTTTTAAAAAAACATCGACATCGATGTCGCATCCCTAGTCAGAAGCAGCATTTTAACCCACCAAATGGTTTAGACGAGATAGTTCGTCTATCAAGAACTAACCAATATGGCAGATGATGAGATATCTCGTCATCCGAATATTGCAGCCTTTTTTTTGAAAATGAGATCAAGATCTGGTCAGTTTTCTTCTGATGAGATAAATTGTCGTGAAAACCACCAGTAATATTTTATAAGACATACTCAAATTACTTATTATTTCTGTGGAATGGTATGTATGCGATTTTCGTCCAAAGTAAGTTGTAGAAATGATAAAAATATCAGAAAAGTTATTAAACAATTGTTTTCTAGACACTTAACTCTCCAAGAGTTTTCGACGAGGTTTCTTGTTCAAGATTTGACTAATTTTGCTAGTGACGAGTTATCTCGTCATCAGGATACTGCAAATTTTCTTACGATGACTAGATCAAGATTCTCTTGATGAGTCTTTCAAATATAATAATAATATTTCTAAATTGCAATGAAGTGTGCTAATGAGACAAACCTGAATACATTTCTTTGAGTATTCCCTAGAATTAGGTCCATTTCTGTGGCAACACACTGAAGAAGAGTTTGTGTCTGGAGCAGAGCTCGAGGTAAACAGACAATAGCTTTAATTATCTTAATTATCACATGGTTCTTGGTCGACTTCTCAAGTCTTCTTCTGTTATAGAAAATATGTTATATTTATGGCTTTTAATCATCCTGCTCTCAATAAATTCTCTGCACGGCGCTGTTCCTACTGGATGTATTTGATCCAGATCGATCATCAATAGCCTGTTTTGTTGCTCTCTTTCGACGTTAATTCAACTAAATAACTACTGGATGCAACATTTAATAAAACATACAGTAGGGGATCATTCATAAGGAATACTTACTTAACACTATATTTCTTAAGAAGGGATTCGAAACGGAATAATATTGTTAAATAAGTACTTCCCATAATTTGATGCGCAGTCGAGGTGGCTCAGTGGGTTTGGCCCCTGAGCTAGCAACCTTCGCGTTTTAGGCGCAAATTCGGCTAAATTACTCTCTTCTGTGACAGTAAAGCTTTCCTTATGTTTGTATGTCCATTTAATTGACGTTACTTGGATAAATATGACTCTTGCACCATAAAACCTCAACAAACCATAATATCACGCAAGATAAAGTTTTTTCTTTCTAAACTTTATTCTCGATGAAAATTAGTTCCGTTATAATTTTACTGAGAACCTTATGATTTCGTTTTAGTATTTATACATAGATAATAGCATTAATTTAACCCTCCAAATGGTTTAGACGACATATCTCGTTCATCAAGATCTAATCAATTTTACTAATTAGGAGGTAACTCGTCATCAAGATATTGCCTACTTTTTGATGAGGAAGATTTCAAGATTTAGTCTGTTTTCTTCTAATGACGAGATCAAGATTTGGTCAGTTTTCTTCTAATGACGAGATCAAGATTTGGTCAGTTTTCTTCTTTTGACGAGAATATCTTTAAACAATATACTGTCAGTTTTCTTCTAGCGACGAAATAGATCTTTAAACAAGATCTTGTGAGTTCTTTTCTAACGACGAGATATATCTTTAATCAAGGTCTGGTCAGTTTTCTTCTAACGACGAGATATATCTAAAACAAGTTCTGGTCAGTATTCTTCTAATGACAAGATACATCTTTAAAGGAGTCCGGCACCTAAAAATTCGAAATTTTTTTTTAAATTTTTTTTTGATATTTTTACTGCTTATAAAAATTTGAATTGTCCTCTTTATAACGATACCTCATTTGTAAAAAACCGTTGATTGGAAGTATTTTGAAATATTTTTCGTACGTCTCAGGAAATACTTTTTTCATGTTTTTGTGCACATTACTCAAAAACTACTTGAGATACATTCTTGAAACTTTTTATGATTGTTTATGAAGCACTTTTAAACACTTTAACACAAAGAATAAATTATAAAATGTATACTTTAAAAAAATATATTTTATTTCAAATTATTTTGCAATATTTTAAAAAGTTCATAATTTTGTGAATTTAAGAAACAATTACAAACCCTGTGTTAAAGTATTCAAATATTTCATTGTAAAATTTTTAGATTAATAGAATAATTTATGAATAAATGAGATGCCCCCAAAGTTAGTGAATTTAATATCCACCATCACTGAAGTTTAAAGCCTTATTTCTCAGAGCATACTTTTTTCATGCTTGGTGGCACATTACACAAAAACTACGAGCGATACATTCTTGAAAATTTTTATGCTTGTTTATGAAGCATCTTTAAAGACTTAAGCACAAAAAATAAGATTTATAAAATGTACACTTTTTCAAAATTATTTTTTCTAAAAAATTTCAATTTTTTTGTTAATGTTAAAAAAGTTTATAATTTTGTGAATTGAAAACCCCGGGTTAAAGTCTTCAAAAGTATTTAAATATTACTCTGTAAAAATTTCAGATTAATACAGTAATTTATGAATAAATGAGATGCCCCCAAAGTTCCTTCCCCTTATGGTGAACCCATCCCCTTAAACAAGATGTGGTCAATATTCTTCTAATGACAAGATATATCTTCAAACAAAATTTTATCAATTTTCTTCTAACGACGAGATATCCACAGCCGAGACAACCACCAGAAAAGTTAAGCAGTTTTGCAAAATATTTCAATCATTAAAATGTATTTTACGCTTTTTAGTAAAATTATCTAAAAATGTTTTTGATCAACAAACCCCGAATATTCTAGAAAGTTACTTCCTGAAAGTTACTTGCGCCTGAGGCCTAAAAGGATTTGAGTACATTACTCCTCGAGCAGCAATGCCCCGAGGCGTTCCGGAAGACACACATATACGGTCCCCCAAACCAAGAGTGGTGGGGAACGTTGAGGCAGGCGTGTTTTGGTGTTTGACTCAATAGGTAGATACAGTGTCTCGGTGAGAGTTAATTGACAATTGCGAGAACGGGTGAAATATCTCTGTCCACTGCGACAGGTTTATGACCCTGTCACCCACATACTGTACTCAGGTAAACTCTCTGGGGTATCACTCCTCGCTGTCTGCCGGCACAGAGGGCTCAATTTCACAAAGAGCCCTATTTTGACGTCCAGCTTAGCTTACAAAACCAAGTTAAATGCGAGAGATTGTGGACAGAGATAGCGATCTTGGGCATGAAGTGGAGCTAGGAGGAACTGCGTGGTGAATTGATTTCTTATTTTGGCTGCTCCAGAAGTCTCTTAAACGCTGCTTTCTTTTGATTGAAGTTTATAGCTGTAAGTAAAATGTTTTGCTTCTACTCATTCCGGGGGAGGAAGGTGATGAGAGTAAGGGTATGTGGTAAATAAACGACATCCGGAGTGTGCTGATCTTAATTTAGAAAGATCTTGATCGCGATCGATGTCTTAACCCTCCTGGTGGTTGCCTGGACTAGACATCTCGTTATTAGAAAAAAACCTACCACATACGGATCTCGTGATCATAATAGAAATCGGCAATAACTTGAAGCATATCACCAACAAAACTAGCCAGATCTTGGTGGACGAGATATCTCGTCGAAACCACTTGGAGGGTTAAAGCCACTTTGTCGCAAAAGTGGTAGGTGGTAACCGATATCGAACTTATACTGACCTGAATTTTGAAAAAATGTTGATCACCATCGATGTTTTAATCATGGTGGCTTTGCTGAGATATATCGCCTTTCAAGATCTGAACAATTTCGCTAATCATGAGATGTCTCGTCATTGAGATAATGACGATTTTTCATGATGACGAGATGAAGATCTGGTCGGTTTTTTCTAATGACAAGCTATTTCGTTCAGTAAGATCTGGTCAGTTTTGCTTAGTGACGAGGTTCTTCGTTGAGACAACCAACCAGAAGGGTTAAAAGATTTTTTATTCTACGCCAGTCTCCAGTCCCTCAACGATAAGTAGATGAGCAGACTAATAGAATTCCGAAGTGAATAAATAGGGTTTAAAATATTACCTACAGTAAAGTTTGCATTTGTAGTTAAGAATTTTAGGGCAGTTCTTGAAGTGTTCTCCATTTAATTCATCCAGCTCGCAAAGGGGAGAAATAGCTGTTCTTGCTACTCCAGTACGATGTAAGGGTCTATGTAGGTAGTCATGTTTGGTGACAAGTCGAAAGTAAGTTTTCTTTTTAACGTTTCTCTCCGATCCCTTGCGCATTAATTATCAACGCATTGTCAGTATTTTAATTCACATATAGTGTCTTACATATAAATCAAATGAATTTCATCTGGTAAGTGTCTTACGCACACACACACACACAAAAAAGTGTAAAGAAAAAAAATGTTCTACTAAAACCCTTAAAGTTATGCAAAAGAGCATAGGTTAAGAAACATAAACCAGTTTTAAAATTGCTTAGCTTGTTGAGTTTCTCATTTGCACTTAGATATAAACTACAGATTACAAAGTTTATCCCAAAAAAATGCCAAGGAAATCAAGAAAAACCAGATACATTGTTTGAAATCATAAAAATGTCAAAAAATTGAATTGGTGAGACGCGGTTGTATGTTCATCTGTAACTCCGTCAAAAATTATCTTAGTTCAAAATTTTTATTGTTTTTGATAGAGTTTGGCATGAATTAATTTTTGACGCTTTCTGGTTTGTTAAAAAAAAAAAACGCTACTTCGATCGATAACCCTTGACCCTTAAAAATAGTCTTATTTTGCCCATATAAGTAATAACCTTTTGACTCTCCGTGTATATTCTTAACCCTCCTGGTGGTTACTTACGCGAAGTATTCCGTCATTAACAAAACCAAACAGATATCGATGGACGAGATAACTTGTCAATAAAAGAAAGCTGACCAGATTTTGATCTCGTCATCACAAAAAAGTCTGCAATATCTTGATGACGGGATATCTTAAAAAGATAAGCAAAATTTTTGAGATATCTCGTCGAAACCACTTGGAGGGTTAAAGAAGATATTTGAATTTATGTCGCACTGATGTAACATATCTGGATATTATTCTCTAATGGAAACAACTGTAAGTTGCAAACTAAGATCTCCGCCATGCAACAGAAAAACGCTCAAAAGTTCCTTTCATTTCAAACTTTAGACAAAGACAGAAACGCGAAGAAATATATATTGCGCAGAAATTCGAATAGAATTTTAGTTTTAAACCGAGATATCTGGGGATATTGTTTTGTGAAACTGTTCCTATCATTTTCCCACTTGCCCATTTTCCCGATGATACCATTTTCTTTACATAAAAAAAGTTTAAAAAAAAACAGAAATGGAGAGAGGAAAGGGAGGAAAAAAGAAAAACCTTTTCACAAGTTCAAAGCTTTGGAAGAAATGTTCTTGAGTGGTTACCTTGGAAACTGTGTTTGATCGATATCATGCAGCGCCGTATCTTCTACTTTTCTTATCAGCCGAATCTGTTTATTTGTTTTTTGTTTTAGGTTTTATCATACCTTTTTTTCCAACTTGTGGCGAACGAAAAAAAAATCGGTGCAATGAAGTATTGAATTTACTTTTCCTCTGTTAGTTAATATAATTCTAAATTCCAATTTGCGAGGATGAGGTATTTTTCATTTTATTTTTCTCTTTTTCACTAAAGCTGTCAATTTTTTGTGTGCCCTGCAATAGAGATGTCAGGTTTCTTGATAAAATAAATTTAGGAAGCGCCGTATTTCTTCCGAAGATCTTCAAGTGTCTCCATTTGCTCGAGTTAGCTTTTGCAACCGTTCTAAGCGTATCTTTCAGTCATGTATGATAGTGCTGTGGAGTCGATTTCTTACAAAATGAAATAATTGATACTGTTAGGATTCAACTTCGCATAGTATATTTTTAAATTATATTATTCATGCAGAGAATCATTCGAATGCAAACTTCCACTTTACTATTTAGTTATTTTTTTACTTATCTTAAAACACTTTATGTTATGAAAAAGGTTTCTCCAAAGATCTCAACAGAGACGGCATCGTAGATCTTTGTAGTGTCTCCATTAACTCGAGTTAGCTTTTTCAACGCTTTTATACGCATCTTTCAATCGTGTACAATAATGTTATGTAGCCGATTTCTTTCCAAATGAAATGATTTGCCCCAAAGTTCTTCAATAGAGATGTCACTGAACATCTTCAAGTGCATTTATTTACCCTAGTTTGCTCTTGCACGCTTTTACGCCCATCTTTCAATCATGTAATATAGTGTTATGCAGTCTATTTCTTACAAAATTAAATGTTTTATGGAGTTATGATTCAACATCGCATAGCTTATTTTTGGTTTTAAATATTATTCACGCAGAGAAAGACCGTTTGTACAAAATTTCCCCTTTTTGTCTTCTACTTTTTTTTTACTTATGTTAAAACTCTATTTTGTGCTCCATTTGCTCCAAAGACCTTCAGTAAAAGCGCCATTGAAGATCTTCGTAGTGTCTCCGTATGCTCGAGTTAGTTTTTTCAACGTTTTTATGCCCATCTTTTAATCGTGTACGATAGTGTAATGAAGCCGATTTCTTTCAAAATGAAATTATTTATACAGGTAGGATTCAACATGACATAGCTTATTTTTGGTTTCAATCATTACTCGTGCAGAGAACTATACAAAATTCTTCCTTATTGTTTGCTATTTTTAAAATTTATTTTGAAACTCAGCTTCAATGAAGACGTCATCGAACATAACTGCAGTGTTCCAATTTTCAATCATGTGTGATAGTGCTTGGCGTGTAACTGATTTCTTACGTAGATTAAGTGGAATAGCTTACACTGTTAGATTTCAATATCAATAGTGACCGCAGAAAGGAGGACCCAGCCAAGGGAATCTTCTGTCCTCTAGGTCTAAAACACTTAACCCTGCAAGTGTGTCGACGAGATATCTCGCCCATGAAGATCTGAACAATTTTGCTAATGATCATTTATCTCGTTATTACAATATTTTCCAATTTCTTGTGATGACGAGAATTTTTAATTCTATTTATTATCTATTCTTGTTTAGTTTTATTATAATGATGAATTTATTTTGTTTATCCATCAAGATCTGGTCAACTTTGCTAATGACGATATACCTCAACGAGGCAACCATCGGGAGGGTTAAAATATTAATGTAACTAATGTATTTTAAGGTGGGTATTTCATTTATTTTATTATTCTTTACAATTTTTTGAAAATTTGTAATGTAGTCCACTATTATTTCTTGTATGTTATAAGCGTGACTTGAGGCATACAACTTAAAAATTTTATGATTTCTGTTTTGTAAATGCGACTCATCGTTTTAAAACAGACGTTTTTGTTTCAGAGACAGGTTTAGAGGTATCACTTTTATGAAGCAAAAATGTTTTTAATGAAAATACTGCTTCTTTTCTCATCTGATGTAAATCTTTCCAATTTTCTGATTAAGATGTCCTCCTTATGCTCAATATGAAAAATCTTATGAAAGCTCCAAATGACTTGAGGCACAATGCGTGTGATGTACCTTATTTCTGAAAAATATATTTCCCCAAAATAAAAAGCAAATAGCATCATAAGGATTAATAAGTTGAAGGCGGTGCACTGTAAATTACCGTGTCTGTATCTCGCTCTTCTGCATCAGTAAGAACCGCAGATGCAAAATATAAGTAGACTGAGCATTGCTCTTGGGAGGAGCTTCAAATATTGTGCCCAACGTGTCAACGAGTAGTCACCTGAATGTACAGTGAAAAATTGACTTGCTTGGTCGATATTATTACCTCGTTTGGATATAGAAATCATATAGCAGGGTATGTATGAATTCGCATTTTTATATCTTTTATATATATAAAATGGTGAAATCGCCAGTCTTCTCACGTCTGGTGGACCAATCAGAGGATGTTCGTTTTCACTCGTCAAACGAAAGTAACCTAAAGGTCACGTTACTACTATTTTTGGATTAATGGTTAAATGATCCTAGGTATATAAAAAGGTTACCATTGCTCACATTACTTTCATATTTTCTCTATTGTAAAAGGACCACGGTTGGCCGGTTTTGAAGAGTAAAAGATTAACAACCGGAAGGTTACGAATCCAACCAAAGACCGTTGTGTACAAAGGTGCACGAAAAATGCGTTAAGACTTCAAATGTTCTCACGTTGGTGTGGTAGAGTAGGGTGACAACTCCTCGGATCTTTCTCTTTGGGTTTGATCCCGGACTGTCACCAATAGCTGTGTTGTTCGACGTTAATCAAAATACCTACTTACCCATTTCTATAGTAAATATTTTTATTGTGTGTGTTCCATTCGTTTGAAAGGAAATGCAGTGCTTGGCGCATCGTCATCTGGCCCGTGCGTCATAAAAAACACAACCAATCATAACTATGAATTAATTTGAGAAAATGGAAGTAAACAGCAAAGTTTTTGATGTTTTCAACTAACGCTTTGTCACTCTTATTTCCTTTCAAAAATCAAATATACCTATCATTTTCCCATATAGTCCATTTAGAGTTAGAAAACATGATGTAAGAATGATACTACGCGTTTTTTTAGAGAGATATTACAGTAAAAAGATTATTCATCTATTAATATTCTCATTTGCCAAAACTAGTTTACACTACTTTCAGCTCATCTCAATTGAAGTGCTATTTGGAACGCCGGAAGTAGTACTTGGAAGTTCGCTTTCCTTTGAATACAGCGGTAATCTCTTTATAATTATACCTTCAATCTAAGTTTTCTGACAAGTACATCGTTAGAGCAACGTGTTTTCAACTTTAGTTTAATTTTGAAATAATGAGGGATTTCCATTTAAGATCCTCGTTAAAATTCAGACTATACAATTTCATTGTAATTAAATCAAAGAAAATTTCAGTTGAAGTAGTTTAGTTAGTTTCTATGAAGGGGAAAATATTTTATTCTACTCTTCGAATTTTTTATTCCTAAAGAATCACGTGGAAGATGAGAACAGTTATGGCTTAAAAAACAAAATTAAACTTTTAAGTCTTATAATTCGTTTAATCGCCTATCGAAATAATTTCCACGAATATTTTTCCTCTTTCATCAAGATATTTCCTAATTATCTTTCAGTAATCATCCGAAAATAGGTTAATAGTTTAAAGCCTCGTTTTAAGTAACAAAAAGTTTTGTATGAATTTTTAGAGTTACGTTCCAATCAGAACCGCCTTCAGGGGCACATCTTTAGGTGTGAGTGGGCGTCACTACCCCGAGGTACCTCCGATTGATCTGTCCTCCCTTCTGTTTTATCCTACCCTACTAATTTTTTGCTTTTACCCCATACCTTGTTGTCTTGTGTTTGGAACAGCCTGGCCAAATATGACAGTTGCACAGTAACATTATAAAACAAAATCAGAACAATTTTAACGGAAATTAACAAGATCCAAAATACCATTATATAACAAAACAATTAGGGATTGAAATCGCATTCGGCGGATCCGGCATCATTTGGCTACCTATGGGACCCAGCAACATCTATCGGATCCGGTCCGGATACGATAAACCCGATTTTTTTAAAAATTAAATAATCGATTAGTCAAACCCAACTTTAAAGTCGCAAAATCGTTTATTAAGCAATCGATTGTGAATTAATCGATTTTATATTTTTTAATCATCAGTTTGGAGAATTCTAGCAAAAATAATAAATTAAATTATCAATAGTATTTTTTTAATAAAGTGGAATTTGCAAGAAAATTTTGCAAAAAAATGGAAGACTATTGTAAAAAGACAAACTTTAGAAAAGAAACAGATTTTGAGAAAATACTGAAGATAGAAATGACTTCATATGAAATGGAGTCAAAGGAAAATATTTGTCTCTTACGTACGATTACTTAATAACGGTTAAACCCGAAGCTGAGAGGGCCTTCTCGGCCGCTGGTTATATGTGCAGTTCATTGAGAAAGAGGTTGGGGGAGGACAATTAATACGATTTGTTTCTTTAGATCGTTCTTTTAAACTCAAAAGTGATTTTCATTACTATATAACTTTGATTTAAGCAATTAAGAAGAATTAAGAGTTTACTTGTTTGTTATGTTGACCAAAAACTGTCAAAGATTATATCTTCATGCAGGTTAGGTACAATTTATATGTCATTTGTTTAACGATATTAGAGATAGAGATTACTTAATTTTAGATAAATAGAAAAGTACAACGTATAAAACAAACTTATGTTTTTTGGTGTGGAAACTAGTAAGACTGATCATCATCAATTCGTTTAATACTTACTGCTAGTAGTACTAGTAATTACTATAATTAACTGTTGGTGATTGATTTCCTATCTATGGATAATCTATATAAATAAGAATGGAGTGTTTGTTTGTACATTGAATATTTTCGACCCATTTCAAGTTTTCTATCCGTTTTGGACCCTTCTGATGCCAAATCCGCCATTTTCGCGTTTTTTGTCTGTCCATATGTCTGTCTGTCAGTCTGTATGTATGTGCCCTATACACGTCCACACGGTTTAATATATTTTCATGGAAATTTGCATACAGTGAGCACTTATCTTCATTTAGTGAGCGAAAGTGGTTGCGAATTTGTGAGTGGTTCGATTTTGTGTTTGTGTGTTTGTGCAGTCATCACATGAATTTTATTCCAGATATTTGATTGCAATTTATTTTATTTTAAACATTATCTACTAATTAAGTGAAGGCTATATTAAATATTTCTTTATTGTTATATTTAGATGAGTTTATTGCTAAAACACCTAAGTAAGTATACTTAAATCAACCATAATTTGGTAGTTTTGGAAAAATTAAAATGTACATTGAGTATTACGATTACTTTGATTTGCTTTACCAGTGCTGGTAAAAAAAAAAAAAACAATTATTTTTCAAGAAATTATTATTTTTTTTATGGATTTTTAGCTCTGATACTTGATTTATTTCGAGTCTTATTTTTGTTCTTTCCGCAATGTAAACGATTTCCGAATATTTGGGACAGACGATATTTTTCAAAGAACGGGAATAAAACGAAAACTCGTGTTTTCGCTCTGAATTAATTTCGCCTTTCTAAATTTTGTGCAATTTTTAGTTGTAAGTTGTGGCAACTGCAAGATCAAGAGATAAAAAAGAATCACAAATTAATTTCTCTCGAACATTTTTTTCCCGACACCTTTTATTTTGTTTTATTTCTCTGTTTTCTGTTTTAAATATTTATTATTTTAATCAATAGTGGGTTTTTTTCCATCATACGCATCACCACCACAAAGTATTCGACTAAAATTTTTAGGTACGACAGAATAAAGCAAGTTGTAAGTGAAACTATGTCATTATTAAAAGAATAATGCCGATATTGAAAGAATAATGTCGTTATTAAAAGAATAGCAATGTTTTAACAATCGGAACTAGAATTATTAAAAATTAAAAAATTCTTTGTCATAATGACAGGAGAAAATTGTGAAATTCCACAGTGTCGCATGCCGGATGTAAGAGTGCCACGAGTAAAAAAATATTGTTTTGTTGACTATGAGTGCGAGAGCACTCGCCTTAAATTGTGTTTATTAATTGAGTTGAACATGAAAAGAACTTAAGAAATAGAATTCCAAATCTCCTTCAAAATCGTCTTTTGTAGTAGTAACCTTTCGTCATTTTGTAGCTATGTCATACAGCAAGAGTGCGATGTATGTGAAATGTATTACATGAATGGATATGCATGTGTAGGATTTGTGTCGAAAGTAAGTTGTAGAAATTATAAAGATGGCGAAAGGTGTTAAAGTATTATTTTATTCTACGAAAAACGAAAGTCATTATATATTTTCATCATCTCTTCAACCTAGAGTAAACCAATTTAAACCGAGTAAGGTCGGGTATTTTGCTAGTTATTAATAAAATTGATTTTCTAATGCTAAAATAAACGTTTTGTTCGTCAATTTGGAATAATATCCTTTTTACCTACTTTCACTCAGCCGATTTTGGAAAAATACATACTGGTTAGATAGACTTATTAACAAAGTACCAATCCGGCCGGATCCGGTGGGATCCAGCCGGAATACTATCAATCCGACCGGAACCTGCCGGTTTGAAAATCGTGCCGGATTGCAATCTCTAAAAGCAGTAGGGTGGGGCAGTGATTGTAGTGGCAGCCTGTGAGCTCTTGATGGTCCAGGATGATATTAACCTACCTTTACTCGAATAGAAAACATGGAAAAATTTTATGCCCGCTGATTCGTTGGTTTCTCACCCCGTGATCTATGATGTCATTCACTCATAGTGCGCATGCGTGAGAAGTATCAATATTTACTTTGAATGGCGAGTCTCGTGCTCAGTCCGTCTCATCATGATTGATCAGTGGAGATTTTATTAATGATTCTCAATTAATTGTTCTGAACACCTGTACCTCAAAGAATCGTCTGTGCAAATTTTTCGACTGTAGGGTATTCATCGTAAGTGGCTGTTTCCGCCTTCTATTCCGTTCAAGGACAGAAGTGTCCTTTTAAACTCGAAAATGGACTGTATTTTTAAATTGTACGTGTAGAAGCTACAAGGTTGTGTCAATAAGTAACGCACATGTCAATTTTTAAGTAGGAAAATAACTAGTAAAAATGAAATTATTTAGTAAAAAAGGAACTAGAGGGTGCAATTGACTGGGCACAATGCAAGATCTCGTGATTCCACGTTTCAATACCGTTCTTCAGTCACCGGTAAAATGGCGTTAGTGATTACATAGTCAAATGCAACGAGTTTGATCGATGAAATCCGATCTGGGAGGCCAGTGTCTTCAACCTGTTCAATTGCAGATGAAATCGACAGCGTCATACGAGAGAACCGTCGAACGACTTTGAAAGAAATAAAAGAACATTGCTTATGGATATGCATGGGACATTGTTCATGAGAAGCTAGGGTACAGGAAAGTTTGTTTTCGCTGGGTACCAAAACAACTGTCGGAACAGCACAATGCATGCAGATTGGCTTGTATCACAAGGTACCACGAGGAAGGTGATGGGTTTTGGGTGAGTATTGTCACGGGAGATGAAACCTGGGCTTCACACATTACACCGGAGTCAAAATCTGCGAGCATGATGTGGAAACATCCATCCGGATACGGTTGGGAAGTTTTGAAGCACCCTCCATACAGCCCGGACCTGGCACCCTCCGATTTCCATCTGTTTGGACCCATGAAGAAGTTCCTTGTCGGTAAGAAGTTTGACTCTGACGAGAAGAACTCAAACGGGGTACGTGCGAAGGTGGCTCTTCTCGCAGCCGACGGAGTTCTATGAGACCGGGATTTTCAAACTGATCCATCGTTGAGACAAATGCCTCAACATGCATGGAAATTATGTGGAAAAGTAATAAATGGGCAACATTTTCATTTCTTGTTTCATATTGTCAGATTGCTTTATTATTATTATTTCTTACATTATGTGCGTTATTTATTGACATGCCCTCGTACAATGGAATTAACACTGTATTTTAGCACAAGACATTTATTACGATTCCAATTACATGGCACCAACCGTTGAACTGACGCTTCATATCTGAAAGCTATCGCTTTCCTTGTTATAAGTATTCTGTTTTCGGTAGAAGTAGTTGCACCTTTCAACAGAATGTTGTGCAATCCATAAACACAGAACCAAAACTACTTTGCTCATTCAATTGCGATTTCGCGATCGCACACTCCAACAGTGACATTTAGACCAGTATAAGTGAGCAACCTTTTCATTTGTCTTTAAAGCATCTCTCTCTCTCTCTCTCTCTCTCTCTCTCTCTCTCTCTCTCTCTCTCTCTCTCTCTCTCTTTTTTTTTTACTTAATGTAAAGAAAAAGCCCTTAAAAAAACTTTCAATCTGTATGCTGCAAAATTTTCCAATTGTCAGTTACTATTTTACCCCTGAGATACAGAACTATAATTGCATTTCACAGTTCATAGGCATTTATATATTTTGGTTTACGACAGTGCATCCATTTCTAGTGACAGTTACTTTAGAATTATAGTTATTATAGACATTGTTTTGTTAGGTATATCATCAACGTTCGAAATCCCTAAAATCATTGTATTCAATAAAATTGCCAAGATTTTCTAATGTGTTTTCTCTTTCGTTTGAAAATTTTTCCCATGTTGATTTGTAAGTATGTATGAGCGAGAGTTTCAATTTTGTGATATTATTTGGGCAAGTTCCCAAGTTTTGTATTTGCACTGAATCACATAGGCTCAATTTACTCAGAGTTTTAGAAACGAAAGCTTTCGCGTTGATTGTCAGAAACTGATAGCGAACAACATAATTTTTTTTAAAGAATCCTTAGCAAACAGCTGAAAAGAATTTGACAAATTCTCAAGTCTTAGTACTGATGTTTTGTATTTGCACTGAATCACCTAGGCTCAAAACGGGGAAAAACTAAAAGAAAGGAGTTGTATTGAGAGCAATTGAGCACCACGAGACTCGGCAATGCACTTAAACGTAAATATTGATACTACTTCTCACGCATTTGCATAAGAGTGACGTCATTGATGACGGTGAGAAACCAACAAATCAGCGGGTTTAAAATTTTACCATAGCTTCTATACGAGTAGAGGTAGGTTATATGCGTCCAGGACAGCACAATTTATATAAGAATTCATCTATTTTCAGATTTATTTAACATAATTTCGCTCTGAGTGCACAAAATTGAGAAATACTTGGGATATTTTGATTGATAAGGGGTGTGGTTACCTTTTGCATCCACGTAAGAATCGTATCGATTTCTCATGCTTCCATCAGTCTTAGAGCTCTGTCACACTCCTAACTAGTTCAGAATCTCTGGAATCTCTTGATGGTAGTTGAAGGTATATTCTGATGCATCCTGCTTGCACTCTACTTAATTCATGTAGCTGAAGCCATGTACTCACTAACAAACTGTAGCACGCTATACAAACAGCTTCAGATGCGGACGGTGCATCCACAATCGCTTTGCTGCAAATCGCAAGCAGCACTATACGTCTCTAGTCGTCTTGTAGCACGCCTGGAGCAGCCGCATACATCCATAGTAGCTTTATTTCACTCCACAAGCAGTCGCACATGTCCACAGTCGCCTTGCAGAACACAACAAGCTGTTTACTGTTATTCTAATCAAAATGTTTAAATTTCTGTTCCAAATAGACTCCTATCAAAACCATAGTGCTTTCATACTTTCCTTCTGGGGACCTGCCGGCCTCTACAAGTACCACACTCTAGAGAATTTCCTGAAATTCCTGGTGCACCAGTCCATTGTTACTAGAGAACGTACAATTTTTATGAACTGCCAAAGTCTTCTTACGATGCCTTTTGTGTTCACTCCGAAAATTGACGGCTGTTTTGATAGCTTTGAGCATTAGAAGGCTGCTCGCTTATTAGTGTTTACTAGTCACTACACACTTACTTAGTCACTAGTCTAGTAGTCACATTTACTAGACATTAGTGTTTACTAGTCATTACACACACTTACTTAGTCACTAGTCTAGTAATCACATATACTAGTCATTAGTGTTTACTAGTCACTACACACACTTACTTATAACTAGTCTAGTAGTCACATTTACTAGTCACTACATACACTTAGTCACTAGTCTAGTGGTCACATTTACTAGTCATTAGTGTTTACTAGTCACTAGCCTGTTTTACAGGCATACACACAAGTGAATCCTGGTTACTTCACATGTTACAACTCGTTACTGAGTTCGCCCACTCCATGTGCAAGACATCTTCCTTTTCAATAAAGACATTCACCATCTGGGCTTTTTGAAGATGTGTGCTACCGTCCATGAATTAAAACTCATGCTCGTAGCACCTCTGTAAGCTTAACTTCAAGTTGAAGAATCAACTTCCGTGATGGACTGAGTAGCAAGAACAGCCTGGGAAGTATAACCACCTACCAGCCTCAGGGATTGAAAACTTCGAAGTATTGAAAGTAAAATATGTAATTTTAAACAGTGAGACCAATTCTCTTGTTTTCTCATCATTAACTGTGTTCGCGCCGTACGTATCTCTGTGACAGTTGTTGGCTTTCATCTTTAATTGGCTTAACATTTCATGTACTTGGTAAGTACCAAGGACGCTGCCAACTTCTTAGTGCCTGATCTCTCGACTCAATATATTAATATCGCTATCGTTCCGTTCCAAGAACCATTCTTTGATATATTTCGCATAGTGCAACTCTTAGTGTAGATAGGATAATACAATTTGAATCAATGTAAATAAATATAGTTACAGTTCACTAAAGTGTATTTTTTGTGAATCCCGACAAAATATATGGTTCTTTTCTGGACCAAAGCGTGTCTTGTGATTCCTTATTTCAATAATTATATATGCATTGCTTCCAACCATAATACAGCATTCTATCTGTTGTTGGTTATGATCTTCCATATTTCTTTAATTCTTTTATCATTTCGTTGTTTTAAAACTTTCTTTGTGTATGTATGGTTATTACTTGACATTGTCTGTCCTGTGTTTGGTGCAGCTTGGCCAAATATCACCCAAGTTCCAAGGAAGCAAACCAACCATAAGGAGAATGTCAGGCAATAATTTTTATCAAAACATCTAGAAAAAATTCTGTGACGAAAAACTGGAAACACTTGCAAACTGAATTTGATAATTCTTTTGATCGCAATATCAAGCATTAAGAACATCATTTTCGTCAACTCGAGGTCGCGACATGTTATGATTGATCCTATTTCCGTGTCAATCAAGATTGCATAGGTCAGATATAATTATCGGGGCAATCGCGTTTTGAAATAGGATGAAACTGAAGAAACATTCCTTCACATCCATTTGGCCACCATCTGACTCAAACTAATAGCATCACTAAACTACGCGAGCTACTAAAATTATACTTAAAAATGCTACTCAATTTCACAGTTCACCATGGAATGATGCTTCTTCCGATGTAAATGGAAGCAAGGGTCATCACCCCTTGTGATACTTCCTAGAATACAATTAAAAGATACTCTAGCTATTAAACGTGTTTAGAATCAGATAAACCTAACGTGGCTATGATCCGCCGACACGACAGAGAACCTTATAATTTTAAGAATGTTTCAGCCTCCCTTCCTGCCTCTTTTTTACATTCTTTTGTACCCAGAATTCGCAAACCTTTTTTGGTAATTGTACGTCGTCGACATGCCCTTGCGTCTTGTTAGGCTTAAAATTAAATGATAGTGACTTCATTATCGAGTGTTAATGGTTATACTTTCCGTGGAATGCAAGACTTAAACTGGCACTTATCTCTCTCTATCAGGGCTCTGGACTACAATTTATCTTACACATATAATTGAAGAACGATTATTAACCGACTCATTAGTGAAAATTGTCCAAAAGCATTGTTATGGCCACCCGAAAATAGAGGATTTTGCTGCTGACATCGTAATCGGAAACCATTACGGTTGTGTCCTCGGATGTATCCAATTCAGGAGAAAATGTCAATCGTACCCATGATTGGATGTATTCAAGAACATGAAGTTATTATCTATCAAAGGGGGTATTCAAAGATTGAATCTTTTTTGTGTGCAACCTTAAAATCATTCCCGTTTAAGAGATAATATATTTTCTTTCTTCTCTCATGTAATTTGTATTTGATTAGACGAAGGTAGAGCTACCAGTGTTCATGGTTCCCAATTAGTGTTCTAGCAGCATCACTTTTTGTGAATGAACTTTTTCTTTGTCATGGGGACCTGTGTAGCTCGGTTGGAAGATAATCGAATTACCAACCGGAGGGTTGCGAGTTCAAAACGCGGTCCAACTCAAGACTGTCGCGTATACGAGGGCAGGTGCATGCTAAATATTTCGTGACCACAGATACCCTCAGATTGGGGTGGGGTGGAAGTTTAGAGAATGAGTTACAACCTCAGGTGTGACCTCGTCATCTGATGAGGGTAAAAATTTACAAGGTCATCAGATTTATGTCTTAGGAATTGATTTTGAAATTTCTCCAATAACCCGTTGTATTGCTTCAGTGCGACATCAATTCAACTACCTATCTTAGAAATATATTCCTTTAAGAAAACATATCGATCTTTTACGCGGAATAGAATCCTTTGGAAATATTTTATTGCTACTTTCCATAGAATATGATCCTTTGGATAGATTTTATTATACTTATTTCCTTAAATGGAATCACTTGAAAAGATTACGTTGTTCATTTTCCTTAGAATCATTTTGAAGGATTGTATCGGTCATTAAGGTGAAAACTGGTTAGAAGTCATGCAAGGATGAATGAAGTTTGAACTGAACGTGCGAACACCTCAGAGGGTTAAAATCACCAGCAATCGATAACAGAGCAAAACAAGTTTGGATAGAATCAAAATTCTGTTGAGGTATATCACCGACACGCTGCCAAGTTCCTTTAATGCCCTCTGTGTATCGAACTCCTATTCTATCATTTCCAGCGACTTGCTCCCCGAAACTGTAGAAGACTATTTGCTCCAACTTCCGAGAGCGGATTTAAACAGATTACAAGCCGCCACTCGATTCTCACCTCGGAGATTTATGGCGTCTGAAGCTAAGTCCGACAAGCGCAGGTCTCCGCCCTCCGCAAGTGTTGATATTTCAGTTGAGGATGTATGAGTTTGCGGTTGCTTTTGGTCACCGCGTCCTCCTTCCGCTATTTGTCTGGATGCTGCTGTTTCTTAGTCTTTGCAGGATGCTGTTACGAATGATAGGGGTGGGTTGGGTACGATTACGCATAATCATGTTGATGGAATTTCGTGTATTCTATTCGAGAGTAGTAATTATAATAGAAGGAAATCAATATCAGGGCTTATTTTCAATGTTTTTAAATATCTGTGTTATGATTATTATGTAAGTATGGCTTTTAAGTGGGTTAATTATGGTCTAGTGAGACAGATTTTTTTGAGCCTTTCAAAAGATCCATGTCGTGAGCATTCCGCTGTTCCAGGCTGTAAACTGTTGCGAATAGCAATGATGAGAAGGCGTTGGTTATGTAGAATTTCACATATTTACAGTGCTGGAACTTCGTGTATGCAATTTTAGTGTAAGAGTTGTAATAGAAGAAAATCAATAACGCCTTATTCTCAATGTTTTTGTAATTGATGTCTTGTAGATGATTGAGCCTTTTTTTAAGTTTATGTGTTATGGTTATGATGTAGTTATAGCTTAAGTGGGTAAAGTATGGTTTAATGAAATATATATTTGAGCCTTTTAAGTATCTATGTCATGAGGATTTCCGCTGTTGGAGGCTGTAAACTGTTGTGAATAACAGGGATACGAAGGAGCTGGTTATGTAGAATTTCGAATACTTACATTGCTGGAATTTGGTATGCACTATTTTAGAGTAGTAATTATCAAGCAAGTAGTAAGAAGGATATCAATATGCGACCTTATTCTCAATGTTTTTGTAATCGATGTCTTACAAATGTTTGAGCCTTTTTTAAGTATACATGTTATGATTATGATGTAAGTATAGCCTAAATGTGTTAAGTATGGTTTAATGAGATAGATATTTGACCCCTTGAGTATCTATGTTATGAGAATTCCGCTGTAGGAGGATTTAAGTGTTGCAAATAATAGGGACGAGAACGCGTTGATTATGTAGAATTACCCATAATTACACTGCTTGAATTCGGTGTATCTATTTTAGAGTAGTAATTATAATAGAAGGGAATAAATATGTACCTTCTTGTTCTCAATATTTTTGTGTTAGGCCAAATATGGCCCTTGTGCCATAAAGTCCCAACCAAGTAATATTTTTGTAGTTGTAGAGATTTAAGCCTGTTTAAGTATCTATGTTATGAGTATTCCGCTGTCGGAGGCTTTAAGTGTTGCAAATAACAGGGACAAGAACACCTTGGTTATGTAGAAGTACGCATAATTACATTACTATTTTAGAACGGTAATTATAATAGAATGAATAAATATGTCCTCGATATTTTTGTAATCGATGTCTTCTAGAGATTTGAGCCTGTTTTAGTATATATGTTATGGTTGTGTGATTTAAGTATGGTTGTATGGCTCAAGTGTAGTTTATTGAGATATAGATTTGAGCCTGTTTAAGTATCTAAGTAATGAGCGCTCTGCTGTAATAGGGTGTAAGCTGTTGCGAATAACAGAGACGAGAACGCATTGATTATGTAGAATTACGCATAATTGTATTGCTGGATTATGGCTTTTGCTATTTTAGAGTAGTAATTATCATATAGGAAATAAATATGTACTTTCTTAGAGTAGTAATTATAAAGGTAGGAAGGGAATATTGATATTGTACAATATATTTTTATTTCCAAGTTTTGCAGTCTCTGTCTCGAAGAGATTTGAGCCTGTTTAAGGGTCTATGTAGTAGCTGTGAGCTTTTGGGTGTAGAGATTGATTGGTAACTTCTTGGTCACGTATTATTACGCTTAATTGTCTCGATGAAATTTGCTGGATGATTTTTTTTTCTGGGGGTGGGGAGGTGGAATGATAAGGTATAATAATTACTTTTTGGTATAGTAATTATTTCGGAAGGAATGAATATCAATATTCAATATTTTTACTCCCTAAATTTTCTCTAATTATAATAGATTTGAGTTTATTGCACTCTGCAGTAGAAGTTCCAAACTGTTGAGAAAAGCAAGGACGGTCGCATCATTTGAACTAATGCTGGAGACTGCCATCTGAATGGTACTGGTTTCCGTCGCCTCAATCAGCACTGAGTCCCGTCATCTAAACTGGTACTGGGTCTCGTCATCTGAACTAGTACTGGGTCCCATCATCTGAACTGGTACTGGCTAGTGAGATACCGTTATCTAAACTTGTGCTGAGTTCCATTATCTAAACTTATACAGGGTTCCGTCATTTGAACTGGTAATGCTTTCCGTCATCTAAACTGTTACTAGGTACCGTCATCTGAACTAGTACTAGGCCTCGCTATCTGAACAATTACTGGGTCCTGTCATCTGAACTGAAACTTCGTCTCGTCTTCTGAACTGGTATTCAAAACCCTCATATGAACTAGTACTAGGAAGTCTAGTTCTCATCTGAACCTGTTCTATGTTCCATCATTTAAACTGGTACTGAGTCCCGTCATTTGAATTAGCACTGGATCCCATCATCTAAACTAGTGCTAAGTCCCATCATCTGAACTGGCACTAGTTCCCGTCATGTGGACTGTTACTAGGCCTCGTCATCTGGTCGGTTTGTTATCCAATGGGGCCCATAGTGCAGATATGTGGCTAGGCTGTCAGTGGGCATCCCATAACACAAAATGTTTCAAAATGAGTCTCTCCCGCACACGCATTTGCAAATTGTTTCCCAAGGCCGTTTCCTGCAGTTTTATCTCCCAACAGTATCTTCATCCACTCTTACACCCTCCTTACAGGGGTGGCGTCCCCCTCCCCACATTTTATTTCAACAAGCGACCATTCTTTTGAAACCAGAGATCGCTCCGAAGTGAAGAATTTGGACATTTTTCAATTTTCTTCGCTTCCTCTCCCAGATCAATTGTTCCCCTCCCACGGCTGTGTTTTTCGTTCCCCGGCCACTGCTCTTGTTTCAATGGGGCCTTCTCGGCATGCAGAGGCGGGAACGAGCGAAGAATGCACGTGTGAATAGTCAGAGTAAGATTATTGAAGATGTGTATTGATTTCCGATAATTCTTATAGTCCTGCGTTCTATTTCTGCTTTATTCTGATTTTGTGACAAGGCTGCTTTCGCAGTTTCGCCGAAAGCAGACTCGCGAAATTTCTAAAGCACTTACATCCGCTCGGTCCATAACAAAGAGGTATTTTTTCGTCTTTCCCTTTTTGCTTTCTAGTTTTCTTGGTAGAGAAAAAAAATGAGTACGTGGTGGGAGGGAGCTATTTTAAATTCTTCATTTTTCTTTCTTACTGTAGAAGTCTTTTAAAACTATTTGACAGAAACAGTGTTTTGTAGTGATATCCTGTTGGTAACGTGCTGCGTAATGGTAATGGTAATTTTAGTTAACGTCGTACTAGAGCAACACAAAGGGCTATGTGAAGTTTTGGGAATTATAAAGTTTTTTATTCGATATCTATGTGTGAAGATCTTAGACTTCCATAGTGGTAGACGAGATGTCATTAATACAGGTATATTGCCAATTTTTATGATGACGAGATCAAAATCTGGTCAATTCTTTTTCTAATAACGAGACAGTATCTCGTCCATCAAGATCTGGTCAGTTTCACCGAAAGCAGACTTCCGAAATTTCTGGAGTACTTACATCTACTCGGTCCATAACAAGGAAATATATTTTCGTCTTTCCCTTTTTGCTTTCTGGTTTTCTTAGTAGGAAAGAAATGAGTCCGCAGTGTGTTAAGTGCAAGCAATTTTAAATTCTTCATTTTCTTTTTTTTTGCTATAGGAATCCTTTAAAACTATTTGACAAAAGCAGTGTTTGGTAATGATATTCTGTTCGCTAACGTAATCTATATTGTAGGGTACGAGGTTTAATTGTGAAATTCTTTGACATTACTGTGTGAAGATCTTGACCCTTCAAGTCGTTTCGACGAGATATCTCGTCATTCACCAAGTGCCAATTTTTTTTAATAACGAGATTAGGATCTGGTCATTTCTTTTTCTAATAACGAGATTATTCGTCCATCAAGATCTCGTCAATTTTTCTAATGACCTTGGCGACGCAACCACCAGGAGTGCTATGGGGAATCTTCCAAAATGTTGATTTGGTGAGAGTTAGAAATTTAGATTGTGGCCTGGAGAGAGTTTGACCTGAAGCAAGCAGTTTAAATTCAGTCGACTCGGATGTATAAAATATTCCTTGTGCCTAACCTCTTTACACCTAAGAATTACGACAGTAAATTCATTACTTTGCTTCTAAAACCCTCGCAGAAAAATTTATTTAAAGCAGCACCTGCGTGTGCACTTCATAGCTCAAAATGTCTGCTTTTGCATCACAAAAAAAACTATTCCTCTATCCTCAAGTATTCGTGTTTAACGTTGTATGAGATATTTTTACCGTTTGCCCTTCGTAGGGTCGGTATCCCATGAAAGAGTTTAGATAGTTTAAAATAGTTTGGAAATCTATTATCAGGACACAGGCAGTGTCTCGTCGTGATATCCTGTTAACTAACGTAATCCATTGTGTAGTGTGCCAGGCAAATCTTATTGTAAAATTTTTGTTTCGACATCTCTGTGTGAAGATCTTAGGGTAGTTGGAACACCAAATTTTTCAAAAATGTCTATTTTGAGATGTGTAGAGATTTAGAGTTTCTTTTAGGGTCTATTTAAAATGATTCTTCATTTTTGTTCTAACACGCACTTAAAGGGGCACTGTGTTTTTAAGCATTCAAATCAGGAGTAAGAACAGCCTCTCTAATTTCAATAAACTGCATCTCCTCAATTTTGCTGTGTTTTACGATGAAACTTTAAATAGTATTTATGTATACTCTATACAACAGAACGCAGAAAAATTAGGTGAACAATTTAAAATTGAATATTTTATTCGAATTTACGTAAGCTCAAACTACAAGACAAATATTTACAAGGACAATTTGCACGCAACTTTTTAAGTCAATTCGTGTATTATCTACCAAAATAACGTTTAAAAAGAGTAATAGTACTTATATTTTAAATTAAGACCAACAAATGTTTCTCAAGTTTCCAAAAATAGAAACTAATCAATTAATAATTCTCTTGCTTGATTTTTAGAGAAATTTCTCTCGTATCATATTTTCTCGTCACCTGAACGAGGTTCCAAATTACGTGGTGTTGTCCTCGGATCTTTTCCTTAGTGGATTGATCCCGGACCGTCGTCAATAGCCGTTGTGTTGCTCTAGTACGACATTAATCAAAATTACCTTACCTTACCTCATATCACATTAAAATTTTTGACTAACGCTCTTACTTTTGTTCCCATAAAATGAGCATCAATCTTCATGCGTTTAGTTCGAAAAACAAACCAAAATTCTACATTTCAAGTTATGTTTCATAATTATATTTTGCTTGCTCAACAGTGGCAGCGGCAATCCGGTTAGAAAAGAAGCAACCGGAGGGTTGCAAGTTTGGAACTCGATCCAACCAGAACAGTCGTGTGGACACGTTAAATCTCTAATGTCCTCAACTGTTCTTACGTTGGAGTGGGGTATAAACTCAAGTTCGACCTTGTCATTTGACCACGGTTCAAAGTTACGAGCTATCATCGGACCTTTCCCTTCGGTATCGATCCCGGATCGTCCCAGTTGGGTTGGCGTGGAAGTTTGGAGAGTGGGGTGCCAGCTCAGGTGTTGCCTCGTCATCTGACCGTGGTTCAAAATTACGTGGTGTTGTCCTCATATTTTTCCCTTAGGAGATTTATTCCGGATAGTCGCCAATAGACCGTTGTGTTGCTCTAGTACGACGTTAATTAAAAATTACCAATTACATCGCCAATAGCCCGTTGTGTTGTTCCAGTGTGACTTAATTAAATACCTCCTTCCATATATGTTTCTGAGCTAGCTGGAAAAGTAGCAGGTTAGCATCCGGAAGGTTACGAAATCGGATCCAACCAAAGACAACAAAGAGGGCTGGCGCACGCTAAATCTGCCGTGGCCTCAAATGTTCTCACGTTGGTGTGGAAACTTGGAGATTGGGGTCACAGCTCAAGTGGGATCTCATCATGTGATCGCAGCTCAAAGTTACATGTTGTCCTCGGATCTTTACCTTCGGGTTCGATTGCAGTCGCCAATGACTCGTTGCTCCAGTGCAACGTTAATTCAACAACCTAACCTACATATGTATGTATAGCTCAATAGATCATTAAAAACTCCTACAGCCATCATTAAATTCTCGTTGAAGCCGTGTTTCCTCCCCACAGTCAACAACTTCTAAAGCAGTAATGAAATCTTTCCCCATCCAGAGCTGGCTTTTGAAAAGCGAATGAAATATGCGCCTACTTGATTGAAAGTGCTTCCTTAAATTATTCGAAATATAAATTTTAAAAACACCCTTCCGCATGAAGCGCTTCCTTAAAAACCGTACGATGTGGAGTAATTAGGGGACGTGAAATATCGTACGGATCATCTGTGGTGATTTATTATGCATAATTACGTTATGCAGTTGCTTGAATAATGGCAGTCGGAACAATCTCTACTTGACGAGAATTCAATCACTTTTATTTTGTTTATATTCTTCATTTCATTTTCTCTGCTGAAAGTTTAAAGCCAGGTTCGGCACTCGTTCTTTTGCTGTTCGCGGTCGTAGAAGAACAGGCGGAGTACCAGTTTTAAATTTGACCCTCGGGAGTTTTCAGGCATCAATCTCTTCCCCAAAAAACATTGGAGAATTTGTCACTTGCCTGCCAAGAAAGAAGTTTAGTGGGCATAATGGGTTTTTAGAGTGGATTATTAAAAAATAAAATATTAATTTTTAAGGTATGTAGGTATATCATTAAAGTCACACTGGAGCACCACAACGGGTAATTGGAGACCTTAAAGTCAAACAGACGGATCATGTGGTCGTAAGATCTCTAAGGGAAATCGGTTTAGCCGATTGCCTATGGGAGAGCACAGACTAAAGTTTTCGATCACGGTGGCTTTTAACCAATGAATAGATTCATGCTTTTAGTACGGCTGATATGTGAAATAATTGTGCCTTTAATGATAGAGGCATACAACTTGGAGCACATATACTACATATATGAAGGTTTAATTTTGGATATGAGGCCATCTCAGATTTCGCCTATGGCAGCAATGGCAGACATTCAAAATGGCGGCTTCGGAATACTTTTTGTGCTCCGTTTAAATGTTATTTGATGATGTTAAATGACAGCTATTTTACATTAATGGCGAGTAATTGTTGTTTTTTACATATACTTTGAGATTTTTAATAATATATATCATATTTTATATATGTTTTCAATTTGTAACAAAATGGCTGCCTCTGAGTATATTTTATGTGCTCCTTTTTAACTGTCATTTGGTGATGACAATAGAGTATTATATGATTATGCATGAATTGATGCTCTAAACAAGCGTGCATGTCATAATTATATTTTCATACTAGCAAAATACCCCACCTTACTCGGTTTGAATTGATTTACTCTAAATTGAAGAGATAATCAAAATATATAATGACTTACGCTTTTTGTAGAGTAAAAATGCATTTTAATACCTTCGCCATCTTTATAATTTCTACATCTTATTTGGACACAATCCTATACATGCATATCCATTCTTGTAATACATTTCACATACATCGCACCCTTGCTGTATGACAAAGCTACAAAATGACGAAAGGTGACACTAAGATTACTACTACAAAAGACGATTTTGTTAGAGATTTGGAATTCCCTATAAGTTATTTTCATGTTCAACTCAATTTATAAAAATTACGATTTACGGCGAGTGCTCTCGCACTCATAGTCAACAAAACAATATATTTTTACCTGTGACACACTTGCATCCGGTATGTGACATTATGAAATTTTGCAATCTTCTCCTGTCATTATGACTACGAATTTTTTAATGTTTAAAAAGTTCTAGTTTGGAATTTTTAAACATTATTATTCTTTCAAAAACTGCATTATTCTTTCAATAACGGCATTATTTTTTCAATAATGCATAGCTATACTTAAAATTTACTGAAAATTAAATTTACTCTGACTTACCTGCCATTTTTAAGTTGAATACTTTGTGGTGGTGTTACGTGTGATGAGAAGGAAAACACATTTATTAAAATAATAAATATTTAAAACAGAAAACAGCGAAATAAAACAAAATAAAAGATGTCGGAAAAAACTGTTCAAAAGATATTAATTTGTGATGCAGTTTTATGTTTTGATTTCGAACAGTTGCCACAATTTACAACTAAAAGTGTACAAAATTTAGAAAAATTAATGCAGAGCGAAAGAAACAGAAAATATCACTACTCGCGCGATCTTGTTCATTCTCGTTCGTTGAAAAATATCGTTTGTCCCAATTATTCAGAAATCGTTTTCATAGCGCAAAGAACAAAAATAAGACTTGAAATAAATGAAATATCAGAACTGAAATTCCATAAAATTTTTTTTTTTTTTTGAGAATTATTACTTTTTTAGCAGTACTGGTAAAGCAATCGAAGTAATCGTAATATTCAATATACATTCCTATTTTTCCAAAACTACCAAATTATGGTTGATTTAAGTATACTTACTCAGGTGTTTTAGCATGAAACTCAACGAAATATAATAATAAAGAAATGTTTAATATTGCAATCACTAAACTAAGAGATAGTGTTTAAAATAAAACACATTGCAATCAAATGTTTGGAATAAAATCTATGTGATGTTTGCACAAACACACAAACACAAAATCGAACATAGAACAGAAAGACGGACAGACAGACTTTCACAACTAATTCCACTCACTAAATGAAGATAAGTACTCACTGTATGCAAATTTCCATGAAAATATATTAAACCGTGTGGACGTGTATAGGGCACATACATACATACAGACAGACAGACATACAGACATACAGACGGCAGACAGATGGACAGACAGACATACAGACAGACACCAAACGCGAAAGAGGCGGATTTTATCAATAAACTCATCTAAATATAACAATAAAGAAATATTTAATATAGCCTTCACTTAATTAGTAGATAATGTATAAAATAAAATAAATTGCAATCAAATATCTGGAATAAAATTCATGTGATGACTGCACAAACACACAAACACAAAATCGAACATAGAACGGAAAGACGGACAGATAGACTTTCACAACCACTTTGGCTCACTAAATGAATATAAGTGCTCACTGTATGCAAATTTCCATGAAAATATATTAAACCGTGTGGACGTGTATGCCACATACATACAAACTGACAGACAGACATATGGACAGACACCAAACGCGAAAATGGCGGATTTGGCATAAGAAGGGTCCAAAACGGATAGAAAACTTGAAATGGGTCGAAAATATTGAATGTACAAACAAACACTCCATTCTTATTTATATAGACTAGCAAAATACCGGACCCTACTCGGTTTGAATTGGTTTACTCTAGATTGAAGAGATAATCAAAATATATAATGACTTACGTTTTTTGTAGAATAAAATTTTATTTTAACACCTTTCGCCATCTTTATATTTTCTACAACTTACTTTGGACACAAATCCTACACATGCATATCCATTCATGTAATACATTTCACATACATCGCACAATTGCTGTATGGCAAAGCTACAAAATGACGAAAGGTGATACTAAGGTTACTACTATAAAAGACGATTTTGAGGGAGATTTGGAATTCCCTTTCTTAAGTTCTTTTCATGTTCAACTCAATTAATTAAAATTACGATTTACGGCGAGTGCTCTCGCACTCATAGTCAACAAAACAATATTTTTTTTACTTGTGGCCCTCTTGCCTCCAGTATGCGACATTGTGAAATTTTGCAATCTTCTCCTGTCATTATTACAACGAATTTTTTAATGTTGGAAAAAGTTCTAGTTCAGATTTTTAAACATTATTATTTTTTCAACTACGGCATTATTCTTTTAATAACGGCATTATTCTTTAAATAACGGCATTATTCTTTGAATAACGGCATTATTCTTTCAATAATGGCATAACTACACTTAAAATTTACTGAAAATTTATACTGACTTACCTAACATTTTTAAGTCTAATACTTTGTGGTGCTGTTGCGTGTGATGAGAAGGAAAACACATTTATTAAAATAATAAATATTTAAAACAGAAAACAGTGAAATCGAACGAAATAAAAGATGTTGGAAAAAGTTGTTCTAAAGATATTAATTTGTGATTCATTTTTATCTCTTGATATCGCACAGTTGCCACAATTTATAATTAAAAGTGCACAAAATTTAGAAATGTGAAATTAATTCAGAGCGAAAGAAACAGAAAATATCACTGCTCACGCGATCTTATTCATTCTCGTTTCGTTGAAAAATATCGTCTGCCTCAAATATTCCGAAGTATCAGAGCTGAAATTTCATTAAAAAATATAATTTTTTGAAGAATAATTACTTTTTCAGCAGTACTGGTAAAGCAATCGAAGTAATCGTAATATTCAATAGACATTCCAATTTTTCCAAAACTATCAAACTATGGTTGATTTAAGTATACTTACTCAGGTGTTTTAGCATGAAACTCATCTAAATATAACAATAAAGAAATGTTTAATATTGTATTTTCACTAAACTAATAGATAATCTATAAAACTAAATACATTGCAATCAAATATCTGGAATACAATTTATGTGATGCCTACACAAACACACAAACACAAAATCGAGCATAGAACAGAAAGACGGACAGACAGACTTTCGCAACCAATTCCACTCACTAAATGAAGATAAGTACTCAATGTATGCAAATTTCTATGAAAATATCTTAAACCGCGTGGACGTGTATAGGGCACAACATACAGACAGACAGACGGACAGACAGACAGACACCAAACGAGAAAAAGGCGGATTCAGCATCAGAAGGGTCCAAAACGGATAGAAAACTTGAAATGGGTCGAAAATATTGAATGTACAAACAAACACTCCATTCTTATTTATATAGATTAATATTTTCCACAGGTGACACGGTAAGAAGAGAAATAAGATAAAAAATGTGGATGTAGTGCATAAGCTGATTAATCCATTCAATACTGATACATCTGAACAATTCAAAGAAACAGAGTGGAACAAGTGTTTTATCTGTCAAGAAGACAAGTCTGAAGTTCTTCGGTGTCCAACAGACAGTAAGTAATAGCAGTAAGTGGGAAGAAAAAGGAACTGGTTATAAAACAATTTCTGATTTACTTGTGGGGTTTAATATTGCAGGGTGTTTACGAAGGACAATAAATCTAGAAGGTCTCGATGATGCAGGAGGTGTCGAGTCAACATTGGAACAATATAAAGCTCAGTTTCACGAATCATGTAGATTGAAGTTCAGTAACACAAAACTTCAAGGAGATCAGAAATGGAAGATAGAACCTGCAGATAATGGAAATAGTTCTATGAAATTTACTCGCCAGAATGTTGTAGTAAAGAGTTCAGTGAATTCAAAAGCAATTTTTTTTTTACCTGCATGCTCAAGCTGGAATATTTTTAAGTACTGCATCTATTGTATATTCGGCCTGGATATGTTCCTTACTGTGCCCTTAAAATAGATGATAGGCCTTTGTTTGCGAAACTGTATGTCGGTGATCTGATTGCAGTAAATGCCATGTATTATGTTCAATGCCTAGTATCATTGTATAACAGAGCAAGAGACATAAAGAACATACAAGAAACTGAAATAGAACAAACTTATCATGGTGTTGCATTTACCAAACTTATATCATACATCGAAGATGCTCGTAGTGATAATGAAATAACACCCATATTTAAACTTGTTGATCTATGCAAACTGTACAGTATGAGGATGAAACAACAAGGTAGTGATCTTTCAGGGCGCAGGGTCAATACTTTCCACAGAACTAAAAAACTGAGTACTTGTATATTTTCCTGAAATGGAAGCACATAAGCAAGGTCGAGATGTGATGTTAATATTTAATAATGTTGGATTAGCTCTGAAGATAGCTTGTGAATACGATGCAGATAGTGACGCTATTCATCTTGCCAAAGCAGAAAATATAGTTAGGAGATACATTTTAAAAATGAAAAACCTATTCAATGGATCATTTAGAGAAAACTGTCAGAGAAAGATTCCGTACCAGCATCTTTGTTAGCTCTAGTTGCTGTGGTTATGATTGGTCCAAATATTAAAGCACAGTCAAGTTTTTCAACCCCAACCTATCCTTTCTGTTGCACAGTTACTAATGTAAAATAGTTTGGTGAGACGTCGGCAGTGTCATTCTGGAACAGACTATAAGCACAATCTAGAACCAGAAACACATTTTCCTATATATTTAGGTATTTTAATTCATAAAAAAAACTCGCAAGCGTAAACTAGTTGAAGATCTTCACGAGCTCGGTTTAGCATATCATAAGACAGAGTGCTAGACCTTTCATCAGAACTTGTAAATGAAATATGTAACGTGTATCACATGGAAAATGCTGTCGTTCCTCTTCAGTTAAAAAGAGGGCTTTTCACAACTAGTGCGGTTGATAATATTGACCACAGTCCAAGTTCTACTACAGCTCATGATTCATTCGATGGTACAGGAATATCCCTATTTCAACATCCAGATGGTAATTTTAGAGGAACTTATCAAACTAAGACTTCAAGTACTTTTGAAGAGCAAGTAACTAAACATCTTCCTGAAAGCTACACAAGTGTTACTCCTGTTCCTGCTATTAGAACTGACTGTCATTTGCCAACAGTACAAGAAAACTTTGTGGACTACCAAATGACTACTAAGTTTAATGCAATAAGATCACCGGCACTCAGTTTCACAAGCAGAGGCCTGTGCACCAGTACAAGGGAACAGTGAGGAACACATCCAGGTCGAATGTACAATAGATGCAGTACTTAAAAATATTCCAGCTTGAGCAGGCAGGTAAAACAAATTGCTTTTGAATTCACTGAACTCTTTACTACAACATTCTGACGGGTGAATTTCGTAGAACTATTTGCATTATCCGCAGGTTCTACCTTCCATTTCTGAGCTCTTTGAAGTTTTATCGTATTGAACTGCAATCTACATGATTCGTGAAACTGAGCTTTATGTTGTACCAATGTTGCCTCAACACCTCCTGAATCATCGAGACGTTCCAGATTTATTGTTCTTGGTAAACACACTGGAATACTAAACCCCACAAGTAAATCAGAAATTGTCTTATAACCAGTTTCCTTTTCTTCACGCTTACTGCTATTACTTACTGTCTGCTGCACACCGAAGAACTTCAGACTTGTCTTCTTGACAGATAAAACACTTGTTCCTCTCTGTTTCTTTGAATTGTCAAGATGTATCAGTATTGAATGGATTAATCAGCTTATGCACTACATCCACATTTTTATCTTATTTCTCTTCTTATCGTGTCACTTGTGGAAAAAGTTAGTATGAAAATATGATTATGACATGCACGCATGTTTATAGCATCAATTCATGCAAAATCACATGTAATACGCTATCAACATCACCAAATGACGATAAAAAAGGAGCACATAAAATATACTCAGAGGCCGCCATTTTGTTATAAATAGAATACAGAATATATATATATATATATATATATATATATATATATATACACCCTCAAAAAGTCCATAACGTATGGTATATATTATTAAAAATAGCGAACTACATGCACAAAATAACATTTACTCGCCATTATTTTAATAGCTGTAATTTAAGATCATCTAATAACATTTAAAAGGAGCACAAAAAGTATTCCGAAGCCGCCATTTTGATTGTCCGCCATTACTGCCGTAGGCGAAATCTGAGATGGCCTCATATCCAAAATTAAATCTTCATATATGTAGTATATATATGTGGCCCAAGTTGTATGCTTCTATCATTAAAGGCACAATTCCTTACAATTATGTCACATATCAGCCGTACTATTTGACCTACAACCCGTGACACATCTTCAAATCAAGCAACTGGAAGAAATAGTTTGAAGCACATGCTCCGTCTATTTTATTTTGATAATTGTCCGGGATCAAACCCTAAGGGAAAGATCGAGCACGACACCACGTAATTTTGAACCACGGTTAGGTAACGAGGTCACACTTGAGCTGGCAGCCCACTCTCCAAACTTCCACACCATGCCAACATAAGGACATTTTAGGCAACGACAGATTTAACATGCACCAGCCCCGATGTAAATAAAGGTCTTTTGATGGATCGCGTTTCGAACTCGAAACCCTTCGGTTACAAACCCGCATCTCTTCCAACCGGCTCAGAAACATATATGGTAGGTAAGTAGATATTTAATTATTGTTGCACTGGAGCAGCACGAAGTGTTATTGGTGCCGGTCCGGGGTCAAACCCGAAGGGAAAAATTCGAGGACAACACCACATAATTTTTAACCACGGTCAGATGACGAGGTCACATCAGAGCGGGCAACCCACAACCCAAACGTCTATACCACACCAACGTGAGAACATTTGAGGTCACGACAGATTTAGCGTGCACCAACTTCCTTTGTACACTACGGTCTTTGATTGAATTCGAACTCGCATCCCTTTGATTGCAAATCAGTTGCTCTCTCAACCGGACTTCAGTGGTCTTTAAAGGGACAGTGTACTTTCAAACTCATATTTTTTAAATTTGAACATTAAAATTTATTGATATCAAATTCTTTGATAGCAGAAATAATTTTTCACTTTCAACAATGTTTCATATTGTTTTTTTACGGAATTTTTATTGTCTTGCTTGTGTGTGTGTGTGTGTGTGTGTGTGTGTGTGTGTGATTATTAATTAACTTATCCGCTATTGTAAGCAAGAGAGAGAGAGAGAGAATAATTTCAAATCTCTACTTAATCTAATTTCAACTTTTTCTAAATTGAAAAATATACAAAATATAGAGGTATCATTAGTATTTAATATTCAACTCTATGGCTTTAAGTTGTTATGGGACCAAGTGATCTCTATCATCTTTGGATAATTTCAACACCGACGCCGTAGGTTTTCACATTTCTTGGCTGCACATTAAACTACTAGAAACTGTTTAAACGCTTACAATATAATGCTTTAGTAAAAGCGAAATATTTAAATATTAGTATTGTATACAAAGCACTTACTTAGCACTTAATTATACTTGGTGCATAATTTCTTAGTCTGGTTCGTTAATTGTTAGCGGAATGCAATAAATATTAACCTTGGAATGAGCGCGTGTGTGTGTGACGCAATATTAGTTTCTAATGAATAACATAGGGAATTAGCACTTCAGACCTTACTTTTGTATTAAATGAGTGGATTGATTTTCATGGACAGAGATAGGATCAAGCAATGTTTTCCCATTAAGTAAATGATAGATAAATGAACTTACATCGATCTGAAACAACTGCCTATTGCCGGCGATATGCCTACTGACGGCGGGATGACTCCCGAAGGAAACGATCATAGGACAATACCTCATAATTTTGAACCACAGTGAGATGGTGAGGTCTGAGCAGTGAGATCTGAACTGGCCCCTCATTGTCCAAACTTCACACCGCACCAACGCGTGGATTTTCGAGGGCACGACAGATTTAACCTGCGCATATACACGACGAAAACTAGTTGGATGGATTTGGCAGAGTAACGGATTAGCAACCATCCTCTTGCTGAGCTGTAACTCTTCCTACTGGGCTACCGCTGCCTTCAAGCGGACATACACGCGACACGAAAATTTTTACTGACAAAAATTTTTTTTTTCCCAGAGTAGTTACTGGAATCGAACGTGTGCGTCCAACAGCTCACTGGCTGCTTATGGACAGGTGAAACCCACTGAGTCAAGGTTTTCTCTCTATTAAATAAAATAAAGTAACGAATTGTTGTTAAATCTAAATATGTGTGTTTAATTAATTAAGTTATATATTCATTTCATAGCCAAAAACATATGCAAAGCTGCATGTACTTATTCTTTAAACTTCGACAAACATGGCCCCTTGCTGCATAAAACCAAATCCATCCAACCATTCTTCAAATCATGACATTAACAGGCAAACGCTGAGACCGTTATAACAGGAATTATGTATTGGAATGAAAAATATCACTGTTTGCAGAAATATGCAGATGTAAATCCTATTCCGGCCTGTCTCAAAATAATTTCAATGTTTACTAGTCTTTGATATCTATCTACAAAAAGATGATATTAATGGTTACATGCTTCTAAAGAATGATTAATGATTCCTGTGGCAGAAAATATGATTCGAGCCTGAAACCTGGCATTGCGTAATTTATTCTTCAAACGTTGATACAGAAAATAAACGTAGCCTGGCTTTTTTCCAATTTTGTGAATTTAATTATAAGTTGAAAACATTGCAAACTTTTGTAAAGAATACTTGTTTTCACACATGGAAATGAATGAATGTGTATAAAAAATTATCTATGATACAAAAGATATATAAAATAATTCTGTGGTGTACCTCAAAGTAAATATCATGATGAACAGCAGCTGGAGAATTATAAAGTAGGTTTGTAAGTTTGAAAAACTATTTTGATACTGAGCATACAAACACGTCGTCAAGTGTTTACCAAAATATATTGTTGAACAGTCATTGACATATTTAGTGGGGTTATGTTTATAAGAGGAATTGATACGAATAAGGTCTCTAAAGGCTCTTTATAATGCCCAGTGTACAATTTAACCCTCTGAGGGTTAAACCTTTAAATGGTATCAACAAAACTTTTACAATTTTGCTAATGACGAGATATTTTGTCAAGATATTGTCGATTTTTTGATGACGACGAGCTTAAGATCTGGCCTGCTTCTCTAATGACGAGATATAAGATGTTGTCAGTCTAGCTAATGACTAGATACCTCGTCAATACAGCCACTAGAAGGTTTAAATTGAACCAACTCAATAGCACGTTGTGTTGCTCCAGTCCGACGTTAATTAAAATACTTACCCAAAGTAACAAAAATTTGCGCGATGTCATTTATATTTCCGTTTTGTTTCGTACAACTAATATTTTTTAAGCTAAGGAAAAATACCACATTCATCGAGAGATGTTGACTTAAGCAGTTCGGAGGAGACAAATAAAGGACCATTCAAATTTGCTTTCAAAAGATCTTTAGTTGAGAAAAGAGTAAATATTGGTCATACCAGCACCAAAGCCACAAAAGTCACAAAAGCCCTTAAACTTTAAAAAAAAAAACGATGGCAAATCTATTGGTGGAAACAAGCCAAATCTGGACAGTCAACAATCACTAAAAAGGTTTGTAGATTAGTTTAACTTGACCGTACATTTGAAATTGTGCGTTCGGTGTCTAAAGAATCTGCACACCCACAATTATAAAAGATATAAATTAAAATGAGGAATACTTACAAAAAAGCTACTTTTTCCTAGAAAAAGTACTTCAGTTTTATTTTTTATTTTCCATTTCTGAGATAGTTTACTTCATCCAAACGTTAAAGTCTTGTTGCTTCGGCTTTGTGTTCATCGTGCGAAATGTGACATATTTTCACCTTAAAGAAATATATGAAATAAAGAAAACTTTTTTTAACTTCTCATGCCGCAAGATGTTGCTTAAGGAAATATGTGGTTCAGTGAGTTTGCCCTCTGCTCTCGAAACCACTAAGTTGGAGCGTCAGTGAAACTTTACTTGTGATGTCCATTACTTGACGGTCATGTGACGCTGGGCCACATTAAATCTGTTGTGGCCTCATATGTCCTAACGTTGGAGTTGTGTGAGTGTTTGGCGAGTGGGGGGCCAGCTAAGGTGTGACCTAGTCATCTGACTGTGGTACAAAATGACGACGTGTTGCCCTCGGTCATTTTTCCTTCGGGATTGCTCCTGCAAGGTCCCTACTAGCCCCTTGTGTTGATCCAGTGTGACGTTACCTACCTGTGATGTGATAAGCGCAGCATGGCCCAATGTTTCCCATGCGCCATAAAAACCAACCTAATCCAACATATGCTTTTCATTGCAATGCTAATTTTTTAATTAACGTCGAACTAGAACAACACAGTGGGCTATTGACGATGGTCCGGGATCAATACCATAGGAGAAGATCCGAGGACAGTACCACGTAATTTTGAACCACGGCCAGATGATGAGACAACACCTGAGCTGGCATCCCACTCTCCAAACTTCCACACCAACCCAAGGTGAGGACTTTCAGCCATGACATATTTAAGATGCACCAGCCTTACAAACTTCCATTCCCATACCCGTATTCGAACCAGGAACCTTCCTATCTAGAGTCTAACACCTTAACTACCAGACTGGTTGGTCGGCTTTCATTGCAATGAAACTGTAATAACAAAAGAATTAAGGAACAAAGACTCTTAACGGAACCCAAGCGCTTTTATTGAAGTTTAATTAACGTCACACACACAACAGCAAAACTGGTGACTGCCCGGGATCACTCTCGAAGGGTAGGTAGATAGGTAGGTTGTGAATTAACGTTGAACTGGAGCAACACAACTGGCTGTTGACGACTGTCCGGTATCAATCCCAAGCAAAAAATCCGAAGACAACGCCTCGTCATTTTGAACATAGGTCAGATGACGACGTCAACACCTGAACTGGTCACCACACTCACCAAAATTCATCACCACGTCAACATATGAACATTTGAAGCCAGGACAGACTTACCATGCACAAGCACCCTCTTACAAGACCATCTTTGGTTGGGTTTAGAATAGGCAACGTTGTAAATCCCCATCACTTCCAACCGGTCTGCCATGGCCCCTAGGGTCTATTGCTTGATATCCTGTATTTAGCGCATCGAAAGAGGGTCATAAAACCAAACCAACTTTGTTTCCGTACAAACAATAATTGATTTGAACCAAGTTACACAAAAGTAATGAATTACTTTAATGTCTGAAGATTAAATACAACTCCAAGTCAGATAATATGCCTTTTTCTTAGAATCGCCTACATAATGTTCGAGTTTGAAAGGTCAAAACAAACGCAACATACACCGTAAGTTGTTCTTAAGTAGCGTAAAATGAAAGTAGAGCGTATTTGTCACTAAAGGAAGGCAAGGATTTAGGAAATAACGTCATATTAATCTGGCACATTAAGCTGCCAAATCCAAAACTCGCCATCATGTAACGTGGTAAATGGTGCCTAATTAAAACGTCGCATCAAAAAGCATTCCTAACTTTCTTGAGACGATACAGATTGCGGCGGAGGCCAAAAAAGGATAACTTAAGTCACTACGTTAGGTTAACTGAGCGAGAAGTCTTCATGCTTCTTAAATCAACAAACATGGCGAGGCGCGACGTGAGCCGCTTCCTAAGTCCATTCTTCTCCAAAATGTTAAATTCCCCCTACTTCTTTATTTCTTCCTTTTCCAAATCACCCCCAGGAGAATCAGTAAGTGCGAAGCAGAAATTTGCAATTAGCAACTCTAAGCGTTGTCCCTTTTCATTTTTGCTACCCCGAGCGCCTTTCCCGAAGAGTGGAGGTGAAGAATAACGAAGAGAGCTGGCAGTTTTAAAATCTTAAAGGAGCCAGTCAGCTCCCCAAATGATAAATATCCCTCTTCCTCCGGCCCTAGATGATTTTTCGGATAGGATAAAGTCTTTTGTGTGGGAGAGGTGGACGTCACAAGACACCACAACGAAAGCCTTGCACAGTGGGGAGTCTAGAAGCGTCAGTTCTTCAGTTCCTGACAGCAGTTGACTTTATTGTTGTTTTAAAGTTAAATCACACAAAAGGCGCGTGTATGCTATTAAAGCGATGGGTTATGTCAGGATATATGCGTGTTGGGATTCTGTTTAGCTTTCTAATGGCGGTGTAAAAATGTCTCCATCGCGGGCGCTCTCGTTAATTTCACTTTTCTTTCGTTATGGCTTTGTACGTGGTTGTTGCTGGAATTTTTGATTACGTGGGACTGTGAGGCATACAGTTGAACAATTTAAGTGTGAGTCTAATTTTCCGTCGCGTATTCCGAGATGTCGTGCCAATCGTACCCAGTCTGTACAAGACAGTCTAAGACGGAAAATAAATTTACAAACCCCCGAGAATTTGTAATGGAAGTTGAAAGTCCCAGTTGCGCAATACACTTAAATGAAGATGTGCCAATAGTACTCAATCTGTTTTTCTGACGAGGCAGTCTAAGATGGAAAATAATTTTACAAACTCCAGAGAGTTGGTAGCAATGTATGTTGAAAGATCAAGGAGCGCAATACACTTAAATGGAGATGTTGTGTCAGTCGTATTCTGAGATGTTGCGAGTGTCCCTGACGAGGCAGTCTAAGAAGTAAAATGCATTTACAAACCCCAGAAAGGTTGAAATATATGTTGAAAGAACAAGGAACGCAATGCACTTAAATGGAAATGTTGTACCAATCGCATTCTGAGATGTTTTGGTAATCGTATTTTGAGATGTGCCAATCGTACTCAGTCTGTCCCTGACGATGCAGTCTAAGATGGAAAACAAATTTACAAATCCCAGAGAACAAAGAGATGTCTTAGGTAAATAGTTATTGAGGTAGACATACTTTATAATGCCCAACTACTTGCCTCTTCGGTCATCGGCTGTATAAAGGGCACGAATTCGTGGCTATCTGTGAGGAAGCACTCAATGATTAGGCCACAGTTGCTACTAACAGTTACACTCACCAACATCTACGAACCGATATTCGGACCTACTTGTTGGCAGACAAATGCTACTACTACGTTTGGAAGAAAGAAGGACGCTTGGTTATCTGGATTTCCTTGCGCGAGGTCCAAGATTTGGACAAGCTGTGCCAAACACAAGAAGAAAAAAAAGAACGATCGTAACTTAGGTGAAAACTTGGGTGGCATACAAACCTTATCACCACAATACCAGATTGGCCCACTGAGATAGATAAATTTACGGAATGGTCTTCAAATTTATTATTATCGTGAATTGAATATAATTTTAAACCATTGTTTTAACAAATAATGTAATAATAATAAACTGATAAATATTAATCACATCTTATAACAAATGATAAACTATGAAAATTATATTTTCGTATCCCGTAAAGGATAATTTGACCCTAAACGGGTATTTCCGAGGTAAAAGAGTTCTCTTTTCTACCCTATTCCGTTAACTAGAGTTCATAAGGTCATTGAATTAGGCGTATCCTGAAATGCCTTAAGAAAGCAGAGATCTCTGCTTTAATGGAAATTTTAAGGTAATAGAAGTTTTGGCTGAAACTCGAAGCCTTACTTGTGAAACGAAGCAAAACACAATTATATGTATGATTGTCTAAATATTCCAACCAGAAATGTGTGGATACAAAAGCAGTCCTCATTAGATACAGCTCTGAGAGAACATATGTTACGCTACAAGTTTTCCGAACCACCGCCTGAAAGATGCTAAGATGGGAAAGAAGATGAAAGCAAATGAGGATTTTTACCTTTTTCTTGGACCTCGTGTTGTTCTTATCAGCGGCGTTTTGATACGTGACATACAAGGGTATACTCATCATATGGGTAACGGCGATGAGCTTCAGTCACGATGAGGCATCTTTATGTGAAAGAAAATCATGTTCCATTCATACTTGGTATATCAGTATAAATATTCAGCTGGCGCATTTTTGGATTGTGATAAGAATCTTAATTTGTTTAAATCAGTTTTAAGCACTTCTACTTTGGGAGTCTAGTTTCCAGAAACTTGTCCATCTTAATCAGGACAAAAAATATCACCTTTCTTTTGGCGATGGAGATGTTTTGACTCCACCGAAACAGCTATTGCCAATTCCATCATCTTGTTTTATCTTAATTGGTAAGTTTTTGATACTTTAAAATTTTTGACTCCACCGAATAGCTGTACGAAATTTTATCATTTTGTTTGTGTCTTTATTGGTACTTTTCTACTGTTTGATTTTTTTTTTTTGACTCCGTCTAGACAGCTATTGACAATTTTGTCATCTTGTTGTTATTTGTTGTTCATTTTTAAGCGTATCAATTTTTTATTATTGTTTGACCTTTTTCTGACTCCACCGAAATAGCTATTGTCAATTTCATCATCTTGTTTTTTTATCTTTCTATTGGACATTTTTGAAATTTAAAAATTTTTCACACAACGGTTTGACTAAGGTTTTATCGATGATCTTCCAATTATAAATCTATTCAGCATAAAATCAAAGCATTTATTAAAGGAGAACCGTAGGTCTTGAAGGGATAACACAGTTCCAACCTTCTCGTAAAACCTAAAATATTCATAATTTCTCAGCAAGTACATTTTTGAAACCCGTGTTTTAATTTAAAATACACTCATGCTCATAAATTAAGGATATTTGAGAATCACACGGAAAATGTGTACTAGAGCAAAATGTTACTTTTGAGGGCAATCACACATATTCTCAAGAATAATATGCTAGTGTTTCAAGTTTAAATAAGCCACCAGACGGTGCTGACAGGACGTCAGAAGGAACAATCAATGAAGTGTATGAAAGGAATCGTTGCGGTGAAACAGTGTAGTCCACAACCGGCGTATAAGCCTAACTTTGCCATAACCGAATAGCTGACTCAGAGAACACATCATGACAGTTTTTTTACATAGCCGCATTATCGGGTGTTTGGAATGTGTGTGTACGCAAATGGAACTTTCCGAAAAATTCGGAATCGCGCAGTGTCATATTAAGGCTTTGGAAGCGGTTCCAATAGGATGAAAACGTAGGTAGACGTTTCAGTACAGGTTGTCCCCGGGTTACAACGCTGCAAGACGACCGGTATTTAGCAATAACCGGTATTTAGCCATAAGAAAAAGAGATAGTACAGCATCAGACCTGTCACGACAGCTGTCGGCAGCCACTAGTACCACAGTTTCGAGGCATACCGTGAACAGACGTTGAGAACAGTATGGCCTATATATCCGCAGGCCTGTCAGATGTGTTCCACTCACGGCAGCTCACTGCCAGCGCCGGTTAGCCTGGCGCAGAGAACATGTTAACTGGATACTTTCACAGTGGGGCTGTGTGCTTCTTTCCGACGTATACAGGTTTTCAATACAATTGGACTCAAGTCGTATCTTCATATTGAGAGCACCAACGACCCGTTACAACCAAGAAGAAATCATTGAACACGACCGTTATGGTGGTGCTGGACTTTTCGTTTGGGGTGACATTATCCTGGGTTCTCGAACAGATCTCCAAGTTTAAACAGGAACCATGACAGGCTCTACTTATCGGAATATCATTCTGCAACAACACGTGCGTCTGTAAGGGGGTACAATGGGCGCAGATTTTATCTTTAAGGATGACAACGCCCGTTCTCACCATGGAAACATCGTGAACGTATGCCTTGATGAAGAGGATATTACCCGTTTGGAATGGCCGGCTTTCTCTCCCGATTTGAACCCCATTGAGTATGTATGAGACATGCTCGAGCGACGAATTGCAGCCCGTAATCCACCTCCTCAGTCTATTCCGGAATTTTGGAGAGCATTGATTGATGAGTGGGATGGACTCTCCCAAAACAAGCTGCATAATTTGATGCTCAGCATACCCAGACGTTCTATTGACTGTATTGTAGCACATGGCAAACATACAGCCTATTAACCTTCATATAAACCGAATACTGTTACGTTTTTGAACGGAAGATATATTCTTCAATTGCTCCAGTGAGCATTTCTCTTATTTTTATTAGGTACTAAGGTACATGTACCCTATTTTTTGTTCTATACCTTTTGTATAATAAACAGACTTTATGTTTATATCAGTTTTGTTGTGTTTTTGTAGCTTTATTTGTACAAACTGCCATTATCCTTAATTTATGAGCATGAGTGTAAAAGAAATTCGTTTTCTAAAATAAGGTTTTATAATTAGATCAACATGAATACTCATTGCTGGTTCCCTTAGCGAGGTATCAAGTCATTAGCAAAATTGACCAGATCTTGATGGGCGTCATCATAGAAAAATCGGCAATATATTGCTGACGAGATATCTCGTCATTGGCATAATTATTCAGTTTTTGATAGACAAACTATCTTGTCAAAACCACTTGGAAGGAGAAAACTTCGATTTCCTTTTTTGTAACATTTTAAAAAATTGCCTTTCAAACACATAAATCACTCTTTCCTTATTTCCGCTCATTATTCACATATTCAAAATTAATAAATTCCAATGAGGATTTTTTTATTGACTCTGCAAACAATTACTTTAGATTAAAACCGACTCATCACAGTCTGTCGAAATTGTATGCGTAAATCTCGTACTGATAACTCTAACGTCAAGTTACGAGCTGTACAGTAGTGGGGAAAAAAATCTTCCTTTTTATTCGCGCATGCTTATTAGTAGAATAAATTCAATCTAGACACCCTAATTGTAGATATCGCTTGAAGCAACTGACAAAGATGTAACAATACTTGTTTTCAAGCAATTGACACCATTTTTTTTCGCTACTGCCCAGCCAATTGAACATGGTGTATTGATACACTAAATAGGTAGGTATTTTGATTAACATCTCGCATTGTAGCAACAGTTATTGGCGACGGTCCGGGATGAAACCCGAAGAGAAGCAATTTATACACTCAAAGATTTTTTTAAAATTTTGACTTGAAAAATACACTTGCTTTCAATAGGTCTGTGCTTCAATAATTTCAGTCCGAAACAAATAAAAAACACATAATCATTAATTATTTAATTTAGATACAATTAGCATGATTCTGAACAGTAATATCGCACTTTACAATTAGTCCAGAAAGACAATTCCTGTTGGAAATTTTTTCTATAATATTATTTTTCATGTTTTGACCCTCGTTCAAGTTGCTAGAGAGAATAGGTTTGTATTTACAGATTTTTTCACCAAGAGAGCATAAAAAAATCGAGATTTTTTCAAGAATTTAATACATAAAAAATGAACTAAAAATTCATTTTTCAACTATCTTCAATTGAGAATCAAAACATCCACTGTATCATACAGATTATAATGATACAAAACAGTTCTAATAGATCGATTCAGTATTATCACCGTTTGTACATAGCATCCCAATGCAAAAACATTTCTTCGTCAGTTCAGAATGTTTCGTCAGTGAAGTACAGCAACATGTTTACGTGTTGACACTACCTAACGAAAAGTCCCTGTAACTCGAAAGATACTCCGAATAATTAATAGATATTAGCATCGTTTGAAAGCTAAGGAGTTGGAAAGCATTTGGAAGCAATCAAAAAACCCAATATTGATGAGTTTCACGAGTTCTAGTGTATAGATACACCTTAATCATTATGGCATTACAAGAGCAAATTGATGTACCACTCAGCATTTCCCCGGTGCATCATGGGAAGTAGAAACTCGTTACACTTCACATATATTCGCACAATTTTGACATAAACGTATAGAGAGAGATGGAGAAACATCTATGCTCTAATTTTGGATTCGAACCAGTAACCTTTCGATCCAGCAGCCAGCGCTTTGACCACTAGACCAATTGGTTGATTAGTATTCATGAAAAAAGTTTTGAACATTGGCCCTCACAGGTTGATTGGTTTGGGGGATTTATATGGCATAAGAGTCTTTTTGGGTCATGCTGCGCCAGACACGAGACATACATTAGTAACAGAAGCACGCTCAATGACAGTTTCACTGGCACAGAAGAGAGAAATACACCCAGGGAGGAAAACTTACACGATAGTATGTACAAAATGGAACATACACACAATGGAAGTTTTACTGACATAAAAAGACCCTGAAATCGAACCTGAACCGCCTACAACTCGTAGGTTGCTAGCGCTGTGAGCTTACCCTCTGAGCTACGACATACCTCAAATGATTAATAATTGTAAATAAACAAAATTTGATCAGTCTAAATTTGGTACCAAATAAAGGGAATAATAACGAATCTATTCCGCAGCGTAACAACAATTTTTTGTATAGATTAATGCAATTATATTTAAAATGAAATTACACTACCCTATAATAATGGATCGGACAGCAAGATGTGATGGTATAAAGGAAAGAATACATGCTTTAATAGAGGCGTCCCCCCCCCACACACACACGTGCTGCAATTACACAATCAACCCTCCAGGCATACTTTATACTTTCAACTAGGTTTTGGTACACAGTTATGGTATCTGTGTCCATTCCTGCTGCAAGAATGTCGCCATCTCAACTGTAGATTTCGGACGTGGTTCCCTGGTCCGTAAGCGTCACTCTAACTCGTCCCACAAATGTTATATGGGGTTTAGGTCGGGATCTGAGCAGGCCAGGGAAGACGTTTTACAGCATATATTGATACCACTACTTGACAAAGGCTGCAACATGACATGGAGCGTTGTCGTCCTAGAAGTAACATTCGTCCATTCCACAAAATTGCCAGAGCGTAGGAAGAACCTGATTGTCCAAAATGTTCATGTAGGTGTAGGCGTTCAATTGACCAGGAACAGCATGCAAAGGTTAGACCGTACCACGAAAAACGCCCCCAAACAAGTAGTCGGATTTTATGCAAATCCGCTGGCGTTCGGTCCATTATTGTAGGGTAGTATTTTTTGTAGGTAGTTGAATTAACATTGCACTGGAGCAATAGAAACATATATGGCAGGGTAAGGTATTGAATTAACTTCGCTCTGGAGCAACCCAATGGAGTATTGCGATGGTTCGAGATCAATTCAGAAGGGAAATATATGAGGACAACACCTCGTAATTTGAACCATAGTCAGATGACAAGGTCACACCTGAGCTGACACCCCACTGTCCAAACTTCCACACCACGCCAACGTGAAGGTATTTGAGGTCACGACACATTTAACAAGTACCAGTCCCCATGTATATAATGGTTTTCGGTTGGATCGAGTTTCCAACTCACAACCCTCCGGTTTCTAACCCGCTAGTCTTACAACAGCCAAAAATTAGGTTGTGTGGTCTTCCGATCTTTCCCTTCCGGTTTAGTAGCGGACCGTCCCTAATAGCCTACTGTGTTGCTCCAGCGGGATGTTATTAAATACCAATACAACTACCTAATGACGAAATACCTCGTCGAGACAACCACTAGAAGGTTAATGTTGCTTCAAATTTACGTGGTGTTGTCGTCGGATCTTTACCAATGTCGTCAATGATCGTCGCCAATAGCCAGTTGTGTCGCTCCAGCACGTTGTTAATTAAGTACCTACCTATCATGTCAATTCAACACAGCATTTAATCTTGAGGAGTAGGAGGGTATTTAATTAACATCGCACTGGAACAACTCAAGGGCGGAACGGTACTGGATGAATCCCGAAGGGAGCGATCCGCGGGAAACACCTCGTAATTTTTTGAACCACGGTCAGATGACGGTCTCACCCGAACTGGCACCCCACTGTCCGAAAGTCAACATGTCTCTAATGCGAGGGCTATTGAAGCCACGATAGATGTAACGTGCAGTGTGGAATCGAGCTCGCAGTCATCCAGTTGCTAACCGAACAGCAACGAAACGCATGGGAGGAGCAGAGTGTCGTATTTACTGCACTGCACACTAGCCTACGACGATTCATGGTGGAATGTTCTTTGTGGTTGTTCAAAGTTCTCTTCGGAAATTCTCTTTGTAAGAAAGGAAATGCAAAAAAAGAGTTCTTATCGTTTAAAAGGTGAAACCATTAAATGGATGAAAAAACTGCGATCTTGAGATCAGTGAAGAGTTCTAAGATCGTGGCGACAGATTTTTTTCCCTATTGATTGACGACAACTTGCCCTTAAATCCATTACCGATAGCCCAAGTGTCTACGGGCTCCACAACTTCCAACTTTTCAACTAAACTCTGGGATCGTTAGAAGAGGAGTAATAAAAAATAGCAAAAAATAAAAACTCCTGGTGTAATGAAAAATGAGAAGGGGAGAACTTTTGTTGACATTTCACAAAATTATGGCTTGAAGCGTTTGACATGAACATTAACTATTAGCTTCTTCGGCTTTTTCCGACTTTTTCTAAAGCTAAGGTAAAGTTAGTTAGTTGTTTATGTACTCACACTTTCGGCGTTATTTATTTTCCCCTTGATGTTTTTTAATTATACCGCGAGACTTCTTAGGGAGCATACTGATTAACGTTCAGAAGCGGTTATCAGAACTTTAGTTTGAGAGGATCGAACACACACAATTAAAGGAAAGGCAGCAGATATTTTCACAGCCGGTTATGAGAAAGGAGCCAAATAAAGACAAAAATATATATCCTGCTCGTTGTTAAATTTACTGTAGTAAATATTATGCGAGGATCTCGGAAATTTATGTATACATGCTGCTTTAGTTAAGCTCAAAGTTTATCTGAATTAGTAAATATTCATCTTCTTCCAATGATACTTTTTTGAAACGATTTTAGAAAGCAGTACCTTTTAAAGGAAAAAATCGATTTTTTTAATTTCGATGAATTTAGAAAGTCTTATGAAAAAATGTTCTCTCTCTCATTTTAGTAAAAAAAAACCCATAAAACTTTGCATTTTTATCATTATTAGTAAATATCCATCTTCTTCCAATGATACTTTTATGAAACGGTTTGGTGGAGCAGTACCTTTAAAAGAAAAAATAATCGATTTTTCAATTTCAATGAATTTTGAAAGTCTAAAATGTTCCGGTTTTGTTTAAAAAATGTGTAAAAACTTTGCATTAGTTTGGTCGTAATTTTGATTTTTCTAACACACTATTTCAGTTTTAACCCCTTCAGTTTAACTTAAGTCGAAATTTTCTTCAAATGAGAATTTGTAATGTTCTCTCTATATACACTCTAACTCTTAAACTATTAAACTAAGGTATGAAATTTGGAAAGTTGAATCATCATTAGAGCTTCAAATAAAGCCAAAATTTTGCACTAAAGTAAGAGCTTGGTTTTAATTATAAGTATAAAAGTGTTCTGGTAATGCATCTATACTCTGTGACGCGAAGTGATTAATGAAGAGTATACATATGTGGACCACTGGAACAAAGTGGTTAATGAAGGGAACATATACAGACCACCGAAAGGAGAAGTTAATAGAGAGACTGCATATGGGTGAACAATTGGAACGAAGAGATGAATAGAGTCTACATATGTAGACTACCAGGAACGAAGGTTTTAGTGAAAAGTCTACATATGTGAGCCAGATGAACGAAGAGGGTAACGAAGAGACTACATATGTGGACCACCTGAACGAAAAGGTTGATGAAGAGTCTAGATATGTGGACCACCGGTACGAAGAGGTTAAGGAAGAGTCTACATGTGTGAAGAATCGGAGCGAAGAGGTCTAGCAAGAGGTTAATGAAAAGGATATCTGTGGACCACAGAAACGAAGAGGTTAATAAAGAGGACAATATGTGGACCACTTGAACAAAGAGATTATATATATATATATATATATATATATATATATATACTGAGCCTCACTAAGCCTCGCTGCCTATCACTTCTTGAACATCTAAGTCTTTGAGAGAGGGCGGATTGTTGTGGTGAGGGAAGCTGTATTTACGTATCACCTTTTATCACGAACCAAACGCTAGTACTGTGATGCGTTTGGGGCGTAAAATGAGGCTTGGACGCACAGAAATACGAAGACTGGTAGTAAAATCACATGACAGTGCGAAATAGCCGATTGTACACCAGTGTTGTTAGCAAAGCAGCGGAAAACTATCACAGGTCAGAATGGGCTCTCCATCAGAGTTCAAAGTTGCTTATCAGAGGACTATGCCCTCACACCTCTCACTCCACGAATTCCTTTGAATATTTGTAGGTATGCGGCCCGATGGGTCAAAAACACATGCATTGACTTCCTTCTATGTTCATGGTTTCTAATGAGCCATTTTTCAATTTGCTACACTATGATGACTGCATGCATGTTCGTAGACATTGTTCTGAACGGTAACTTGTAGAATGAATTTGGGGAGCTGTAATGGTTCAATGCTAAGTGTCATGAATTGGTATGTCATGTTGTTTTCGCTATCTTGCCTTATATGAATTTAATAAACCCTTAACAGCCAGCAATACATCAAAGATGGATCCTTCAGAGGACCACTCTAAAGGTAGGACCACTCTGAAGGAAGAATTAGTCTGAAGGGAGGATCAGTCTGAAGGAAGGATCAATTTGATGAAAGTGTCAGTCTGAAGGAAGGATCAATTTGATGAAAGTGTCAGTCTGAAGGAAGGATCAGTCTGAAGGAACGATCAATTCTGAAGGAACGATCAATTCTGTAAGAAGAATGAGTTTGAAGGAAGAAACAATCTGAAGAAAGGACTAGTCCGAAGGAGAGACCAACACTGAAGGAAGAACCACTATGAACAAAGGATCCATCTCTGATGTATTGCTGCCTGCTAAAGGTTTATTAAATTCATATCACAGGCAAGATAGCGAAAACAACTTGGCATACCATGTCATGACTTGGTACTCACTCACTTCAGAGGACCTCTCTGAAGCCATGACACTCACATGACCTCATAGTGGTCCTCTGAAGGAAGAGTTGTTGATGGTGAAGGTTCCTTCAGAATTGTCCCTTGAGTGAGTTTCTGAATGATAATGTCCACCAAATGTAGCCGGGACAGATTAAGAACTATTTCATGTTATACAAGATCGTTGCTTAACGCGTACCTTCACCAGGCACAAGCTTTTGATTGAGCATATAAGCAACTGGAATGACCATCCGATATTAATCCCGAAGGGAAGGTTCGAGGACAACACCTCGTAATTTTGAGCCATGGTCAGGTAACGAGTTCAATTCCTGATCTGGCATCCCACTCTCCAAACTTCCACACCACACCAACGTGAGGACATTTAAGGCCTCGACAGATTTAACGTACACCAGCCCCAATATACACGGAGGTCTTTGGCTAGACCATGCTTCGAATTGGGAACCCTCCGGTAGCTAACCCCCAACTGGGCAAATGCGGCCCGTCAAGTAATGGACGTATAAACATGGAACGTTTTACTGATGCAGAAAAAAAAATACAACCAGAGTAAATGACAGGTATCAAATTTCTGCATTGCACAACTCACAGGTAGCTAGAGCAAAGGCCTAACCCTCTGCGCTACGGTAACCCTGTTGAGAATATCAGAAAAATTAAATAAAATTGCTCTAAGAAACAAGTTTGCGGTAGCCAGGTTGGAAGAGTAACAGATTAGCTACCTCAGGATGACGAGTTCGAATTCAGCCAAAGATCTTCGCATACAAAGGGAGCTGGTGTGCGTTAAATCTATCGCGGCCTCAAATTTCCTCAAGTTGGCGTGATGTCGAAGTTTGGAGAGTGGGATGCCAGCTCAAGTGTGACCTCGTCATCTGACTCGAATTTACGATGTGTTGTCCTCAGTTCTTTCCCTTCGGGTTTGATCCTGGACCGTCGCCAATAGCCAGTTGCGTCGCTCCAGTGACGCTAGTTCAAATACCTACCCATAGCTATTATAACATGTGGTTAAAGAAAAAAACACTCTATGTGTGATCACACATATTGCCGTTCACGGCACTGATAGCCCGGTTTGGCAGAGTAACTGATTTAGAAGCTGAAGGGTTGCGAGTTCGAATCCAAACAAAAACCGTAATGCACAAAGGGTGCACGTTAAATCCACGGTGTCCTCAAATGTCTTCACTTTGTCGTGATGTGGTAGTTTAGAGAGTGGGGTGTGCCAGGTGTTGCCTCGTCATCTGACCGAGGTTCAAAGTTACGTATTGTTGTCATCGGATCTTTACCTCTGGCATTGTTACCGGACCATCGCCCATAGCCCGCTGTGTTGCCCCAGTATTACGTCAATCAAAATTCCTTCCTTCTCGTTAGTCATCCCCGTCTTCTTTTGTTTGTCTTTCTGTTCAGCAACATTCTCTCTCACCGCTTTCTACCTTTCCCAAAGCGCAGATGCGAATGCTCCAGTCGGCTTGGCTGAAACATCGCTGTGAAGCGACCATTTTGATCAGCGGAGCATGGCATCACGTAATTTATAGAGAACCGAAAGCAATAACACACAACTAGTCGAAATCGAAAATCCCGCGTTTATGTGCTTAGCTTTCCCGTTACAACTTGTTCGAGCAGGAAATTCGGGAGTCCGCCCATCACTACTTGATAGTGCGGCATTTGATTATGGCATTGTGTCGAGGCGATTAAAACGAGGTGGGTGGGTTTTCATTATCTCTTTTTATGACCATAACACATCGGTGCCATCATGTCATGCTTGGCAGACGATGGGTCGAGGCTGCTATCCAACCCCATGCTGCTAATTTGGTAGTTGGAGATCTTTCTGTGTCTCGTTTGTTTTGAGATGTGCGGGTTGAGATAAGGAAAGATTTAATTCTGGAAAATAGGAGTAATGCTATAATTGGCCCTCTTCAAATTAAGGCGGGTTTGCCTGTTCGTTTTAAATTGATATTGTGGGAACACGAATGCTTTTGGGCAGAGAGGCTTGAAATGTGCGTGAGATTTGGGATGGAAGTTTAAGCTGTAAGCCGCCGAGCTAGTTGACAACAGCCTTCTGCAAAATATGAGGTGAAACCCGAATTTCTCGACAGGCTGCTTTTCACTTAAGAACACGCTTAGTGACCAAAGAATCCATGGATCCATTAAACCTTTGGGAAGATTTTATTGGTTTTAGTCGATTAAGGAAGTTTACTTGGAGTATGTTCCTTTAGAACAATTCTATAGGTCCATTATGCAAAATATAATCTTCCAGAATTACTTTATTGGTCATTTCTTTAGATTACTATCCTTTGGAAAGGTTCTGTCCTGGGCAAATCTTCTTTAAGCGTGTACGGATATCACAACCCTGAGGTACCCGAGTCATATTTCCTCTTTTTAAATTTTTGCCCTTGCCTACCATTTTGCCTTTTCTATTTTCCTCCTTGTGTGTCTTTTGCGTTAGGTATGGCTTAGCCAAATATGGCCCTTGGGCCATAATACCCGAAAACAACCATCCAACCTTCAGAAAGATTTCATTGGTCTATCCCTTAGAATATAACCTTTTCCAAGTATTTAGTTGTACCTTTCCTTGGAATAGAATCTTTTAGATCGAGATTTTATAGATACTTTCTATAGACAAGAATATTTTGGAACGATTTTATACATGCTTTCCTTAGCCCTGATATTGCCTGAATTCGCATCCTTGAGCATCCTGAGCTATACGTTTGATAGATATGGAAAAGAGTACGTTAAACCGGTCTGGTGGTTAAGGTGTTAGATCGGGAGGTTCATGGTTCGAATCTGAGTCAGTGAATGGATGTTTATAACCGTATGGTGCAGAGGCGGCTGGTGGACCTTAAATCTGTCATGGCCAAAAGTACCCACGTTGGGTTGATGTGGAAGTTTGGAGAGTGGAGTGCCAGCTCATATGTTCCCCCGTCATCTGACCGTGGTTCAAAATTACGTGATGTTGTCCTCGGATCTTTTCCTTAGAGGATTAATCCCGGACCGTCGTCAATAGCCCGTAGTTTTTTTCTTGTACGACATTTATTAAAAATTACCAAATTATCTTAACCATGCCAACGTGATGACATTTGAAAGCAGGCAAATTTAACGTTTACTAGTTACCATTATACAACAGCGTCTTATCTGATTTGATTTGATATAGCTAAGTCAGCTAGGTCAATTGACGAGGCAATACCTGAGATACCACCCCACTCTTCAAGTAAACATTGTATTACCGGATAAACTCTCCATCAGTACACTACCTCCACCCATAAAATGTACCGCATTCAAACACCCCTTCAATCAGGAATGTATCAGTTCAACCAAAAGAACAAGCATGGTCTTTTTTTAAATAAAAGGTCACCCTCTTTTGAAGGCCAAAAAAAAGACATGCTTTACACTGCCGTAAAAGAGAAACGTACAAAAAATCCAAGGGAGTTGCTAGTTCCGAAGGTGAAAGAAAGCTTCCAACACCCATCCAGGTATTAATGAGGGAAGCGGTTGAAGAAGCTCTCTCGCACCTACTTCGGTGCACCCGGATAATAATGATGACAAACGGAGCACACTAAATGGAATCGTAATTGCACTGTTCCTAATTAGTGCTCGCCTTCGTCTTGCCTCTGCTCTTCGGGGACCCCGAATTCATTTGCGACGATTTAGCTCCGGCTTTTTATTCCTCTCCTGAAAACCCGGGTAAAGTGTTGCACAGCTAATCGCTAAATCGCATTTCCCAGGAGCAAATCACTCCTGATTTGCAGCTATATGCATTTGCGACTCCTCGGCGTGAGGGGAAGGTTTACAAATTTATGGGGAGCTTCCCATTTGGGTGAAAAAATACCATGGGTAATTCTCGAGACGAAACTCTTCTATACAACTTGGTAGGTAGAAATTAACCTAATATGACCACTCTCCAAACATCCACACCACGCCAACGTGAGGACATTTGAAGCCATGACAGATATAACGTGCACCAGCATTCTTGTACACAATGGTCTCTGGCTGGACCCAGTGTCGTGGCCTCAAATTGCGTGGTGTGAAATTTGGAGAATGGTGTGCCAGATCAGGTGTGACCTCGTTATCTGACCGCGATTCAAAACTATGTGATGTTGTCCTCAGTTTTTTCCCTTCGGGGGTTGCAATTAGCACGGCTTGTTGCTCCAGTGCAATTTTTATTAAAAACCTACCTACCTATCTAAAATTTTTAATTTAGTGGTATATATTTCTCTTCACCTCTCCGACATACGCAATGGGACCAGCATGGCTTAGTGGGTATGTCACCTCACTAGTAACTGGCGAGCTGTAGGCTGCACAAGTTCGATTCCTATTGGAGTGTATTTCTCTTTTTTGGGTTAATAAAACTTTTGTTATATGTGTATGTAATTTTGTCTAATGAATCAATGGATGGGAATTTTTCCCACTCATTGGAAACTTTTTTCTTTGATTTGTTTGTTTCGGTATGCACAAAGACAAGCATTGCCTTTCAGTGAGTGCTATTGCCCAGTGACTTTTTACTGAGTGTTACTTATTCTAAGAAAGTGCAAGGGCTTTTTTGAGTCTAATATTACCTTTCGATATCCTCGCTCAGAAGCATGAATGACATGTGACTGCGTGATACGACCAGCGTTTCGCGTGATGACTGTGGTATCGTGAGTGCCTGTGTTCACGAATGGCGTGATGCTCCTGCGTAGATACACTGTTCAGAAAATCTTGATCTTGCTGATTTTGCCGCAGCGCAATGATGTGCCGTACATTTGAGCCTTCAGAGTTGCGAAACAAGAATGAAAAATGCACCGAAATTAAACGATTAATAACTTTGTTCGCCTTTGTAAGAAGATAGCTTTGAGTTACTTTATCTTATGCGGAAATTAAATATAAGCTAGAATGCTCTGAAGTGATAGCTCTTGAGACTAAGTGAATATTTGAAATGTGTGTTTGAAGTAGCGCGTGCTGACACTTTCTATGACAGAAAGCTTGGTAGTTAATTAACGTAGCGCTAGAGTAACACAACGGGCTATTAGCTACGATCCGGGATCAATCGAGAAGATCGTCCATGGTAAATCTAATTCATGGACCGTCGTCAATAGCTGGTTGTGTTGCTCCAGTAAGACGTTAATTAGAACCTACCAATCCAGAAGAAAAAGATCCGAGAGCTCATGGTTAGTTTAAACTGTGATCAGGTGACGAGATCAACACCTGAGCTGCCACTTAATTCTCCAAACTTCCACACCATGCGAATTCGATGACAGGAAAACAGCTAGAAGCTTACTCAGAAGTACAATTCGATTCTCCTCTTCGAGATTGGTTGAGTTGCTCCTGCTTACTTTTCAAGATTGTTGTCATTGATCGTAGCTCAAAATTACCTAACCCTTCGAGTTTGATCTCGAACCGTCTCCAAAAGCCCGTTGATACATACACGGCATAATTGAGCCAAACCAACAGGACTAATGAAGTGGCTCGAAATCAGAAAGCGGTAATTGGTAATTGGCAATTTTGGTAATGGTAATGGTAATTTTAGTTAACATCGTACTAGAGCAACACAGCGGGCTATTGACGACGGTCCGGGATTAATCCTCTAAGGAAAAGATCCGAGGACAACACCATGTAATTTTGAACCACGGTCAGATAACGAGGCCGCACCCGAGCTGGCACCCCACTGTCCAAACTTCCACACTAACCCAAAGTAAGGATTTTCGGTCAGGACAGATTTAAGGTGCACCAACCAGCTCTACACCATACGCTTACAAATATCCATGCACTGATCCGGATTCGAACCAGGAACCTTCCGATCTAGTAAGCTAACAGTTGTATTCTAGTAAGTAACTAGTATTGATCTCGGACTTTCGTCAATAACCCGTTGTGTTACTCCAGTACAACGTGAATTAAAATTACAAAATTACCAACAACATGTGCTCGAGTAAAATTGTAGTGAATGATCATAGACTGACAGTACCGATGTAAGTATCATATAGGTAGGTATTTTAATAAACGTCGCACTGAAGCAATACAAAGGGCAATTGACGACAGTTTTGTATCAGTCCCAAAAGGTAATGGTAATTTTAGTTAACGTCGTACTAGAGCAACACAACGGTCTATTAACGACGGTCCGGTAATGGTAATTTTAGTTAACGTCGAGAGCAACACAACGGGCTATTGACGACGGTCCGGAATCATTCCCTTAAGGGAAAGATCCGAGGACAACACCTCGTAATTTTGAACCACGGTCAGATGATGATGTAGGTTGGTTTCTTCCAGAATTATTCGAAGTAGTGTCAGACTACCCACATGACTGACTACATCTGAGTCGAATAAAATTTTTCTACCCAGTTGGGGCGTCACTTGATTAAATCACGCTAAACAAATTAACGAAAATAAATACTAACATTCGTCTGTAGTTTGATGTTGCTCAACCAAACCAACAGGATTAATGAAATGGCTCCAAACTAGAAGGTCAAAATTACGTGGTATTGTTCTCGGTTCTTTCCCTTCGGGTTTGATTCATAGCCCGTTATGTTGCTCAAGAAAGACGTTAATTTTTAAAAAAATTATCAAATTAACAAATTCGGGTTTAATCCCGGATTGTAGCCAATAGACTGATGTGTTTCTCCAATGCGACGCTAATTAACATACCTACCTCCCTACCACACTAAAAGGCGAGAAAAAACGCAGTCTTGTGTGTGTGCGTGCGTGTGCGTGTGTGTGTGTGCGTGTGTGTGTGTGGAATCGATACAGAAATCAATGTTTTACAAATCAAGCAATAAATCTCAGTGGATGATCAAAGACGGACAAAATTAATGTAGGTTATCAGACTTCAGAGAGAGGTGGGTTTTTTTTATCGTCAAGAATTATTCGAGGCAGTCAGACCACCCACATGAATGACCACATCTGAGTGGAATACAGTTTCCCTACGCAGAGGGGTTCACTTGATTAAATCACGCTAACGCAAACAGATTAACAAAAACAAATACCAACATTCGTCTGCGGTTTGCTCAGCAAAACCACAGGATTAATGAAGCCAACCAGAAAGGCGGAAAGGAAACGCAGTCCTGTGTCTGGAATCTGCAGTTTCCAGTAGAGGCTCCGAAAAAGGGAACCGTCGACTGGCCGAGAAGGTAGATGCTCTAGGGGGCCTAATTATTGGTTGAGATCGCCGCATATTCATGAAGACGAAAAAGTGCAACAAGAAGAAAAAACAGAGCAGCCTGCCCTTGACTTTGTCCCCCAAGGTTCCAAGTCTTTCGCTCATGGCCTGCTTGCTAATGATAGATGGCGCCAAGGTTAAGAAAAATACGTGATACACGAGAAGGGGATGGAATGTCACACACACAATAAATATTATCTTTTTAGGTGATTCTCGTCGGTGTTAAACTCCCTAATTGCAGCATCACCAAGCACCACCTGATAAATCAGATTTCTCTTGATCTATAGCTGCACGCGTCTATCAGTGCCTCATCCCTTAAACGATCTGTAAGTGGAAAATTGTTTGACACTTCCATGATGTTCAGGCTTCAACGTAGATCACGTTTGATGCTCAGTTAAACAATTTGAAGAAGTCAGCCCACTTGAATTATCGCTTTATTCCGTGGACAGAAAATGTTGAGACTTCCTTAGAGCAACATTGACGCCCATCTTTTTAGTAGGGGAACGATACCGGTCAACGAAAGTAGGAAACTCCCAAATATGATTCGATAAGACCATCTTATGTTATCAGGTTGCGGTGTTATCTTTTTTAGACTCACGTTGATTTCGTTGGAACAAAATGGGATTTTTTTTACTGAATATGTTTGCTCAGTGTAGTAACTATTGGTTTTGTAACTAGGGTTTTGATTAGACTACCTTAGATTATAGAGTTGGGATGTTATCTTTTTTTTAGGCCCATGTTAATTTCTTTTGGACGAAATAAGATTTTTTTTAATAAACACATTTTTGCTTAAATAATGTCAAAATAAAACGAAACTAGCTAGGAGTTTGACTGTACGGTTTAATTTTTCATTTGGGCAAAAAAAAATAGGATTTTATCAATTTTGTCTATTGAAGATTTTACTCTGGGTATGTCAATAAAAATGAAACTAGGGTTTCGAATATTTGCAATGATTAGACTGTCTTAGATTATAGGGTTGTGGTGTTATCTTGTTTAGGCCCGCGTTGATTTCGTTTGGACTAATTGAGTCTTTTTATTAAACATTTTGGCTCAAAGTATGTCAAAATAAAACGAAACTAGGGTTTCGATTGTACTGTTTGATTTTTCGTTCGGGCAAAATAGGGGTCTTTAAATTTTGTTTGCTAAATTGGATGGCTATGGTCCGGGATTGAACCCAGACTATCGCCCATAGTACGTTGGATTGCTCTAGTGAAACGTAAATTCCACTATTTATTATCTGATATACACTGACAAGCCGAAACATTATGACCATCCCCTCATTTTGCCATGAACTCGTCTATATGACATGTAGGGCACGTGATTAAGTGAGAATGGTATTTAACTGCTGCTGGAGAAGATAAGTAATCATTCTTGCACTTGCTTTTGCGAGTGATGGGAAAGACTGCTGATCTAAGCGAATTTGATTGAGGGCAGATCGTAATGACCCGAAGACTCGGAACGAGTATCACCGAAACTGCACGACTGGTAGGTTGTTCACGATCTGCCGTTGTTAGTATTCATGCAAAGTGGATAAATGACGGTGACACCAGCAGTAGACGCCAAGGTGTTGGTCGTCTACGCGTCATCAAAGAAAAAGGAAGTAGGAGACTGTCCCTCTTGGTAAAGCAAAATCGGCGCGAGACTGTGACTCAGCTGACAGCCCAATACAATGCAGGTCGAAGCGCAAGTGTTTCGGAACACACAGTTCAGCGGACACTATGTTGGATATGGGACTGTGCAGCATACGTCCCACTCGTATGCCTCTGTTGTCCAAGTGTCATCGTCAACTACGCCTACAGTGGGCCCGGGAACATCGAGACTGGACCATGGATGAGTGGAAGAGAGTTGCCTGGTCAGATAAATCCCGATTTCTCATTCATCACGTCGATGGTCGTGTCAGGGTACGCCGTCTGCCAGGCGAACAGTTGTTCCCCTCTTGTACAGCAGGTCATACACATGCTGGTGGTGGCGGTGTTATGCTTTGAGGGACGTTCTCATGGGCGACTCTGGGACCCGTAGTTGTGGTAGAACAGACCATAAACGCTGCGAACTATGTGAACATCATTGCGGATCAGTTGCACCCTTACATGGCGACTGTCTTCCCAACTGGAAATGGAATCTTCCAGCAGGACAACGCCCTATGTCACAAGACTCCGATTGTGTTGGAGTGGTTCGAGGAGCATACTGATGAATTCCACTTAATGTCCTGGCCACCTAACTCGCCGGATATTAATCCGATAGAGCACATTTGGGGTATCATGGAGCGGCAGCTCAGAGCTCAAACACCACCATGTCCGAATATCTCGACTTCGCGTGACCGCTGCTTAGACATAATTTGTAACAACCTGTCTCCAGTCATGTACCAAGAACTTGTGGCATCTATGCCCAGGCGAGTTACAGCTGTTTTGCAGGCCAAAGGAAGCGCAACGCGTTATTGAGTAGGTGGTCATATTGTTTTGGCTCTTCAGTGTATATCTTTCTGCCGTAGCTCTTTCTTTATAAAATGCATATATTTTTAAACATAAAAAAAATGGAATGTAGGATTAAACTACAGTGTAGTAAAAGAGTCAAAATTGAAATTATTACAGTATAACAGTCGTAGAACTAAGCTTATTCATTTTGAATGCATTGGGGTACAAGCATTTCCCCCTTTCTGTCACAGTTAAAGATACACTACACTTAATCATCTTTATTTTGTGAATATGCTTAATACATAATAAGGAACAATTTATAACCTAAACATTTTAATGGAACGAACAATAGGACAGACACAAACTTGTTTTCTTTGAATGAAAACAAAACATTTTCTTTTGGAGGTTTTGACTCCGAGCTCACTTTGTTTAGTCTTGTAGAGTAAAATAAGAACAAACCATCATGCTTGAAGAGGCGTCTTTATCTCACTCTACAACGGTTCGGAGACATCATTGATGTGAAGGATAATGATGCGAAACATGGAAGATTTAAGGAAAATATTTATTCGGTCTTTTTCCAAATTTGTTCTCCTACATTCGCTTGACAAACTTAATCTCCTTACATGTAAATAGCGTTTATGTCTGCAGAAAAACGGCTTATGTCCAAAGGGTGACCTTAGGTCTGTGTCTGTCTTTAAGGATTGAAAAAGAATTGTGTTGACTTTCTTCAAAAGGAAATTTAAGCATTTTTATATTGAAAATTCCGCAGAATCTGTTTCATTAGGGATTGAGATTATAAAGTGATTTGGGTTGAAATGCATTCTTTCAAATGATATTTAACATATTTGTGTATAAACTGATCTTGTACTCTTAAAATCTTACTCATAAAAGCAGAAGACAAGAACTAGTTTTCTTTCACAAGTGCAAAGGGCCGCGGAAGAGTAGCGAACTAGCAACTGAAGGGTTACGAGTTCGAAACTCAATCCAGCCAAAGACCATCGCGTACGTGGGGGATGGTGCATGTTAATTCTGTCGTGGTCTGGAATGTCCTCACGATGGCGTGATGTGGAAGTTTGGAGATAGAGGTGCCTGTTCGAGTATTACCTCGTCATCTGGCCATGGTTCAAAACTTCGAGGTGTTGTCGAAGATACCCTTCCTTCGGGATTGATACAGGACAGTCGACAATAGCCCGTTGTGTTGCTCAAGTGGGACATTATTCAACAGCTCCTCGATTCTAAAAGCAGGAGAAAACACGAATCAGTTTTCTTTCATGTGAATACGAACAAACACACAATATTTACTCAATTTAAAATAGAATTACAATGAGGTCATTTTTTTAAATGCATTTTATATGCAACATTTTAAGAATTAAATATTATACTATACACATTTTATATAACATAGCAGTACAATAGCATGGATAGAAATGTGTTAAACTCATTTTGGAACGTGTCGAATTTTAACTTATAACATTACATTCACATGTGGAAGAAACTATAAACTATTACAAAAATTCGTAGCTGCTTTTACGTTCCTGGTAATTTAAATGCAAGACTTTAAGATATAATCTATATCTAAAAAATCATTTATGCATTTTCATGTAATACGTGTTTCCTTAATTTACAAATTGATTGAGTACACATATAATCCGACTTGTATGCTTGAAGTTAAAGATCCGCTTTTAAATTGTGGTCGATGAATGGACATGCACACAAAGAAAGCTTTTTACTGATACAGAAGAGACAAGTACGCTCAAGAAGGAATCGAACCTACCCCGCCTACTACGCGAATGTTGCTAGAGCAGGGACATACCCACTGAGCCACGATGGACTCTTTACTTATTAATAGGGCAACTTTTTTGTTGCAGTAAAAATGGGAAAAGTTGCACTTATCATTCCTTAAAGTTGAATTTATGGAAATTAAGTTGCATTTATTTTAGATACACTAAATTCTAAAATAAATTATTCGTAAAAAATGAAAAAATTCAAAATGTAATGACATTTTTAGTCGTGTACAACAGTATTATAATACATACTGAAACACAGAAGAACGTTGAATGGCCGATCCTTGGCCAGTAATTTATTTAACATTGAAAAACAGCACCAATCGCAGTCATATATTGTGCTGTATCGGATAGCAGAAGCGCAAAATCCTTTCGCTTAACATTCGTAGATTTTAAAACGTCATCTACAAGGCGAACAGCATATTGATGATCGACACTCACCTCGCAAACTCTGCTGTCGATTACGCAAGTTTCCTCTGGATTATCAAGAGTGCCAACCAATGTGTTAAAAGTACTTGCCATTTATTTCACTTTCGTCTGTTAGGACAAACACCTTCTTTCCATGAACTTCTTGTTTGATCCGCAATACTTCGGCGTTCGCAAGATCAGACACACGTGATCGAAGGGTTGGTTCAGAGGGCCAAAAATGAAATAGTAATTTCATATTAATTAATTTTAAGCTAAATTTTAAAAAGTTGCAGGTGGTTGCATTTATGCAAAAAGTTGCGTTTATGTTGCGGTTATAACTCACTTACAATACCCCCATGTAGGAGGAATTTGGTTTTAGTACTTCACATGCAGTGTAGAACGTGTGAAAAAAAGCTGCATTCGTTGCAAAAAGTTGCCCTACTTATCAATAAGTGATGGGGAAGGAAATACTTATGGAAGCAGAAAATGTTTAACTCTTATACAAAACCTGTCCGTTGTCAAACATTTGGTTGCGTCATTTATTTGCCGCATTACTTATTTAAAGCAATAGTGCTTTGTTTGCTTTGAATTTAAAAGTTTCTTCAAAAGATAAAGAACCATTCAAAGAACTTTAACAGTGATAAATTGAATCTTAAAAAAATTTAAGGGAAAAATATCTTACGAAAAGTTTTTATGGGGAATTCTATAAAATTGTGTCTTTTTTCTATAAAATCACGACCCGTTTTTTATAAGCTCTAAAAAGTATAACCTCTGAAGAAATTCTATAGAAATCTCTATAGAAACCTCACGTTGGTGTGGTGTGGAATTTTGGTGAGGTGGTGTGCCATCTCAGGTGTGACCTCGTCATCTGACCATGGTTCAAAATTACTTGATGCTGTCCTCATATTTATCCAGTTTAATCCCGGACCGTCGCCATTAGCTCATTGTATTGTTTCAGTGTGATTTGAATTAAAATACCTTCGTCTTTAGAATTTTATATAAGCTCATTTCCTTAAATTTGGGAATTTATTTTTATACAGAATTTTTTATAGAATTAATTCTATAGATATACATTTTTTTAATCAGAACTCGTTTTATCTACAGTACCATAAACCAAGGTTACTTGGACCCACTTTTCCACATTTCATGTACATTTTCTTTTAAAACCATAATTCAAAATGATTGTTTTTAAACTACATCGTCTCTACTTACTATTGATGACAGTTGTTACTATTTATTTTTGCATTATATGATTTAAAATGTAGCCCCTTAGGTTGGGTTACTTGAACCCATATTCTATTTCTCTATACAAATGCATTATAAACTTGTGCTGGGTTCAAATAAGACATAAAAATAGTACTATGACATTAACATGGCCTCCACTCAACACTAGCAGCAACTCGTGGAACTACGTGCCTCCACAGGGCTGCTACCTCGCGGATGAACTAAGTCGAACATTTCAATAAACCAGTATCAAGAACGACTTACACCACTTTATCATTTTGGGTTCAAGTAAGCCCCTAGTGTCCAAGTAACCATGATTAACCGTAATCTCTATAGAATTCCGTAGAATTTTTCTCTGTTCATACAAAATTCTGTTACTCTATAGAAATCTATAAATTTATATATATATATATATATATATATATATATATATATATATATATATATATATATATATATATATATATATATATATATATGAAATGTTTTCATAAGACATAGCTTATAAGCATTTGCAATCAAAGTCTCCGAGTAGGATCTTTCCCTTCGGGTTTGATCCCAGACCATCGAATAGCCCGTTGTGTTACTCCAGTACGACATTAATTAAAATACCTACCTACCACAAAGCCTCTAAGCGTCAACAGATTTCCAATGAGTGTAGTATTGCTTTTACTCCTTATCTTACTTGATGACAAAATCACCGCATCTTCATTGATAGAATCCATATTCGCTCAACCTTTAGAATTTTCTATTTGTCTATTATTCTAGTCTTCTAGGGGTCTTTTACTTAGGAATTAATCCATTGAAAAGATTTTATTGCTTCTTTCCTGGGAAGTGAATCCTTTGGAAAATTAAGTTTATTTAGAAAATTAAATTGAATTTATTTTTAAGGTATCAAGATTTGGTCAGTTTTCTTTTAATGACAATATATCTCAGCCATCAAGATCTGGTCAGTTTTGCGAACGCCAAGACGCATGAGTCACATTTTTTCCAGGTTCCAAAATACGTAGCATTCCCCTGGATATCTATATCGCCTAGTTAATCTTCAGTACCAATTTAATGACTCGATATATTTTTCAGGGAAATGCGAAATCAATCGTCCTAAAGGTCCTTAAAAAAGTATATCCTTTGCCCCAATAACCTTCACCAACTTTGTGTCTACAGTCTCATTTGAGTTGATGACTCGCTGTATTTTTCAGGAAAATGCGAAAACTATAGCCCCAGGTTCCAAAAGGTACAGAGCCCCTGTCTTCCCTATAGCCTTGACCAACTCAGTGTCTCCATATCTGAGTTGATGACTCGCTATATTTTTCAGAGAAATTTCGAAAACAATTGTCCCCAGATCCCAAAAAATCTCTCTTATCTCTCTTTTACCTCAACACCCTTCACCAACACAATGTCTAATCTTCTTATTTGAGTTAAAGGCTCTATGATTTTGGTAAATGCAAAATCTATCTCACCAGATTCCAAAACATATAGCATTCCCCCTTGTATATTTATACACTTCACCAACTGAATGTCTTCTTATCTGAGTTGCTATATTTTTCATGACAATTTCGAAGACAGCCTCTCCAGGTCCCAGAAAACGTACATCTTGCCTCGATTGAGTCTACTCATTTGATTTAGACTCGCTATAGTTTTCAGGGAAATGCGAAAACTATCGACCAAAAAATCGTCCCTGTATATCTATAGCTTTCGCCAGTTCAGTATCTCCTTATCTGAGTTGATGCCGTATTTTTCAGGGAAATGCGAAAACAATCGATTTCGAAAAGGGCGATTCCTTCCAAGAGTCTGTCTTCCATGTCTCCCACAGGTGATACGCAAGTATGAAGGAATGTAGTAAGGATTTGCGAGCGGTCCCTCCCGTAGACCGTGCGCATGTGCCCTGCCGTTCTTTCTAGTTAGATTGGAAAGGAATGCCCAAAGAAGAGAGACCCTAACAAAAGAGGATGAACTCTGGTATGCGTCTCCTACCCTCATATTATCTAGAGAGAAAGAAAGAGAAAAAGGAGAAGAATCCTGAAGATGAGAGGGAGCAAATCATCTGTCATGTGTTTCCCCAGACCACCACTTTCAGAGATATATTCAAGCGTTGGGGGATTACGATGAACAGGTGGTTCCGTTTCGAGATGATATTTCAAAAGGAAAACTTAGAAGCAGGAGGGATGGAGATAGATGGAAAAAAATAAAATCCAACAATGCCGTTGTAACGAACACAATAAAAAGGAATGAGACATCCTAGAAATAAAAACCGTGCAGGAATTAGATTGATAGATGCACCGGTTGGTAGATGTTTTTATCTCTTATTAAATGCAGGGGAATTACTCACAGCTCTAGACAGTCTCAAATTCTTTTGAAAAAGCGTTTGTATAACGGACTTTTTAAAAACATACTCGGAGATTTATGATAGAAGAAAAAGCGCTGGTAGAGGATATCGAGTTGGTCATAAATCTAGAGGAACAGTATTTTGTTCCATCAGAACTCGAGCGTAAACTAACAAAAATCCCGACAAATCGCTATTGATTAGACACAAGTAGAAAGACCTCTTTCTTTAGAGTCTCTTCCTTTAGTGCTGAGAGATTTCTCTAGATAAATATGTGTTGGTGTTTAACAATAAACGAAGTTTATTTTTCCCATTCAAACTCACTCCTTTGTACGCGGAGTAAATTTAAGCTGGTTGAACATGATTTATTTCAAAAATGCTTTTGCGTCGTCCTTTGCGCTTCGTGTTTGTTGTTGGTAGCTAACTGCAAGTGGGGAGTAGCTTAAGTACTTTAACTCGTCGTGTTTGACTTTTTATGTGGTTAAATAAATAGACAGTGGGAGTTTAATGGAAAGGAGGCATTGATTGAATAGACAAATAATGCATATCAATGCCGAAATTCGACTCTCAAAATTGTGTAAGCATTCATTTCTAATGGAAAATGCTCTGATACAACAGCTTGAATTTGTTAAACATTCAACTCTCTGAGGAGATCACACGTATAATTCCACTTTGCAACCTTCACTCCCATTAATTTTAACCTTCGTGAACAATAGAATCTTTCGAAAGGATTCTGTTCTAAGGAAAGGAGAATCAGAATATATTTCAAAGGGATTTTACAGTATCTTAGAAAATAATTCTATTCTAATGAAAAGGCCCCAAAGGAATTAACTTCATGGACTGGAGAAGAATAAAAATTCGAAAGGATTTATATTATAAGGAAAGAAACAATAGAATATTTCCAAAGGGTTCTAATCTGAGGAAAGGAACAACAGAATATTTCCAAAGGATTCTATTCTAAGAAAAGTAGGGATAGAATTTTCCAAATAATTCTATTCTAAGGAAAGGAGCAATATTATATTTCCTAACAGTTCTATTTTAGAAAATAACCAATAGATTCTTACTGAAGGATTCTATCCTTAGTAAAGGACGAATACCATATTTCCAAAGGATTCTATTCTAAGCAAAATACCAACATAATATTTCTAAAGGTTGAAAGAATCTACGGATTCTTTCACCCAATAGATGTGGCTCCTTAACTATAAGTGTGTTGTGGAGTAAAAGCCATACTAGACTCTACTCGGAAATCCCATGATTCCCAGAGGGGTAAATCTTAATTAAAGTTGACCTAAAGTGTGTTTAAATAACCCACTTAGGTTGTTGTCCTCTATGTGACCTTTCAGACGGGACGGAATCCCACCCCAATGGTTTCTAGACAATATTGGGCTACCAGACAGACTTATGGCGAAGGTTAAAAAATAGTACTTTACGTAGTTCTTCCCCTTAATCTCGTGTTTGGAATAATTTTGTATGTGATTGTTCTTAACCGTATTTATAGTACAGAAGAATTAAGCAAGTCAAGAAACTTATAGGGAACAATTAAAAATAATATAATTTCTGCTATTTTCCAACACATTTGTTTTAAGTTCAAGTAGGCTGATTTTGCTTGCTGGAAAAATTTCAAAGACCCAGTTACGTTTAAATTTATAACTACAATTCAGCTGAGGTGTTTGACAGCGATTAGAGATGACAAGACAAATGACAAGAGCTCGTTGCAACTAAAGAACACTCTGAAAAAACACACATTTTAAGATATGATACTAGGATTTATCTTAAATATCGAAGGTTCTAGAGCAATTTAATAATATTAATACTGTAGAAAACATTAAAAAGTTGGTCAAAATTTCATATTACTACCAAATAAAATTCAGATATTTAAATAGGAATCTGGAATGGCGTACGAGTGATTTCGATAACAAACTAAATACCAAACTTTATTGGACACGTTCTTAAATAATTTGCTGTGCGTGCAAAATCTCTGAAAGATCTGTGTTTCCTTTTTTGTTCTTTACAAAACCAATTGTATGGAAACATTTTTTTACTATCACACTTCATAAAGTTGATGAGAAATGCCTGCTTCCTGAAACATTCTTACTAGCCCGTTGAGCTACTCCAGTGAAACGTAAATTAAAATATCTACCTACGCCCTGAAAATTCCTACCAGACCCTGTTTCTTGGAAATTTATAATTTCAATCCAGCTGAGTTCTTTCACAACGCTGACAGTACAGGAGTATGTTGCAAGTAAAGAATTATCTAAATAAATTTCATATTATTTCCAAATTATATTCCAGATATTTAAATAGGAATCTAAGATGAAGATCTGGTCACTTCCTGTGAGATATCTCATCCATAAATATCTAGTCAGTTTTGCTAATGACGTGTTACCTCTTCGAGACTTTTAATGTTTTATAAAAACATCGATGTATTTACCAATGATTTATTGGAGCCAATGTTTGTTTGGCATCGATGTTTTCACATTGTCAATATTTTTACGTTCTCGATGTTTCATTTTTGAATGAAGAAAGTATCATAGTAAAAATTAAGAAAAATAACGTGCAACTAAATATTTGTCAGTCATGGTTACATCCGTCACATAAGAAAGAGTTCCTTCCCTAACTGATGAAATAGTTAATGAAAAAAGAAGTAGGCTTAAGGGAGAGAAAGTTAACAAACTTCTTTTTTTACAACTTGCAAATAACAAATATTGGGGCAGATAATAATTATAGGCCCCAGTATTTTTTATTTACAGTAAATAAAAAATAAGTTTGTTATGTTCAAGTTGATAAGTAATTAATAATAGCTAACAATAATTATTGTTATGTACCTACCTACTTATACTTATAGTTAGTAGTGTCTATGTCAATTTGTTGTAAATATTATTTTCTTTTATATTATTCAATTTCAATTCAAACACCGGTTGATGTTAGAGGTTACTAAACTAGTTTTAGGAAATGGGGAAATAAAGTTTAAATACTCTGATGTTTAAAAATATCGATGGTTTTTGGGCGATGTATTATCAACATCGATGTTTAAATTTTGAACATCGATGTTTTGTAGTCGATGTCGCATCTCTAGTCGAGACAACAACCAGGAGAGTCAACCCTCCAAGCGGTTTTTACGAAATATCTTATCCATCAGGAACTGAACAGCTTTGCTTACGACGATATATCTCGTCATCAAGATAATGTCGACCACATTTAAGATGATGTCTAGATCAATATCTAACGACGAGGTATCTCAGCCGTTAAGAACTGTTCAGTTCTGCTAATGACCAAACAAAGTTTATGACTTAACTAAAACGGAACACAAAATGCTCTTTCCCGTTACTGCTAAATCATTTTTTCACACGTAAATAAAATCTGATATCTGAAAGTGATAAGACGCTTAATATGTATGTATTCTAGAGAAAATTGAATGCGCGTTGTATGTTCTCCTTTCATTGAAATAAATATATTTTAATATACATTTCAGCACTGGCTCTTCTTAGCATACTCGCCTACTGAATGCATGCATAGATCAAACACCGGTACATAAATGCGTCTCTTTCTGCATCCAATAGCTCCTCATTTGACTTGCAAAATACGCCACAGTCAAAATAGATTAAACGAGATTTTAATAGTCTAGTAATAAGTATATTAGGCAGGGCTGGACAAATTCCTGCGATCGTAAAAAGTTAATGCAATTCAAACTTTCCAGCGTCATCTCTATAAGTGATTTATCTATCATTCCCGCAATTGATGGATTTGGACATCAGTGAAGATGGAACCAGTTCCAACAGAGAGGAATGCTCGAGACGTATAAGTTGGTGAGGAGTGCTTGATGGTTTGCTAAGCGCAGTATAGTATAAAAAGAGTCTTTAAGCGCTGTGCCAACTGGATGCTAAATGATCGTTCGTCTTGTATTGAGAAATCTATCAAATCCTCTATAGAGCTAAGGGGACAGGTTAAAAATTGTAAGTCCACCCGCTTATTTCTTATGCAGAAAAATATCCGTAATCCAAATTGAGAACGGAGGTGATTAGCGTTAAATATCTTTCCCGTTTCATTTGATTGTAAATGTCCTTCGTTTGAAGGTATTTATAGTTAGTTTCACAAATATAGGAATTCGACGGTTTACAGTTGAAATACTTTAAGCTCAAATTTTCTATGAGTTCCTTAACTTTTCTGGACCAGAATGTGGTGATTTTTAGACTGGTGAAGTGTATGTCATTTTTTTTCTTTGCATGAAAGTTAGATTTTTTCTTGAGAAACACACTTAGTGAGTAGAAATTTTCCTTTTCGTTTTCTCAGAGTTATGTTTTGTCTTGAGTTTTTTCCACTTACAGACCATATAATATAATACACATATATAGTTATAAATTGTTTCATAAATAGTGTTTCGTCCGTACAAGTGAACAGACTAAAATTTTCGAGATATGAGTTTTTTAGTTTTCCTGAATCAGAGTGTGGTGATCTTTAGATTAGGTAAAGCCATTTTTCTTTGAATGAAGACTATATTTCTTTTTGAGAAACACACTTAGTGAGTTGAATTTCCCCCTTCGTTTTCTTAGAGTTATGTTTTTTTCTATTTAAGAGTTTTTCCCTTTTATAAGCTGACAATATATTTCAAAAAATAGTTTTCATATGTATAGTTATATAGTTTTCATATGTATAGTTATATAGTTTTCATATGTATAGTTATATAGTTTTATATATATAGTTATATAGTTTTCATATGTATAGTTCAGGCCTCGAAATAGATTTTTTAATACAGGTGCACCTTGTGCACCTACGTTTTTAAATTAGGTGCACTGCGTGCACCTAGTGAGAAAAAATTAGGTGCACAATTATATTTTCATGTGCACAGTGCACCTGTGCACCCGGGTATTTCGAGCCCTGGTATAGTTATATAATTTTCATATGTATAGTTATATAGTTTTCATATGTATAGTTATATAGTTTTCATATGTAAAGTTATTCATTGTTTCATAAATAGGGTTTCGTCCGTTCATGTGAAACACACTATTTTAAAATTTCCGAGACATGAGTTTTTTAGCTTTTCTAAACCAGATTGTGTCGATCTTTCGACGATGTAAAGCCATTTTTCTTTGCATGAAGATTCGATTCATTTTTGAGAAACACACTTAGTGAGTTGTGTTTTTTTCATTGTTTCATAAATAGAGTATCGTCGGCTTACAAGGGAAACACGCTAAGTCAAAATTTTCGAGTCAGGACTTTTTTCAGCTCTTCTGGACTAGGTGGTTGTCTTAAGGATGATGAAGTTCTCTAAGTTAGTTTTTCACTGAATAAAGGTTAGGTTTCTTCTTGAGAAGCACTTCGTGAGCTGAGCAAGGTGTATGAGAATAGTTTTTTCTTCTTCGTTTTCTCAGAACTAAGTTTTTAGACTCGGTGTGTTTCGCTTTAAAGCCGCCGATATTATATCAGAATTTAATAGATACATAAATCAATTAAATGTTAACAGTTCAGACTAAATTCAGTGATATTTTAACTCGGCACGGTAAATATGACGGCTTTTAACAAATAAATAACCGAGTCATTGAAGAGAATTGGAAAAATTTTCAACTGTTCTCTTGAAATTTTTTATTTTGTAACTGTGAGCAAATCGAATAAATCGAGGTACTGATATATTTATTCGCAAATAAATTTAAGAACATATAAGTAATCAGTCTATATATTCTAACTAAAAATGATTTTCGAAGCTTTGCTTTGTATATTTGTTTCATTCTCTATGTTGATTTTGTTATAATCCTTAAATAAGTCGAATGCATTAAGCAATTCGTTTTGATTACTGAGCTGCAATAAACTGTCGCTTTTATCCAAAATAACAGCCTTGAACATATTTTCTTACAAAAAATCGGGTATCAGTGGATTTGCCCACTGTGCTAGTAGCAACTTACAAGTTGTAGGTTGCGCAGATTTCTCTAGCTTCCCCCTCTGTATATTTTTCTCTTGTCAGTAAAACTGTTCTTGTGTGTGTATGTCTATTACTTGAAGCTGTAGGTCTTGCGTTTGGTCCAGCTTGGCCAAATATGACACGTGGGCCATAAAGCAAAACGAAGGAATAAATAAGTTTTCTAAGATTAATTTACTAGTAATGCATTTCCGTCATCAGTGATGCAGATTCTTTAGATAGTTGAATTAATTTCGCACTAGAGGAACGCAACGGGCTATTGGCTACGACCCAAGATCCATCCCGAAGAGAAACATCCGAAGACAACATCACATAAATTTGAACCACGCTCAGAAGACATTGTGAACATGTGAGTTGGCACCCGATCTCCAAACTTCCAACGTGAGGGCAGTTGAGGCCACGGCAGATTTAACATCTTCAGATTTAACACGACGGTCTTTGGTTAACTGGAATTTTAAATTCACAACCCTCCAGTTGCTAATCCGCTACTTTTCCAACCGGACTATCGCGATCACTTCGATTCTTTCGGATGCTCATTGAAATGGCTTTTGATGTGGATGTCAACTAAAAAATACATTTGGTTATTTTCAATTGTATTTGAAGCTGAAAATACGTTACCCATGTAACTAGAAATAAATCATTTTACTTGTGCGTCACAGCGAACGATCATGAAAGGTTTTCGAGTCGCTGATTGGAATACCGAGTTACTGGTTGGTCGGTCTGGGTTTTATGGCGCAAGGTCCAAAAGCGGACAATCTGCTCCAAATAGAAGAAAACCGATTTACAGGAAATATCTAATTAAATCCTAGCTGGAATCGTAAGTAGCGATACTTTAGGCGGCATTTTTTGCCGTCGTTAAATTATACCTCTGCCGTATGTCTCGGGCGAGCATCAGTCATTAATCTTTCAATTTTGTCAATCCAAATTTCTTATTCGTCAGTTAGTTGCTTTTCATTGAACTCCTAACTAGAGCTATTAGTTTCTCGAGTAAAAAAAAAGACGAAAGCGAACTCCTAGTTGAGCAACCACAACGCGTCACCCCCTCACCTTTGAGTTATTAGGAGGCAACAACTGATAAAAATCAACGCTACTACAGCTTCGGCAACTAGTACGAGGCCCGAAAATATGATGATAGTTTGTATCATTTTAGAATCATTTATCCGCATTACGCTCCCATTAATTGTAATTGACAGAATTTTTCCAGCTGCAAAAACATTCTTGTTTTTTTATCTATCCCGTCCGTGTATTTATTATTTTTACATCGCCCGGCGTTTGATTTCGGTTTGAAATATAACAGGTGGTTTGCATCCAGCGTGTTCCTGGGCAGCAGGTCGCTGGGTTCCCAAGGTATGTAAATCGCTAATATCCAGTAATTCATTAAATGTCTGCTAAGGATTCTATTTATCCGCGCAGGGGGAAAAATCTTGTGCAATTTATCTGCAAAATTTTAGTATATCCTAATTATGTGATAAACTGTTGTTTCCATTAATCTTACTGTTTAATGCATTAGTTAACCGAAATTCTGACGTCTATGCAATACCCTGAAAGATAAAGCCGCCCTCGATGAATACAATTTTAAGACATTTTCTCCCTATAGTTAGTTTGTGGTGGATACTTATTCAACGCATCGTCACTAAAAGCCTATCAAAATTAATGATAATATTGGTTTTCAGTGAGCAGTTTTATTATAATCATGTGCAATTTTAGTCCACATTATACTAATTTCAAATTTTTTTTTATATCTGAAATAAGCAATATCCCGAAAGAAGTTCTCAATGAATACGGTTTTAAGATATTTTCTCCCTTAGTTAATTTGTGACGGATACTTATTCAAGTCATCGTCACTTAAAGCCTCTCAAAATTAATGGTAACATCGGTTTTCAGTGAACATATATATACTTTATTATAAGCATGTGCAATTTTAATCCATATTTCACTGATTTAAAAAACTTTTTTATATCTGAAATAAGCAATATCCCGAAAGATAAAGCCGTTCTCAATGAATACAATTTTAAGATTTTCTCCTTAGTTAATGTGAAACTGATACTTATTCAAGCCATCGTCACTTAAAACCTTTCAAAATTAGTGTTTATTGACTTTTATTTAACAGTTTTATTATAAATATGTGAGATTTAAGTACACATTACACTGTTTAGAATAAACCGATTTCAAAATCTCTCTTTTTTTTAAAAATAATATCCCCGAAAGATCAGCCGCTCTCAATGAATACAATTTTAAGAAATTTTCTCTTTTAGTTAATATGTGGCAGATACTTATTTAAGTCATCGTCACTTAAAACCTGTGAAAATTAATGGAAATATTGATTTTAAAATTAACAATTTATTATAGTTATGTGTTTTTAGTACACTAACCAAGACTGACTTCAAAAGCTCGTTATACCTGAAAAATTCACACATTTTATTAGTGGAAAAATCACTTGTTCAGTTCTATAAGCAGCAATTTTTAAACGATGTCGTAAGAACAACACAGGCAGACCTTTAAAATGTGGGTGGTGAAGCATCTTTAAGTTGGGCAAGATTTGTTTAATTTCAATTAATTTTGACAAGTGTGTGCCAAATAATTTAAAGTAATACGAGTATGAATAATACTCGTACAAATACTTTTTAGTCTTATTTTTTATTACAAAGTACCGTAAATGAATTACGAAAACAGTTTTTTAAAAGCCAAATTGGAGCCAAGAAGAGTAGTTAATTATTATGTTTTTGTAAATCAGTCAAAATTATGCCATTTTTATTCAGAGCGTTAAAAAATGTAATACATTTTAGTGTGCCGCTGAATTTTAGTAATTCTTTTATTTCTGCCATAGATAAGAAAGATAAAAATTACTGGCGTAAGGCATCACATGTTCATCTTCAGTGATGCGATTTTACCCAAAAGGGTAGTCCGTCCACCAAAAGAATTGGTAATTTGTTTAAGTGTTTGGTTAAATTGTAAACACTTTCAGCTTCAAAAGCTTAATGATTAGAAAATCTTTCACATAATTTTAGATAAGTTATTTAGCACTTTTAAATTGGCAAAAATCAACACACTTTATAAGCATTAGAATAACATTTGTGTCAATTTTTTTTAATTCTAAAAGAATATTTAGAGGCACCTTAAAAAAAGGAGTAATTGAAAAACAAGGTAATCAAGGACCAAAACTTAAGTTGAGTTAAATGATACCAATGTTGAAAGTGTATCAAATTGAAGGAACTAAAGTGCAATACCGATTTAATTGGAATTGAAATATTTTACTATTCGCTTTTCCTAATGTATTAATTGTTTGAGTTGTGATGTATTTGTGCGGTGGGGGAAAGTTGTAGTGAGCTCAAATTAAGATGTACCTTGATAGGAAAAAGGAAATTTAGTCGTTCCAAAGCATCAATTAAACTTAAATATTTTTTCTTCCATAATCTGTAACGAAGTTGGAGTAGAATGAACTACAAAGAGATCATTAAAAGATTTTTTTTAATGGTGAACAATTAAAAGAACGTTTTGCAAAATAATGGTTTTTCTTTTCCTCCTTTGCGTCATTCAGAACATAAATTTGTATAAAAATAAAAATTGAATTTTATACTTTTGTATTTGACCCTCCAAGTTGTTTCGGCGAGATATCTCGACCATCACGATCTGACCAATTTTGTTAATGACGTCACTTTGTTAATTAAATCGTAAACCTCCTAATCTAATTCTACTCTAACCTCCCAATTTAAATCGTAGTGACGATACTTCGTTATCACGATTTAGATTCTCTAACTGTAACTTAATGTGATAACTTATTCTAATAGTTTCTGATTCAAAGTCTAATGATTGCAAATTTTTTTGTAAATTTTGGTGACCAGTATTTTTATTTTTTAGTTTGCTAAATATGGATGAAGTTACATGATTTATAATATATCTAGTAAGATTTTTGATTAAAATGCCAAACAGAATAATTTTATTGATAGCCTTATTGAATGTGAGTTTACTGTAAGAAGAAATCTATATTTTTGACATTAAATAATAATCTAATATCCTAATAAACTTAGCTTTTCTTCAGGGGGCATTGATAATTTTCTAAAAATCGTTACGTGTATTTGGAAGATGGTTCAAAATTCCAGATTTAATTTCATCAGCTTTGATATGTTCGAAAAATATGGGGGACAGTGGATACCAAGTTACAGATAGGAAATTTACAAGGAGATTTTGATAAGATATCCGAATGGGCTGTAAAATGGGGTATGTCATTTAATGTAGGGAAATGTCAAGTTCTGCATATGGGTTACAGGAACAGTGGAGCCGAGTACTGTCTGCAGGGAGTAAAGGTAAAGGAGGGAGAAACAGTCAAGGATCTTGGGGTGATAATTCACAGGGATTTTAAAATGGGTCACCAATGTTCAGCTGCGGGTAAAAAGGCTAATAGGTTATTGGGGTATATTAAAAAGACTGTAACTTCAAGGGATAAGAATATAATCTTGCCATTATATAAGGGTTTAGTAAGACCACATCTAGAATATGCTGTACAATTCTGGGCTCCATATATGAGAAAGGACATAGAATCAATTGAAAGGGTTCAGCACAGAGCTACAAAAATAATAAAGGGGCTAGCAAATTTCGACTATAATGAACGTTTAAGTAAGCTAAACATGTATACACTGGAAAGAAGAAGAAGGAGGGGGGATTTGATTCAGCTTTTCAAGTTTGTAAAACAAGGGGACACAGAGGGCTTAAATTTCAATAGGGATAACAGAACAAGGGGCCATGGGTATAAATTGAATAAGACACATTTTAATCGGGATTTAAGGAAAAACTACTACTTTAATAGGGTAATAGACAGTTGGAACGCGTTGCCAGAAAATATAGTTAATTCAAAGGGAGTGTACGAATTTAAGACACAATTGGATAGTCAGTGGGAATTGGAGAATTCATAAACAAAGGACCAGCCTTGTTGGGCTTGAGCCTGTAGCTGGTCGTCAATATTTGTATTTGTATTTGTATTTGTATGCGTGGAGTGTTTACACACACCAAATCAAGATTTATTTGCATCCAACACTAAAACCAGGAACCCGTTTTTCTAATGCAGAATTTAACCAACTTGCACAGCACTGTCTTATAACCCCAATTTTTAAACATCCCCTTTCATTGAAACCAATTTGTTTATCAAGATCTTAATAGTAAAATTTAATCTTTGTCTTCTTTCAAAGTAATAACTTCGATTTTTTTTAACCTGTCCATCTATAGAAAGCAATAATAAAGTTCCGCTCATTCATAAACCCTTCTAAGCAAATTAATTACAAATTTCTGGTGGCCAGTACATGTATTCTTTTGATGGTTCCCTAACAACCGCAATTTCAATAAGCCAGCTAATAAAGTTTTGAGGATTAATAATCCCACTTTAAGCACATTTATTTAAAGGTTTAAATGACCAGCATTTTTATTCTTCCAACGGTACCCTAACAATCGCGATTTTAACCTTCCTTTTCACAATAAGCAAGCTAATGTAAGCAAGAATGCTAATAAAGTTATGCTGATTCAAAAGTTATTCTAAGCACATTTATTAAAAAATGTGTGGCCAATATTTGTATTATTTGAATGGTATCTAACAAAACGCGATTTTAATTTTTATAGAAAACAATCATCAGTAAGCAAACTCATAAAGTTTCATTGATTTAATAGGGATTTTCAGCACATTTATTATAACATTTGTGACAAATATTCGTATTCTTTTAACGGTACCCTAATAAAACGCTATTTCTCACCTTCTTTTTGCTGAAAACAATAATAAGTAAGCTAATAAAGTTATACTGATTCAGAATTGATTCTCAGCACATTTGTCTAAAAAATTTGTGATCGATATTCGTATTCTTTTAACGTTATCCTAACAAAATGCGATTTCTAACCTCCTTTTTAATGGGAAAATAATAATTAAAAAAACAATCGAGCTAATTAAGTTTTGTTGATTTAGAAGGCCTTCTAAGCACATTTAGTAAAAAATTTTGTGGTTAGTATTCATATTCTTTTAAATCCTTCCTTTTAATAGAAATCAATATGAAGCAAGTTAATAAAGTATCGCTGATTCAGAATTCCTTCTAAGCACATTTATCAAAAGAATTTGGTGGTCAGTATTCTATTCTTTTAACTATCCCAACAACCGCAATTTTTAGATAGTCCCTTTTATGGAAAGCAATTTTGCGCCCCAAGATCTCGCTACTTGCTATGACCTTTAGTCGGCGGTCAATGACGTCATGTTCGGGTGATTCTTCTGCTGTTAAAAGGCCCTTCTAGACCCTCATATTGGTTTGAGATCTCTCACACGTTAGATAAATGATCTGAAGAATTCATTAATTTATCTAATAGGACTTTGTAATTAATGAAGGAAGAACTGAAGGACACACACATTTCATGGACGAAAAAGAGAAAAGCTATGTAAAATGTTTTTGGATGGCCAAAAATTGTCGGTTACAGTACAAAATGATACTCCCGACGCCCAGATTGGACGACAGATCCAAATCAATCGGAAGAAAACGACAAGTTTTTGTACAGCAGCTGCAGTGATAAAACCCTGCTGAAAATTTATAATTAATCGCTATTTAATGCCAAGTCTAATGCCTTAAATAACTCATTAAATCTGTAAGCAGGGAGTTTTCCATCTATCTAAATATTTTTACATACACTAAGGTCTGTGGAAAGTCTGAATTCCGTTGATTTAGTAAGAATCGAACGTGACCAGAAGAAAAAAGGCCACAAGGACTACGGCCTGTCCCCTTGTCTAGAGACCTTTACAAAGAATGTCTTGGTCGTTCGAGTTAAAAGTACATAATTTACAAACTATATAATCACATTTCAATTTCTTTTCCATGGAATTTCTTTGTTTAAGTTAGTTCTTTGTAAGTTGAAAATGTAATTTTTTGGCAGTAAGCACGCAATAACTATGGTTTCTTCTTTGGCTTATAGCTCTTTTGAAATAATTCTTGATCGTGGAAACGTAATTTGAAAGATGTATAGTCGTACTTTCATTTAAAAGTCAACTTCTTTGTTTATGTTAGATTATTTGTAGATGGAAAATGGAATATTTGGCAGTACTACACAAAGGCTGTGGCTTCTCTTTTTGTCTCGAGTCTTTATGAGAGAGTGTTTTGATTGTGGAAAGTACATAATTTACAAAATACCTGGTCATATTTTTGTTTAAAAGTCAGAGAATATCTTTGCTTATGTTTCATCTCGTTCTAATTTGAAAGTCTTTGGCATTAAATAAACTAGGCTATGGCCTCTTTTTTTGTCTAGTTTCCTTTTGAAAGAATGTCTTGATCGTTTACGTTGAAAATATATAATTTATAATATATACTATCGTATTTTCGATTAAAAGCAATAGAATTTCTTTGCTAAAGTTTAAGTTCTTTCTAAAAAGCACATCTTGATTTCTCTTTCTAAAACTGTAATCTCTGGCAGTAAACACATACTGATTCTGACCTCTTCTTTTATTTAAAGCCCTTTTGAAAGAATGTTTTGACCGTGAAAATTACATGATTCTCATAATTATTTTAAAGCTGTAGAATTTCTTTGTTTAAAGTTTGATTGCTTTTCATATTTTTTATTTTTATTTTTTTAGTTCCATGTTTATTGCTTTTTCAAGTTTGATTATTTGTTAGTTGAAAATAGAATCTGACAGTAAACGCTCAAGGGTTCTGGCCTTCCCTTTGATATAGAGCCATTTCGAAAGAATGTATCGTGAAAATTACATGATTTACAAAACATCTTGTCATGTTTTTGCTTGAAATCGTTGAATATGCACCATAAGATATCTTTATTTGAGTAAACAACTATACTTAATGTGTGTATATACTTTTTATAAACACCTTTTTGAGACACGCTTTTTCAATTAAATACAGTTGTGTTTGAGGTTTTCGTCACATATGTATACCTTTCTTAAATATTCTATTTGTATGCTCTATTCATATTTCTATGCAAATTCCCAAGCATAGGCTCAATATTTATTAATTGTCATTGCATTCATCTCAGAACCCTGTGAAGCAACCTCCAAAATTGCTGATTATTGTTTTCATTACGCTGTGCTTGCCTGTTTCATATACTTTTTATGTCTTCGACCACAAACCTCCATTCAGATCGCATGTTGTATGTCTTGCATCTTTCCAGAATATGGCCCTTGAGCCATAAAAACGCATCAAACCAAACCTCAGAAGGGCACTACATGATATTTTATGTCTTGTGTATTGTCCATGCATGACAAAATATGGCTGTTTTGCCAAAAAAACTGAACTAACCCTCAGAGGAGCATTACTATTGTATGTCTTGTGTCTGGGAATCATAGTCAAATTTGGCCTCTGTGCCTTGAAAACCCAACCAACCTCAGCAAAGCGTTTCTTGAAATTGTATGTCTTCTGTATGGCGTAGTATAGCCAAATATGCCCCTTGTGACATAAAAAGTAACCTCAGAAGGGGGTACACGCTTATATCCGTTCTGCAACCTACCCGTCTTCCCTGCATGACCTCGAACTAGTTTTGATTACCTCTTCGAATATAAGGTGTTCCCGTGAAGCTGAGAGGATTAATGTTATATTATGTCACAACAAACCAACTTCCTTATTGACTAACCACTTCGCTCATAACTTCGTGTAATGCGCAATACATTTATTCGAAAATTAGTCCTAAACCCAACGTTTAATTTTAAGCTTAGATAGATCAAGTGGGGAGTGGGCACAAAAAAATTCATGAAATTTTCTCTTTTCAAAAGAAAAACTATAGCCCATGTTTCCAAATTTAGTCTCTACAGTTAACAAGTTCATGCATTGAACATGTTAACTACAGGACTGCTTTTCCTACTTCTTATCACATATATTCTTATTAGCTGCTTCTTATCATATATATAAGCATCTTCGAATAATCTAGAATCACGGTAAAATGTGATAATTATATCCAAGCGGAGATAACCACACATATGATGCTGAGTGCCTTGGGAAGTTTCTGTTACTCCTTTTGTTGGAATAAAATTCTTTGGAAACATTCAATCGATCTTTTCCTTGTAAAAGAATCCTTTGGAAATATTATATTTCTTCTTTTCTCATAAAAAAAGTTTTTGGAAAAAATTCATTGATTATTTTCTTGGAATAGAATTATTAGGAATTGTTTCTGCACTGCTCCTTTCCTTAGAATGAAATCAATTGGAAATACATTATATTGGTACTTACTTTAGAATAGAATTCTATGGAAATATTCTATCGGTATTTTCCTTAGAAAATTATCTTTTAGAAATATTCTATTTCTTCTTTTCTTAGAAAATAATTTTTGGAAAAAAAACCATTGATTATTTTCTTGGAATAAAATTATTGGGAAAGCTTCCGTTGCTCCTATCCTTAGAATAATATTCTTTGGAAATATTATATCGGTACTTTCCTTAGAATAGAATCGTATAGGAAGATTCTATTACTCCTTTTAGAAAAATAGAATTTTTTGAAAAAAATTCTATTGATCCTTTCCTCGGAATAAAATCTTTTGGAAAGATTATATTCATACCTTCTTAAGAATAGAATCCTCTGAAAATATTATATGCATACTTTCTTTAGAATAGAATACTTTGGAAAGATTCTATTGGTCAAGAAAGTCAGAACTGGTTTGAAGTCAGGCAGGACTGCAGGTTCTATTCCAAGAAAATTTTCAATGGATTTTTTCCAAGTATTTCTTTATAAGAAAAAGAGAAAAGGGTTCTGACTGGAAGTTGCAAGGTTGAATTACGCGTGTGATCCCATTATGGATTTAAGTGACGCATCAACTCTTTAATCAATTCACTAAAAAACATCTTGCAGTTGACAAGTTATCACCGAAGATTGTATTTAAAATAAACTTTTAAGCTAGTTAAATGTGTACGTACTGAAACCGAAACTGTCAGTGGAATACAAAGTAGTATCTTAGCCTAAAGAAATCAAATTGTATCCATTCAATTACAGAAAAAGAAGACACACAAATCTTCATATGTGAATACTGCAGAGGAAATTTTCAGATCGAATCCAAACCAGACCGAGTATTTATTTTTTTGTTTGACAAATATCGAGATTAATTTACTATAAAGTGAGCCTAAATTTCCTTAATAAAACAGTACATTTCATTGCTACTTAAAACTTACAAATGGCATTTCATTTTTCTGTTTCAATTGACTAAGAGAAGGTTAAAAATACAATTAAGATTAGAAACTTGTTCATAAGATCAAAATGCATGCTTGATAATCCGCTGCTTTTATTCTTTCAGGTGCAGTGAATGAAACATTAAATTTGATAAACTTTACCCAGAAGTAGAAATGAAAGGTTCAAGGATAAAAGGATTTACCTGCTTGACAGTCAAGGATTGCAGGATTGATCAATTGAAAAACAAATTTTTTGAAAGAATTTCTTCACTTTTCAATCTGTCACTAACTGCTTTCATATGTATATAGATGTGTTGAATTTATTAGTTTTTGTCAAAACCATTCCTCTCTTAAAAATATACAAATAACTATTTACTTATTTAAAGATGTTTCATGTAATCAGCTTAATTCAATATGTCATTTTAATGTTGCGCTTTCAATTTTCTAGAATCAAACACAAAAATTCAAATGCGCTTTGAAACCAAAGATCCAACAATAATTCTTTATTTGAGTTTTTTGCAATACTCTACTAATCACAAGATAAATTATATTAGTGACTTTCATTTAAAATATTTATACAACATTGGTATAGGAGTAATGGAGGTAAATTTGAGCTATTAAATAAACAAATTTTCAACAAACATAGCTTTATAAGTTAAAATTTTGTAATTCAACATGAAAAGAAGCGAGAGTAATAATAAGAAATTAGTTTGTTTACTGTAAAATGAAAACACATACCTTAATAGGGTAAATCATCGTTGTTTATTCTGCATAGTGACATTGTAAAAGCAAATTGAGAACACCCTCTATTAAGAATTAGCGATAAGTACTAAAATCCCTTGTGGTGCTAAGTGCTTTTTATATTTATTTTGTTTCACATGAGATCAAAATATAAGTTTTACTTCGTACATACCACTAATGGACAAAGCAATTATCAAAAACCATCACTAAAATATCTAGTCTCATTATAAAATCAAGATTTTTGTCAAAATTATTTGACAGAAATAATTTCTGAATCTCTAGCATATTTCAAAATTAAAAGATAAAAGTAAGTAAAGTTCTTTCAAGTAATGTTTTTGATAATGAAGTACTTACAAGGGAAATAAGAATTCCTTGTATGTCATTATTGTACAGTTTAACTAACCTATTTAATCCGATGTCCTCTTTATTAAGTTAAGTTAAAGCATTTGCAACATTTTAGGTAATATCATTAATAGATCTATAGGTCAAACTACTATAAATAACGCTAGAAATGTAACAAATAATGTAGAATGCTTTTCAAATAGAACGAATAGAAAAATTAAATTCGAATAATTGAGAAAATTTTCGAGATTAAAAAATTCTATTAAGACAGATTTGAAAAGCTGTAACTTTGAATCTTAACTCAGACGTACACTTTTCCCTTGACTGTCATATTACTTTGTTTAGTGATGCGAAAAACATGAATACAATATGTAAAACCATGCGTACAAATTCACTTGCTTTTATTCCATAATTCATTAGTTATACTTTGCATTTCAAATTCAATTCACAACGCTGTTTAAAATATCTAACACATTGATGTCTGTATGAATTGATTATAAATTTGAAAAAAGTACTTTTTGTGTAATTTTGTAAAGGTTCAAAATAACCATTGAAATGTAATTAACAAAAACTAATGCAATTAAAACAATGCAATGCCATTACATTTTAAAACTGAATTCTATCAAAAGCCAATTTTTCTTTTCCAGAAAGAAGAACCAAGACAGAACACTGTGAAAAGTTGAAGAATTTTCCATCAAACTTACTCCTTTTCTTCAAATATATTTTTCTGGGTAAGTCTTCTTCATATGAAAATTATAGAATTCATATGAATATTATTTTCGTATAAAATTTTAGACTTTTATAATCTCATAATAAAATTTTAAAGCTAACTTATCGATGGAAACGAGGGCAATATTATCAAATTCATAAAAAAATGTGTAAAATTTGATGTTTTGATATTTTTTTTCAAGAATCAGAAAAATTGGGGCAAATTTTACAAAACTGTCTTGAAATCACTATTAAATTTTAAACGCCACTAAAATAGACAGAGCATGTGGGCGGAGTCGCTGTGGTAAGGTCTCAGAAGGGCAAGTCTCGTGGCATTAGCTCAGACTAGCGTTTTTTATTCCGCTGGATTATCTTTTTAACCAATCAATATTTGATCTATATGAGGATTGATGCAACCACGTGGCAGATCTTCAAACGAAACAGCATGAAACTGCGCGAACCTACTCCGTTTATTTCATTAGATGATCTAAAATGCTAGAAAGGCGTTCATAAATGAACTAGACATCGTGAAACCTTCAATCCGAGCGTAATTGCGACGTACCGCTTTTAGAGCCATTTGGGATGCATGTTCTTACCTATTGACCGCACTACCTGTATTCAAATACCAAGAAAACGGCGGAAAAGCGAACATTTCCCTGAGAAACCGTTGCAGAACACAAACATTTCACTAGAATGTGAGGAAAGGGAAGTTTTGATTGGCCAACTTTCGTATACGCCCAGGGCTACTCCTATTGAAGGGACGAGTCTCCTGACCATAGAAACCGGTAAAACAAGGGGGGTTGCAGGACTTTCTCCGTTACCCTTGAGGTATTTGTGGTGTTTTACTTTGTTTTTGAATGGAGAGTGCAGACTTTCGTCAAAAACCTTCGCACGGGTTGTTAGTACGATTCGCAAGCAAGTGTGTAGAAAATATTTCCAACACACTTTTACGTTTATTTAACTGAGAATAGGTATTTTTTTGTAGGTAGGTATAGTTGAGCTCACTTCCTGCTGAAGTTATTTTCGACGGTCCAGGATCAATCTCGGAGTGAAAGATCCGAGGATAGACCCTCGTAATTTTGAACCACGGTCGGATGACGAGGTCAAAACTTAGAACGATAGTTTAATAGAATTAATTTAATCTCGATTTTTCTGACTACTCTGCTTTTAGAAAGTTTTTGAATGAACTTCGAGCTGATTGTTAGTAGTGATTCTCCTATGAAAATATGTATTCGCTATAAACTTTTATATTTATTTAATAAGAATATTTTAGGTAGGTAGTTGATTTCACATTGAAGTAACACAATGAGCTACTAGAGACGATCCGAGATAATCAATTCCGAAGGGAAAGATCCGACAGCTCGCAATTTTGAACCTCGATCCGATGACGAGGACAATAACTGGAAGCTGATTTTTATTGAATTAGTTTATACTATTAATCTTAGTAACATAAACATTTTGTATAGATCAAAATTAATATTTACATGTTTCTTAAAATCTCTTGAGTTTATTTCTATTTCAAATTTACCTGGATCTTAACATTATAAATGTTGCGTAATGATGAAAGTGAAAAATAAATTAGGTGTTAGAATAAAAACTAGTTTGTACTTTGAATGTAGTCTGTTCCATCAGTATACTGCCAAAATTGTAGTATGTGTCAAGTTAAACTATTTCAGCTAAAATATTTTTCATGAAAATATTATTCTCAATGTTTTGTTTCGATTTTTAACAAAATAATATTTCGTATCTAATCTTTAGTTCTGAATAAACTAGTTTTATTCAGAATACTATAAGATTGAGAGAAACTGCATATTTTTGTCCTAGTGTAAAATACAGCAATATTACTAAACACGGTTGTACAATAGAATAAGCATTAAATTAATAAATACAATATATTGAAGATAATTATGCATAAAAATGAAATATTATCTTATTTTAATTATATTATTATTTTGCGATTGAGAGAAATCGTTTTTCTTATAACTCAGTTTTTTCCATCAATGTATGAAAATTTTTAAAAAATCAATGCGAATAATTTAATTACGTTTTCGCTCAATTTATTAAATTTTGCTTTCTTTCATCACAGTGTGTAGCATTAGTTAGAAAACAACATTTCACTCATTTTTTATTCAGCTCTGTAAATGGGAACAACAGTAGAATGGTATTAACTGTTTTAACAACGAATTCATGTTGTAAAATAATGTATCTTGAAATATAATTCTAAACCGTTTTAAAATGGGACCTTTTCATTCATCTTAGAAAATAGTTTTCTGGACTTCAATATAAAGCCAGTTTTTTTTTTAAAGGATAGAATTATTAAAATTATTAGTTATCAAAATCATTATTAAAAAATGTGCTGTGCCAAACACAAGACATACAACTAATGGACATACACACACAATGACCGCTCTACTAACACAGAAGAGAGAAATACACCAATAAGAATCAAACCTGTACCACCTACAACCCGCAGGTTGCTAGTGCACTGAGCTATGCCGGCCATCATACGTTTGTAGGAGAGGTGAAGAGGAATATAATCCGCAAAATTAATTTTACAAACATTTCAGAAAAAAGTCATAAAGTCATTGAACTATAACTCAACATTTTAAAACGGGTCCTTTGATCCGTTTGATAAATTAAGTGTATAACATTTCTGTAGAAGTTAAATCCATTGTTCATATCAAAATTAATATAATAATTCTAGAGCTATAGGAATTTCCATATGTATGTACGACCCCCTTGCATTCCTTGCTTTCAAATTCAAATAACTCAATAACCAACCTGCAATAATTTCATACAAAGCTGCTCAAGATAGCACTCATTTAAGAAAATTGATTATCTTGTCTTTCCCCTCCATTCCAACGCAGCCGAGTACAAAACATTTGACTGTGATGAATTAGACGTCAGTTAGCGAAGCAACGCCCCGCTGCATTCACAGATGTACCTGCGTATAATTGACATCTCCCTTATAAAAATGATGCCAGCATAATCTTCGAAAATAAACGAAAAGGAAAGACCGAATTTATCTTCCCGTGAAGGCCTACTTAATTCCTTTTAAGCAAAAAAAGAAACCCTATCTGATTTCCCGGAGAGCTATCTGATTTTCAAAATCCCACATTTCCCAGGTTCGGGTCCGCTGCTCCCCGCGAGGTGGCACCTCCTTTTCACACCTACCCGAAAGCTGCGTCAAACAATTAAAATACCCATCACCCTTAATTGATGCCATCACGATCCTCTGACCATCCCCGGTGTCAAAACAAGAAAAATGTAACGGAGTTTTGAGATAAATGCGTTATACGGCCCGATAAAAAAATCAAAGCGGCAGGCCTAAGTTAAAGGATTAATATTTGACGCTATTAAGCTGCAGTTAATAGAAATGACAAACTCCACATGAAGCTTATCAAAAGCCTTCAGGATGCTGATGAAGTTATCATGGCCATGGTTTTTTTTAGAAGCAATCACCAGCGCAATCGTCCGCACCTATAGGGGCGTACGGAGACATAAATCATTGAACTATTTTCAATCAAACAAGTTTGACTAAGGAAGCTTGCTAATGACGTTAGGACAAAATTATTGATTTATCATTGCAGGGACTGTTATATGCAAACATGCGCCCAGGGATGATTTCCTCCGAGAGATAGTTGGTAATTGGTAGCAGCGCAAGTCGGAGCTTAATTAATATGGATGTACGGGGCCACCGAGCGGTACATGTGTGAATTGAGACCCGAAGTTGCGAGGTGAAATGTTCCGACCAACTTTGCATTTCAAATCAGAACAACTTGGGTAGATCGGGTTTTAATTTCTGACAAGCGTGATAGATTCCCCCCGAGTACTGAAAGCGGCTCTGGAGTCATCAAATATTAAGTCGCTTCGTAATATAAAATCAAATATTTAATTAATATTTTAAATGAAGGAGATCCGAAGGCGGGGAAGTCACCCTGAGGACGGTCCTCACGGGTTTTAAGAATACCGGCTATTTTTTCCGTTTTACTGATTGCTGGAATAGTTGTAACAACCGATTTCCCTACTGGTAAATTTGTTCTTGGTATGCTTTAAAATTCTAGATGCGTTTGTTAGTTATTTTTAACCCTTCTGGCTAGAAGGGTTAACCCGCGTCCTTAGCAAAACTCACCAGAACTTGGTCTCATCATCAACAAACAGGCAATATCCGGATGACTTGAAAACTCATCATTAGCAAAACTGACCAGATCTTGATCGCGTCGTCGAATAACCAGAAGCTTGGATGATACGGACGTAGTAATACAAAACAGCCTATACGAAATACAGAAAAAACTTACTGTAGAGAGTGTTACTACAGTGCTACCTAAAGATTAACAAAGCTAGAAATAGGAATAGTCTGTACTAGGATTTGTATCACAGTAGGTACATTCAATTTTACAATGAATCATTCTCACGTTGTGACATCCAATCCGGACCACTTATGTTGACCTGGTGGTTGTGGTGACGAGGTATCTCATTTTTAAGAAAACCATTAACAGATCTTGATGGACGAGATATGCTGCCGGTAGAAAAACTGACCAGATCTATATCTTGCCATCATCGAGAAATCAGCAATACCATGATGACGATATATCTCGTCAGCGAAATAGGACATATCTTGATGGACGTGGTATCTCGTTGAAACCACTTGAATGGTTTTGTGCACACAAATGTGCTCGACGTTTTATTTAAAGCTTAAAAAACAAACCCCGGTATTAAATTTGGCTAGGATATCACGGACATTCTATAAATCGGGGCTCGGATTATCAAGGTTATAATTGTGTATAGGAAATACATGTCATGTGTGCTTTGAGAGAAGACATGACTAAATTTAAACTTAACCATTTTATTAGCGAAATTAATTTGCAGTCGTGATTCTGATTGTGGGTTCAAGCCCCGTTACAGAAGGTAGCTCGAATTTGGGCTACTTTCGTGATAGTGGTCAAGGGCCAGAAAGAACAAAATTTCAACGCCTACGGGACTGAGTATCTAAACGAAGAGAGCCTTGGAATGATTTTACAATTAACGCTGAGGCAGCAGTATTCAAATAAGGTGGTTTAAAGGGAGCGTGAGAAAGAAGAAAAGATGAAAAGTCGGGATTAAAATAATGCTACATGAGTTGTGATGAAATTAAAGGTAAATACTATTTTGGCCATGACGTATGAATACGTATGAAATATTTATATAGAATGTATGTAATAAAAGTTTAAACCTCATCTATAAATGCTCTTAATGAAGCAAGACCATTCGAAACTCATTACTGTATGTAGAAAAGTACATACTACGTAGTACAAGTTACTATGTAGTACTTACTTGACAGAAATAATCACTGCTCTAAATATGATTGTCTGGGGGTTACAAATGACAGGGTTTGTATGTTACAATTTCCGAATATTTTATCAAGTTTGGTTAAAGGTGATTTGATCAATCGAAGTATTGTAATTAATAAGGTAGGTTGTTAAATATATATTTACGTCGCACTGGGGCAACACAACGGGTTATTTGAAATTGCCTGTATTGTAACTCATGTAGCATTGAAAGATCCTGTATTGTAAGGGTAAACTTAGGCTGCAATAGTTGGGCAGATAGGTAGGTAGATATTTTAATTAACGTCGCACTGGAGGGACACAATAGGCTATTCTATTTTGGCAGAATATCAGACTAATATGCATTGCAAAAGTTAAACTCTAAACTAACAAATTACTGTACATTTATCATCATTTTTTGAATTCAGGCAATTATTTTTTATAGTTGAAAAGGAAAGCCTTGTTCCTTACAGTTGTTATATTATCCATTCAAGTTATACCTTTTTAGACAAGTATCCTAGACACCCTAGGAGTGTATTAAATACAGGTGCTATTATTAATTATCGTGTAGCAAAAATTAACAGCATAGTGACAGTCCGAATCTTATCCGGCAGAATTGTTAGATAAGTTTTAACTTGTACCAGAAAATACAAAGGCTGTTCAATAAAGAATGATCATAAATTTTTTTTAAGGGTGATTAAAAAATCAAGAAAATAAAATTCATATTGAATGTGTAGCTGGATAAGTGGAGAATAGAAAGCGCAAGTTTCACTGTCATGATGCCATTGCTGTGGCCTTAGTAGCCGGCCAAGAACGCCTAGTTTTATTTTCGCCTACTGCAAAAATGGATGTGACACGCAAAGTGCAATACACTGCATTGAAATTTAGTTTTCGCCTTAAAAAATCGTCAGATCTTTCAAAAACCAATGTCATGTGTGTTCTTCATCCTCCATATAGTCCTGATGTACCATGCGGTTTTTTTTCCTTTCCCGAATTTGAAGAAACACCTCCGGGAAAAGCGGTTTTCATCATCACAGGCAGTGGTAAAAGTTGCGTAAGCGATTTTGAAGGACCTGCCAAAAAATGGCTTCCAGGATGTGTTTGAAGACTGGAAAAGAGGTGGGATAAGTGCATTGCATTTAATGGAGAGTATTTTGAGAAAAACCATAAATATTTGGAGGATTAGTATAGGAAATTATTTTTTATTAATTTAAGATAATTATTTACTGAACATCCCTCGTACAGTCAATATTTACCTCAAAAACAAGGCATTTAAAATTACATAAATGGTTCAACTTAAGTTTATCATTTTTAATTTTATTATTCGTTTACGAAACCTCGTGAGTATTAAGCAAAAATATTTAATGGTTAAGGAATTATTCAATAAAGATTTTGTAGAATTCAAAATAGTTTTAGCTTTTCAATTTGCAAAATGAATTCACACAATGTAGTTTTCATATTTGAAAAAGAGAAGCCTTGTTCTTTACTTGTGATGTTACCCTTTCAAGTTACACCTTTTTAGATAAATATCATAACTCTAGGAATGTACGAAAATATTGATGCTATTATCAATTAAAACGTGTTAAAAATTAACCGTAGAGCTATTATCCAAATCTTAGACATAATTGTTAAATAGATTTTAGTTTGTACTAGAAAATACAGTCGCTATTTACCTCGAAGCGAGGGGTATTTAAAGTTATATAAATAATTTAACTTAAGCTTGGTATTTTTAGTTCATTATCCGTCTACAATACCTCGTGAGTATTCATCAAAATAGTTCATGTTTAAGAAGTTATTCATTAGAGCCTTCGTTGAATTCAATATCAGTTTTATTTTTCATTATTTAATGGATTCCTCACATTATCCATTGACACTCAAGCTATCGGTCTATGTAGTTTATATATTAATCTTAACTGGAAAAGGGAAGAGATTTCGTTGAACGATGAAAAAGTGAGAGAAAAAACGCCAGGGCATAGATCCAAAGTTAACAACTCTGCAACAGGTTTAAAAGCACCACGGTCGGCTGCATTAAAAACTCGTGTTGGAGATATTTTCCAAGAAAGCAAATTTATCTCGCCCATTCGTCATTCTTATCGGCGAAAGCACCGGAAAAGTTTTTGCGCGAAAAGATGAATAACAACTGTGAGCGCGATAACTAACTACCCTTTCATTTTGTTGCTTAATTTCGGAAAAAACGGCGCGACACCTCTACTTTGGCAAAAACTACTTCGCGAGCAGGCGTGGAGTTAAGACATTAAAGCCAGCCAACTTCTCTAATAAAAAAACCTACTAAAGATTAAAAGTGGAGTTATAAATGACCAACAACAACGTCCAATTTGCATCAAAAAAGGAATGCACAAAAAATTGCGAGCTCCACTACTTCCCCCTTCATTTAATTACCTTTTTTCTCTTCCGGTTTAATAGCATCTTTTAGGGGAGGGCCATTAGCCCGCATCTGACGAAAGGTGTTGTTGTAAGCAGGGGTGAATCGAGTAAATGACGCCTTCAAACTCTGGTAATGATCACGATATTAAAACCCTCGTTAAATGTGACTTGTTGCAGCTTGTGGCACCCCCTTCCGCAGCTTCGCCCTCCTGTAAAAGCTTAATTAGAGCCGCTTTAAAGCTGTCAAACATCCTCAGCCGACTTATCTGCATTTTTGAGGAGTGAATTTGTTATTAAAAATGCGCAGTGACGGAAAAAACGCGCAGGGGAATTAGAAGGCGTTTAAGTATTTCTAATCGTTATCGAAAACACATCAGATCACGCGCCTTTTTCCTTCAATTACGCCCTGCAAATTGCGTTCACTTCCGTAAGATGTAACAGCTAAGTGTCGAAGGGTTGTTGGGGATACTGTTATTTCAATCATTATAAGGCTCTTTTTCTTTCAAATAAGCTGTCTGAACACAAGTTTGCAATCAGAAAACTGTATCGAAATGTTCGTACAAGTGACCGTTTCATGTAACGGTTGTGCAGCCAGTTGAGAAAATAAAATATCATCTCAAACCATTTAATTTCTAATAGTTCCATGTTTACTATTGAAACGGAGCTGTTTAAATAGCAGCCAGTCTCGTATACCTAGACACTCACTAGATATTATTTATTTTGTAATTGATTGAATTACACAACGCATTTTTTCCATCTTCCAAACAAGTGTACATCTGTTTTAGTGTCAGTTTTGGGTATTGAAACACAGTGTTCGAATAGTAGCCGTCTTCTAATACACAGGGCAGCGATGCGATAGTAACTGAGTAAAATCCGAGCGTTGTGAGTACGAAACTGGATCCAACCAAAGACCGTCGTGTACGTAAGGAACTGTTGCATGTTAAATATGTTCTCCTCGTCATTTGACCTTGGTTCAAGATTAGGAGGCGTTATTCTTGGATCGTTCTCTTATGGATTGATCTCGTATCATCGCCAATAGTGAATTAATATACCTACATTTAAGTAGCACACTAGAAAAAATCCGTCTCAATCAAATCAGAGAGTTGAAGGGGTTAATCGACATCACCAGATTGTGGTATTGTTCGGTTGGTAAGCATTTTAATTAACGTCGCACTGGAACAACACAACGGGTTTTTGGTGACAGTCCGGGATCAAACCCGAAGGGAGAGATCCTAAGACAACACAAAGTAATTTTGAACAACAGTCAGATGACAAGGCAACACATGAGCTGGTACCCCACTCTAAAAATTCCACACCACGCGAACGTGAGGATATTTTAACGCTAACAACCCCTCCTTTGTACGTGACGGACTAGTTGGATTCGAACTCATGACTCTTCAGTTGATAATCCGTTACTGTTCCAACTGAGCTACGGCGGCCTTACGTTATTCTGCCGATAAATGCGGCGAATTCGAGAACGAATGGTTGCGAGAGGGTATGACACTTTTCTTCACCTTATTGAAACCAGATACGTTGTGAAGATTTCGTCTCGAAGAAATTTCACATCACACAATAGAGTTTACGGTTGACAGCAACCTCATTTTCATTCCTCTAAAACATTTTACGAATAAACTCTTCTGGTCTCCAATACGGATTTTTTTTATGCGGCCAATTTCTTTGTTTTCGTATCCACTGTTGCTAAAAGACGCTTGAAGAAATTGAGTCAATCACTTGGTTGAAAGAACCCGTATTTCCAGCGCGACCAGGAAAGGTACTGTGACAGATGTATTCCATTAATGGGCCATTCCATGCCAATATATGTCATTTCGGGTTGTCATAGTAGCACATAGTAGATCCAGGTATACGATCTATTTGGGGTTAATACAGCAAAACATGACTCTAAAGATACCCCATTAACTTATTAAATTGCGATTAATTTGGATAAAGGTTGAAAAAAAAGTTTATAACTGTTTCTCAAAATGGCATGAAAGGTTACACACAAGAGACCGAAGATACGTGTAATGTTTCTGTATAGCTGTGGATAATTATTACCTTTACAGGATAGACTTCGCCCATACGTTTAAGAGGTCTCGTTATCCGGTTGGAAGAATAACGAATTAGCATTCAGAGGTTTGCTAGTTCAAATCCGACCAAAGACTGTCGTGTACAAAGGGTGGCTGGTGCACTTTAAGTCTGTAGGGTCCTCTAATGTACTCACGTGGGCGTGGTGTAGCAGTTTGGAGAGTGGGATGCCATCTTATGTTTGATCTCGTCATCTGACCGTGGTTAAAAAATTATGTTGTGTTGTCTTCCGATCTTTCCCTGCCTGTTTGATACCGGACCATCTCTAATAGCCCTTTGTGTTGCTCCAGAGCGACATTATCTAAATACCTACCTACCATTCAACACAGCACTTAACCTTGATATCTCCAGGAAGGTATTTAATTAACACAGCACTGGAGAAACACAATGTGCTATTGGAAACGGTTCGGGATTAATCCGAAGGTCCGAAGACAACACCACGTAACTTTGAACCACAGTAAGAAGACGAGATGATGCCGATGATGGCACCACATCACGCCAACGTGAGGGCATTTGAGGCCGCGACACATTTAACAGGCACCGTCCCCACAGAAACGACGAACGTTGACTTGATTTGGACTCGCAAACCTCCGGTTGCTAATCTTTACTCTTCCAACCTATCTTCCGAAGCCCCCTTGATCTCTCTAATCTTAACAAAAGTTGGTGCGAAGGTCCAGTTCAAAATGACACTTTGGTGAGTTGATTTGACATGAGATGACCCTAATTTTTATGACTCGGTTAAGCAATCTACAAAAATTAATAAATAATGTGTTTTTAGGATTTATCCAAAAAAAAAAGGTTCTTGCATGAAAAAACACTCCATACAAGGGTTCAGTGGCTATTTTAAATTCCATCCAGATGCAAGTATTATCCCCATATTCTTACCGTCGCCGTTTTCGTAAAAAGCCACTTGAATGAAGCTGTATCAGCCCTACGTGTTATCGACTCTTGACAGTGCATAGCTACAACGCTTGATTGACAACCTCACCGACCTCAGCGCTTTAGAGTGCTTTTCCTTGTACTCAGTGTATTCATCACTCCTCCTGAGTCGGATTCGCGAGTAATACATTTCTGCATAAAACTACTAATAGTATTCTCTCTGCCACCTATCAAAAGTTGAATGACAAGATAAATGGTAGAAACCCGAGGAAAAATAACATTTCTAAGCTGTGGTTCATGTTACGTCGAAGCTCACGATTTTCATTATTATTCGCTGGATGAAATCGTTCAACATCTAACCTTTTTAGGAACCCCGAAAGTGCGTGATGTGGAGACCCAGGTCTTGGCGTTTTATTCTTTTGTACCAGACACATAAAAAGAAGAATAAAAGTGATGTCAGTCTTTAGTCTTTGGGTTGTCCGTCGTTTCGTGACATTTCGGATCGTCCGTTCTCCGTGGAATACACGCGATATTCAAATCGGGCTCCGTCGTAGCAGAGCGCTGTTATGCTGTTAGGGGAAGTTAAACTACCACCGGACATGGGTTGGAGCAATGAAATTATTCATAATTGTTATCAAAATTCAGAAATGCAGAGAGGCTGGGAAAGTTCGGGATTTCTTGTAAAGTTTCGGTCTGTCCGCCGATAGATCTGTCTTAGTCACGGGGACATAAAAATGGCTCTACAAAAGGGATTTACTCTATTTTTACCTCTATGTTTGTCGGTGATTGACAAGGTAGAGATTCACGCTAAAATTAATTTGGGTGCATCATTAACTCTTCAATTCTCGAAATCACAAACTCATTCAAATATAGCCCCGTCGGACATTGGTTGTAGCAAAGGAATGGTTCATAATTGTAATCTAAATTCAGAAACGCATAGGTGGTATGTAGGTTGTTGAATTAACGCCATACTAGAGCAAGGGGCTATTGTGACGGTTGTGATCCCTCCCAATGGAGAAAATCCGAGGACATCACCTTGCAACTTTGGACCCTGGTCAGATTATGAGATTAACACCCGAGATGGCACTCCACTCTGAAATTCCACATCAGACCAACATGAGAGCACTTGTGACCACGATAGTTTTAAGGTGCACCAGACTCCAAGTACACGACAGACTTTGGTTGGATCGAGTTTCGAACTTGCTACCCTCCGGTTGCTAAACCGCTATTCTTTCAACCGGGCTACCGCGGTGTATCACCCATGTACAATATATGCTCCCATATGTAAAATATACTTGCATTTTACTCGAAACAACTTTTACTCAAGTGGTTGGCATGATATCTGTGAAAATATTTTGATCAACTTGAATTTTTTACAGAATGTGTGTCTACAAACATTCTTTTATCATTTGATGAACAAGAAAAGCGATGTTACATTTTGTATTTTTGTAGCAAAAATCTCGGTCAATGTTTTAGCTAAATCTTTGGTTTTGGACTTAACAAGTCGCCATTTTTCCTCACATATATCTTGAAACTTTTCTTGGTCTTCATCGAAGGATAGCTACACGTGTATGAAGTAAAACGCCATTGAAATTTTTTTTTGTTTTGTTTAAGACCACTTGGAGTTGGGAAAACATGTCAACCAGTGACTGCTGAACCAGCAACTCGCGATCATAAAAAAGCATGATTCTTAAAAAAATGATTCAAAAATATTTTGAATCATTAAGTATTCAAAACAATTAAATGAATGAATTTATGAATTAGGTATTCAAAACAATTAAAGTACAAAGATTTTTAAGTACATAATAAGTAGACATACAAGATTGGAATCATATGATTGCATAGTTTCTTCAATAAAAATATCTCCAAAAGTGATATTTGTAGCGGGGAAAAGATATACCTCCTCTTAAGTATATCAATGCACCTTAAGGTATCCGATTACGTTATAAAGTCATTCTCGACTAAAATTTCATCTTTTATTTTATTCAATATTCTTAATATTTTGACTCATTTCTTTACAAACTGTTTTTATTTGGGGGTACGATGAATAGAAGCTGATCTATAGCAATTTGAATAGATATTGGCAGATTTTCTTTAATTCGTTTTCAGATCTATAAATATATTTTTTTTGTCTGATTGTGATTTTGAGCAAGCAATTTGTACATCGTGGCATTATAAATAAAAAAGTGTGATAGATAAAACTGCACTATTTATTTTTTAATTAAATTTGGTGTACTGAATTTTATGTTTGTTTTGGTGGGCCTGAGTGAGGATACGAGAGGAAAACGTTTTAGAAGTTTCATTGCGTAAGGAAACGTTCCGAAAATTTATGTTTTCTACTACCTGACTCTCAATATCTTGAGTGAAAAGGAATATTTTTAGATCAGGCCCTAACTTATATATTTAGAAGACTATCCAACATTTTATACAAATGTACACATAAATATTTCAGTTGTAATGTTTTTCGTTAACGTCCCTTTTTATCTAAATTTTACAATTTTTGTCAATCTTTTAATAAATAAAAATACTTTTTAGTGTTTTCTTTTGTTTTATAATGATATTTTATTAATTTTTTTACCCCTATTTAAAAAAAAATAGTATAATTTGAACATTTTTTAAAGGACTGAACATAGTGAGATACCTTAAAAAACATAAAACTACACAATTTTGTTGTATGCAAAACACATTCTTTTCTTTGGTGATTAATCTTTCCCACCGAGAATTTAAAAAAAAAAGAGTTTAAGTAAAGTGCTCTACAAAGAATTAAAAATTGTACTTAATGTTTGTATATATTTAATTAACTGCAACAGTTTTAGAAAACATTTTACATGAGCATAAGAACAATTACTTAAGTTGCGATGGTTTATTTGACAAGTCAAAACAATATTTGACAAATATTGCGTTCATACTCAACTATTATATCAAATAAAACAATATAAATAAAGATAAATCACAGGAGACTGGAGTGCCAAGGTTGGCTACTGAATTATATTTTTATTTTTACATGATTGGACTTCTCCCAAATGTGAGAGAGGCATTTATTTCACATGTACTGTAAATATTATAATGATCTGGAAATTAAAATAAATTGGCCTGAAAATATACCCACAGGTATAGAGAAAAGACATAATATCGAACACTCCTTTTTCAAAGATTGGCAAAATTAGGGAAATGGTAACCAAGATTTATCTTGAACAGATAATTTATCAAGCGATTCAAGTAGATTCCTGCAAATAATTTGGACGTATTCTTCTATATCAGTAAAAATATATGTGTGTAATTCCATTGACTTGACAAAAAAAAAGCATCGTAATTTTGAACTGCGGTCAAATGAAGAGGTCAACACTTAAGCTAACACCCACTTCCTAAATTCCTGCACCACGCCAACGTGAGAACATTTTAGGCCATGACAGATTTAACGTGCCCTCCCCGACACTACGGTGTTAGGTTCGATAGAGGTTTTAATTCGGTTGCTTGTCCGTTAACCCTTCTTTGCATGATTTTTTCTTTTTTTTGTGAAATAAATCAAGGTGATATAATTCATGTTCAAAATTAAAGGAAAAATGGTTAAAAAAAATCTTAGTATATATTTATAGTATAAATTTAGCAAAAAACAATATGATGGTATCATGTGGTATTTTTTTAATTAAACGCAAACTTTTTCAGAAATTGCTCTAAAAATAACAGAAACACATGTTACAAACCTTTCTTCCACTCATTTTCACTTTTTTAGCACAATAGAAACTCAAATATAATAAAACAAAACTAAAAACGAAATCATACGTTTATTGCAACTACAACAAACAGAAGAATGACAACTTCAAGCTTGTTTTACTGATAGTGACACTTGCTTATTTTTGACAGCTATGTTTTTTTTATGCAATGGACATTAAAAAGGTATCCAGACACGATCAACTTAAAGTGAACTTGTTCTTTTGTATAATTTTTAGGCATTCAATGTTATGATGGAAATTTCCACCACTATGCAAAGAAGGGTTAATCTTCCAACTTGGCTACCACGACCCTATTAAATCGATGGGAAAACATTGATTAGTAAATCTTGGTCAGTTCTGGCCCATTCCGTTATAGAACAAATCAACTCTTCGCCCTTCTTGAAATGCATGGAATCGTAAATGAATAAAATATTAATTTATTTAATATAAAAATAAAAATTAGAATAATTACCTCAAGAAATAAAATGGTTTTGCATATTGCTAGCAAAAACACTTTTTTGTAGATAGTTACAAAATTTCGAAAAGATAATTTCATTTTATTTCGAAAAAAAAGATTTCACTCTTCCTAAAACGACTAGCATGAAAGCCACGAAAACATTCTTAGATACTTTCTTTTCAGATAATTTCAATTTATTTGAAAGACAGATTTCATTTTTGTTACTAAAAACGACGAGCGTCAAAGCTACAAAAACATTCTTAGATACTTTTTCTTTAGGAAATTTAAATTTATTTCAAAAACAAATTTCGTTTTTCCTAAAACGACGATCAAGAAAGCTACCATTTTTAGACACTTTCTCTTCGATAATTTCAGTTTATTTCGAAATCCGATTTCATTTACCCCAAAACGACAGCAAGAAGCTCGTACTTGAAGGTTCCACCAGCAAGCCAAACGAATGCAAATACAGATCTCATTTTTATGTCTGTAAGACAGATTTATCTGGCGGCATAATTTGCTACACATCTTCGTTTATCTGGAATACAATCGCATCAATGTAATACAGCGATCTTTTCACCTGCCGATCAATTAACACACCGGCTTTTTTCCCAATCGAATCGAGCGTAATAATTGATTAAGAGCGAATCGGTCTTAAGCGTTTGACGAGCAGGCAGCGACGTTTCCTGACAATGAAAAATGCATCGCACCTCGTCCCGGGGTCTTGATCCAGAGAGCTTATTCCGTGTGAAAGGCCACAAAACAATAATGAAGATAAAAACTTTCCAGCCTTTTTTTTATTTCTTTCATTTCCACCTGTCTCATTCTTTTTACCTAAAAAAGAATGAGATTTTTGGGAGGAAGCCGGTAAAAAATGGTACAAGAATGTAATTAATGTCACTTTCCTGATACAAATAGCACCAGTTTCGCGTGCCCACTTCATTAAAAGCACCCCTCTTCCCTGTGTCCGACATATAGATGCTTTATTTTATCCTTGTTGCGATGTATGCATCATTCCTCTCTTCCCCCTCAGAGTGCCCCCCCCCCCGTTCTACCCTTCGATTTCTTTTCAGAGGGTTGTATGCTCTTTCATTTCTCCGACACATTTATTTTTGACAAATGATACTTCAGGTAGATTATACGCAACTTTGAGAATCCACCCTTTGCTTGCTATTTCTCCTGACAAAACTTTGGGAAATCCAGGGGGTTGGGAATCGATTAAAAAGTGGGTAGCACGTGTTCGAAATTTCCGCGGCCCTCTATTTTTCTCTGCTGCTCTCGCGCCACATCACTCATGATTCATAACACGGCTCATTCAGTTTTTCACTCCAGTGTTTGTGGAAAATAAACTCAGAAGCTCTCTCTAAAGGTTTATGGAGGATAAATGTTAAAAATGCATAGGATGCCAAAGCTGGTTATTTCATTTTTCCAAACGTTATACTTTACCAAGTTACATTAACCCTCCAATATGATCCTATATGGTCCTCCAATAATCCTTAATTATATATGTCACCAACGATAGACATCTTGTCCATCAAGATCAGACTAATTTAGTTTCTGACAAGATATCTTGTCATTAAGATATTGTCAATTTCTTCATGATGACGTGATAGAGATCTGGTCAGTTTTCTTTTCATCGCGAGGTATGTCGTCCATCAAGATATGACCAATTTTGCTAATGCCAAGATATCTAGTAATCTAGATATTGGTAATTCTTTCATAATGACGAGATCAGGATCTGCTCAGTTTTCTTCTAATGAAGAGGTATCTCGTCCATCGAGATCTGACCAATTTTTCGAATGATGAGATACCTCCTTCACAAGATCCAACCAAATCAGCCAATGACAAGATATCTAAGATATTGTCGATTTTTTTTATGATGACGAGATCCAGATCTGCTCGGTTTTCTTTTAATGATGAGATATCTCATTCATTAAGATTTGGTCGAATTAATGACCCGTTAGGTTGCTCTGGTGTAAAGTTAAATTAATTACCTACCTACCTGTCAAGAAAGGAAACAGGTTAAATACAAATAAAATAGTAACGCTTCATGAAATTTTACGCTTGGATGAACTAAATTTTTCACTGCTCTGTGAAGGAACTAAATATGATTTTAAAATAGTACCATACCTAGCCTGGCCACAGTATCAGGTAATAAAATTGTCTTGAGGGGACAATGGACTTTCAAAATCTCCTATATGGATTTTTTTAAATTTAAGTTTTATAAATTAATTTATATCATATTCTAATTAAACCAAAAATAAATTTTCAATGAATGAGATCTGACGTAGTTACATTTACAACATAAATTTAGTAGCCAAGGACTTGAAACAATCTCAATTGGAGAAAAACGCCCCCCTCACTTTCTAAATACTCCGTGCTCATCTATAGTGTTAATTTAGCTTAATTTTTAACTAATTAGCTTACTTTAATTTTGAGTTTTCACTTTAATTTTTGTTTGATTTACTTGAAATATTTTGAATATTCCTTGAAAAATCCGTTGTAGATATCAACACAGACGAGCCAAAACACAATGACCATCCCCACATTTTTCAATGACCTCGTCTGGATGACGAGGAGCGCACGTGAATAAGTGAGAATAGAATTTAACTGCTGCTGGAGAAGGTAAGTAATCATTCTTGCACTTACTTTTGCGAGTGAAGGGAAAGTCTGCTGATCTAAGCGAATTTTATATAGGGCAGATCGTAATGGCCCGAAGACTCCGAACGAGTATCACCGAAACTGCACGACTGGTAGGTTGTTCACGATCTGCCGTTGTTAGTATTCATGCAAAGTGGATAAATGACGGTGACACCAGCAGTAGACGCCAAGGTGTTGGTCGTCTACGCGTCATCAAAGAAAAAGGAAGTAGGAGACTGTCCCGCTTGGTAAAGCAAAATTGGCGCGAGAGAATGGTTCAGCCGACAGCCCAATACAATTTAGGTACAAGCGTAAGTGTTTCGGAACACACAGTTCAGCGGACACTGTTGGGTATGGGACTTTGCAGCATACGCCCCACTCGTGTGCCTCTGTTGACCAAGCGTCATCGTCAACTACGCCTACAGTGGGCCCGGGAACATAGAGACTGGGCCATGGATGAGTGGAAGAGAGTTGCCTGGTCAGATGAATCCCGATTTCTCATTCATCAAGTCGATGGTCGTGCCAGGGTACGCCGTCTGCCAGGCCAACATTTGCTCCTCTCTTGTACAGCAGGTCATACACATTACACAGGCTGGTGGTGGCGGTACTATACATTGAAGGGACGTTTTCATGGGCGACTCTGGGACTCGTAGTTGTGGTAGAACAGACCATGAACCCTGTGAACTATCTGAACATCATTGCGGATCAGTTGCACCCTTACATGGCGTCTGTCTTCCCAACTGGAAATGGAATCTTCCAGTAGGACAACGCCCTATGTCACAAGGCTCGGATTGTGTTGGAGCATAGTGTTGAGTTCCACTTAATGTCCTGGCCACCTAACTCGCCGGATCTTAATCTGATAGAGCACGTTTGGGGTGTCATGGAGACGCAGCTCAGAGCTCAAACATCACCATGTCCAAATATCTGGACTTTGCGTGACCGCTGAAAGACATTTGGTACAACTTGTCTCCAGTCATGTACCAAGAACTTGTGGCACCTATGCCCAGGCAAGTTGCAGCTGTTTTGCAGGCCAAAGGAGGAGCAAAGCGTTATTGAGTAGGAGGTCATAATGTTTTGGCTCTTCAGTGTAAGTGCAAATGAAAAATTAATCATGATTGAAAATTGAAAATTTCGTCTTAAAACGCTCTTTGCAAATTTTAGGGGTTTTTGTACAATGTTTTAGCTTTACATTTGAACATTACACTTACTAAACAGAGTTAATATGGTTTAGATGTATGCAAACTCTTATGTGAATTAAAAGCTGACAACACATGAAAAAAATAATAATATATGCTTAGCTTATGCTTTTTTTTACAAAGTTTAGGTATTTTAGAACAAACTATTTGGTTTGGTTTTACAATTGGGTGATGCACTTACCAAAAAGAATTAACTTGATTTATATGTATACATCTGTATGAATTAATTATGTAAATTAAAAGTTGACAATACGAGAAAAATTAATGTGTATGGTACCTATCAAATTTTGCTAATTTATCCAAACTTTCACTTAATAGTTTAAGATATACTTTATAAAAAGTTTTTTATCACTAAATAGCCAATGTTTCAAGTGGTTTACAGCAAGACTTTCTTTTTGAAGTCCACTGTGTCCCTCCAATTGTTTTGGACGAGATATCTCGTCCATCATGATCAGACCAATTTTACCAATGACGCGATACATCGCCATCAAGATATTACCGATTTTTTAAAGAGATGAAGACCAGGTAAGTTTTCTTCTAGTGATGAGATATCTCGTCCATTGATATCTGCTAATGGCTTTGCTAATGACGAGATAAGTCGTCAAGTCAACCACCAGGACTGTTAAATCTCGTTCATAAATCTGGTTCAATCTGGAATAATTCAAAGTTCCAATTCCGCCCGGAAGAGCTTCACAAAATATGAATAATGACACGAACGAAGGAAAGATTCTAATCAGGTGATGACCTATGACCAACGGAACTGACCAACTAGCGATACTCCTATTAGCAAAATACCCCAAGGGGGACACGTGACAATGATATTATGGATTAAGACATTACACTGCTTTAGTATTACGTATGTACACCCCCTCGTAATCAATACTTTGGGGAGATCTCATTTTCCTTCCCCATGTATGGACAAGTGGAAAATCTGAAATATTACGCGGTGTACACGACCTTTACCCCTTCGTATAAGTAAAATAAACAAAAACTGCATTGGAGGAAGGTTCAAACGTCTGCTGAGTTCGCATGATCGCTATTTTCCGTTTGCATAAGAGATCTGAGGGGCAGACCTTGCAGATTTGTCTGGAGATATCTCGTCATACGACGAAAATTGACGAAGCCTTGGTCTCGTCATCGTTTAAAAATCAGCAATATCTTGATGACGAGATATTCAGTCATTAGCATAACTTTGGCACTCAATTTTATTTGACTCCTCAAACTTGCATGCATTGACATGAAAAATATAATTTGACTGAAACTTCACTACTATAAAAGATAAAATCTGTCTCGTCACACACACACACACACCTGAACATATATTGATATAGACTGGTGGACTCTTATAATGCGAACTGGTTTTTATAGATCCCCTTGAACCTCCCGGTAATTGTCTTGAAGATATATCTCGTCAGTAAAAGAAAACTGACCAGATCCAGATGGACGAGATACCTGATCATAATTGTGGGAAACTTACGAGATCTTCATTTCGTCATCATAAAAAAGTCTGCACTCGAGTGTTGAAGAAGCATCTCGTCAATAGCGCAAGTTAGTCAGATGGTGCCGGATGAGATATCTATATGAGAAAACACTTGGAGGGTTGAGTGGACAGTAGGCGTACAGAACAAACTTTAGGAGCTATTTATTAGTGTTATGAAAATGGCATTTTTTTCTACTAAAAAGCCTTTGTATAAAGTTTAGACCAAAATGTTAGATTGTGTGGAAGTTGTAACATGAGACAAGGTCAAAAATGTTGGTAAATTATTAAAAACTGAAAGATTCCGTGTGCATTCATTTTCCATATATTGTAAAAATTTCAATTTAGAAAAACATTTGTATCCGTATAAAACAATTAACCCCATTTGGTATGTGAACCACTCAATTCTAAAGCAAAAATATTTGCATTTAAACACCTAAAACATTCTAAGAGGTATAATTTAAGCAAAGTTTTGAACCAAAGTATTAATATTTGGCCATGGTATTTCAATTAAACTAAACACAATAATGGTTTGTATGCATCTAAATCAAATTAACTCCATTCAGTAAGTGCATTACACTTAATTGTAAAGCAAAACACTTGTACTAAAACCTCCAAAATATTGCAAAACAAGCGTAGGTGAATCACCACTATAATATCCAAATTGAAAGTATGATGAATTTCTCTCCTTTTTTTACACTTAGATATATGCAACAGACTTCATGGGATATTCAAAACAATTTCAAGTAAATGAAATGAAACCAACTATTTATTGAAATCAGAACGTCACAAAAAAATAAATATCAATCGAAGAAACAGATGTTTTTGTGGTGGACTTATATAATACATATCTTGATGTTGTGTATATAACTCCGTTAAAAATGATCGTAATTGAAAAATTCTTTTTTGCTAAAATGCTAATTTGCTTTCGTGGTAAATAAATGAAGGTAAAATTGCATCCAGATTCCTTTCTTACGAATGCACAAACCATTTAAAAATAAATCATGGGAAAATATAGCATAATTCTGTAGTTAAATTTGATTATTTTTTAAAGCAATTATTACTTCGAAGCATCAATTAAAAATATAGCAGAAATTCATTACTTAGAGCAGAAATTCATTACTGGCAAAAGGGTCTTTACTGTACATTTGTTTGAGGACTAACTATCAGTTTTTAGGTCAAACATAAGCATCTTGACAGAGTTATGTATCCAACATAATACAATTTGACGATGTATTTCCCATCATCAAGAAAATAAGCATTTAGTGTCTCCGAAAAAATGTCATTTGATGGGTTTGTGCTCTAAGCTAACGTTATGAAATATAATGTAGGCATAAATCAAGTAGATACATTCATTTTGTAGTTTCTTAAGTTTATAAGTTATGGTTCATAACTTCTGCAAATTGTTTTAAAATCGAAGCTTTTTCCAGTAAAGTGGACTAATTTTTTTACTTGCTCCTTTCATTGCAACAACACGTAAGTGTATTACTGTTTAATAAACATTCATCAATTACTAATTTGTGAACACTAAAACCAAATTTAAAACAAAAATTACTTTCAAAATAATTTCAGCGAGAGTAAAGTGAAAAAAAGCAAACTAAATTTTGCTGATAGTTTTTATGATAAAAATACATTTAATTATGAGTCGACTTACTGCAAGTTGTTTTTCTGGTGATAGACGTGAATTGTGTCGTTAAAAGCAGATTATTTAGATTTGAAATAATTAATGAACGCTTGAAAGAATCAAAGAAATGCACTTAATCATTCTCAAACTCCACTTGAAGGAAAAGCATTCTTAAAGATTTTACCCAACTACGCAAGCCTTTGTAAGAGCTTAAATAAATACGAGACAAATTGTTTGACGGGAAAGGAGATATTTAAATTTTTTTCGTAATATATAAATATAATTTCCTCTTTTATCTCTTGTAAATGATAAATTATTATATTTTCATCACCACTCTTCCATTGTAATTTACGAAGAAAATGAACTGCTGGAAATCAATTTATCAATAAAATGATAGAGTATCTTAATACAGTTTAAAATACTTTTTTAAGGTTTTAAATAGACTTTGAAAAGCTTCACAGCTGAAAAATGTTTAGCTAAAATGTAAATGTAAAAATGCCAAATATTTTCAAAATAGTTTTAGTAATGTTGGTGTCGTACCACATAATCTAGATAAACGTATGAGTGACCGAAAATTATAAAATATAATAAAGAATTCACTTTTTAACTGTGTGTTTTTTGTGTGATAAAATGTACACTTAATTAATTTCATTTTAGATACTTTTCTTCATCAATAACTTTTTATTAATATTGCATTCAAGTTACAGAACGGTTTTACCCTTAACCATCCTGGAGGTTGTATCGACGAGGTATCTTGTCATTAGTAAAACTGACCAGATCGTGATGAACGAGATATCTCATCACTAGAAAAGAATTTACCAGATCTTCATTTTGTCATCATCAAAAATCGGCAGTTTATTGATGATGAAAAATCTCATTATAAGCGAAAATGATTAGATTTTGATGGCTATCTCATCAAAACATCTTTTGGAGGATTAAAGATGATGATCACAGTTATAAACTTTTCCTGCTATATATAATTTATATCTTCTATAGAACTCACACACAAACGAGGTTAGGTAATTCAAAACTACTCGGAAAATTCCAGTGATTTATTTGGTATATTCATGGCATTTGCTGTTTGTGTTGCAAAAATTATATATTATTTAACATAAATATTTAAGTACCATGAATATTATATAAATAGAAATTCTCGTTACTTAAATTAATTAAAGTTGTATCATCATATTGCATTCCCTTAGCTCATTCCTGCAGTACCTGTTTAAGGGTATTTATAAATACATACGGTCCTCATTTTAATACAATCCTAATGCACTTTTCTCCAAGTACCTTAAATATCCAATGAAATCATTTTTAAGATTTTTCTAATGTTTTACTCTGTTCTGAAAGTATCTTAACTATCCAATAAAATAATTTTTAAGTAACTTCTCTTCCTATGTTCAACGTACCACACATATACGATAAAATAATATTTATGAGAAGGTTTATTTACTTTATTCTTTTGTCGAAGTACTCTTTAGAAATATGTAAAATAATTTATAAGGAGAGATATTTTCTTCCTTGATTCCGTTCTGTTCTCAAAGTAACTCAAATATCCGATAAAATGTTATTTAGAGAGAAGGTTTCTGTTCCTATGTTATGTTCTCAAAGTACCTCAAATATAGGATAAAATGAGTTTCTAGGGAATTTCTCTTATTTTCAAAGTACCTCTCAAATATCCGATGAAATAATGTTTATGAGAAAGTTGTTTCTTTTGTTCTGTTGTCATAATACCTTATAAATATCCAATAAAAGAATTCTTTAACGAAATAGTTTTTCTTGGAACTGGCGATTCAAATCAAAAAGAAGGGAGGGAAGTTTAATACAATATTTCAAAAATTGCTTGTCATATACTTCTCGACAAAACAAGACAGAACACCACACATTACTATACAATGAACTCCAGTACACACACTATAACATTTATTTACGTTACTTATAAAAATACTTTTACTTTCCTGAGTTGTATTCATGCATAGATAGTAGTGTTATATGAAAAGAGTTCCTCCTTTTCCAACTCAAAACTGTAGAAAATGCCCTCTGTCCAACTCATGGTAATTACATCTAAATCATTCCTTAAGATTTCTATAAATTCATTATAGATTTACCCCACATTTCTTATTCCTACATACTTATACAGTATAAAACTTATATAAGTTACTTCTAGAAAAATAATTTTACTTTCGTGTGTTTTATCATGTATAGATAGTAGTTACATGAAAAGGTCTTCCTTTTCTAACTTAAAACTGTGAAATACGCTGCTATTGAAGTAACCTTAATAACATCTTAACCACCTCTAAACAATCCCATAAAATTATTAAGGATGCACCCCACATTACTTATATATTTACACAATTATTTACGTTACTTCTAGAAAAATACTTTTACTTTCCTGTTTTATTCATGCATAGATGGTAGTGTTATATGAAAAAAGTTCTAACTCAAAACTGTGGGAGATGCCTCTGTGTAACATTAATTACATTTTCCTGTCCATCAATATAACCTGAGGATAGAGTGGATTTTGGCCACTCACCTTTTCCCAGACCTGGGAGGCGATGTTATATCTCGAGAAACAGGGCACCAATTAATAACAACTCATTTATAACCCAAGACGTTGGCAAAACACTCGTAAGAAATGATGGGGAGCCTCCTTTTTTCGATCAATTTATCGGAATCCAACTATTTTGGAACCCCAGAAAAAAAGTACTTCCAGTCTACTTACCAAAATATACCTATCCACCTTTTCTTCTCCATTATTTCGGGTAGTTTTTGTGTTGCCCCAAAGAAATTCGATGAAACGATGGTTTCAATGGGCGCTAATGGCTTTTGTTGAGCTCTTATTCGGCGGAAGAGTTTGTTTATTACGTATCTGTAGGGAGGAAGAAAGAGAGAGAAGACTACTTTCTCAAGAAAAATATGTGTTTTGACCTAAAAAAACCGGTGTTGAAAAAATACGTGAATAACCTTTTGACTTTTGGTACCGTTGATGTGAATGAGAACATATTGTAAAATATGGTATTCACGTATATTATGGATTTTTGCATCATTTGCAGTAATCAAAATTATAATTTTAATATGAATATATACTATTTAGTTCAAAAAGTTAGCAAATGGATACTATTAGACTGTATAAACGAACTACATTCCTTGTGAATTTTTAATTTAGAATAATAAGTATTTCAAATTAATCCAAAGATATTGATTTATTTTTGGAAACATTCATTTACAGAAATAATTTTGTATAAAAATTAAACTCGTGATTAGTCGGATTCCTGTCGATAATTTATGAAAGGATCTAAATATTGAAATGTATTTTTTGTACGTTGTATTGAAAATAACAAAAATTACTGTATCAGCTCTTACTAAAAACTTGTGATATGGGCATTTGTCCTCTTTTATTACCAAGGTACAGATATATTTCAATACATTATGAAATAATCTAAATATTGCCATGGTTTTTTCTACGTTGTATTAAAAATTAAAGAGATAAAAGTTTTACTAAAAAGAAAATTACAATAATGGACATGGCTCCTTTTCTACCAAGCTAATATAGCATAGTTATTAGTTGAGATAGTGATTAGTTGAATTCCTGTCAATACATAATGCAAGAATCAAGACATTCGATATTATTGTTTGACATTATATATTTTTTGTACGTTGCCTAACAAATAAGAAAATAAAAACTAATGTATCAGCTATTACTAAAACCTCGCAATATGGAGATTGGACCTTTTTTTCTACCCAGGTGCAGATATATTTTTGCTATTAGGATAGTCTTCCAGAGGGTGGTACAAAATTGTCTTTGGGGCTAAACTATAGTATAAATTAATATACCACTAATCAGTCAGGCTAGAGATCTTTCCACAACATTCTTAAGGAAGTGACGATTTCAATCTCGACTCAATTCCGCCGCTCGAACGGCATTGTTCTCCGCTGATAAGGACATGAATGCATCAACCCCTCCTCTGACCACACTGTTTTGGGGATGATGCGATCGCGCCACAACAATAACATCCCAAGTGACATCCAATGATCCAGCGCGTGACCAGACGGATCGTGTTTTTGATAGAATCGCAACCCACGACGTTACGAGAGTTGTGATTAAGACTTTCTTGTGTCTCTCATCACCATACGTAATATAGGAAGATGTTTTTATAATTGTACGGCCGAGGCACGCAGAACGAGCGAACCCTAAATGATGATGATTGCAGAAGAAACCGGAGGAATTATTCCATGAATCCTTTGCTGTTTTTTTCCTTCCTGGCTTCAAATTAGAACTAATGGCCGAGCTTAGCGATTAAAATCCAATTACAGAGGGTATACCGGAAAAAATCCTCTAGGTGTTGCTGCAAAATAATTTCAACCGGGACGGGTTTATCGACTACAATCAGGTGTCTAGGTCGGATGTCGGAATTAAAAGAGTCAAGATGCTCGATCAGTTTAACAATGTAATCAATCAAACCGTTTGTTTATCCCTCTCTCACACAGCATTTTAGACATAAATTGCGAGAGTAATTTAAACTGTAATATCTGGCATTTATGAAATTAATAGAGAAAATGCTTAGAGGCATTTAAAACTGTATACATGTACCTTGGTAGTAATTTTTTTCGTGACATTTAATTCAACAAGTTTTATTGTTTCACGAATATATTAATATATTCAATTTTTAAACCTAAATAATGTCTGGATGGGTTTACTGATTAAAATCAGGTGTCTAGGTCGGATGTGGGAGTTAGAAGAGCCAAGATGTTCAATCTGTTTAACAATGTAATCAATCAAATCGGTGGTTCATCTCCCCCACTCCAACTTTATAGAAATAAACTGCGAGAGTAATTTTAGACATAAATTGCGAGAGAGTAATTTTAAACTATAATCTGGGATTTATGAAATTAATAAGGAAAAGGTTTATACACATTTGAAACTATGTATCTGTACCTTGGTAGAAAAGGGCCAATGTCCATTTTGCAACTTATTGGTGAGATATTATTCAACAATTTTATTGTTTTATATATATGCTAATACGTTTAGTTTTATACCTAATAATTTCTGGACGGGTTTATTGACTACAACCAGTTGTCTAGGTAAGATGTAGGAATTTAAAGAGCTAAGATTCTCGGTCGGGTATACATTCCCTGGTCCATATCTGTCATCAATATTTTATATGTAAATTTCAAGAGTAATTTAAACTGTAATTTACGAAATGAATATGGTAATTACCAAGAAGTGCTTATTGGCATACAATACACTTCCAACTGGTTTACCGCGGCTCTTCTGTAGAAAGATGTGATTAGTTAGTCATTAAGCGAGCTATGGCGTAAAAGCAATGCTATTCAACTTGTAAATCACGCAACACAGAATAATATGGCTAAGAATATGATGTAAAATCTCTAACCTAGTGGTTACTGATAGATTAATTTATACAATGGCGTATTCAGAGCGATGACCAATAAGTCTAGTGGTCAGGGTGTTGACTTCTGGATCAAAAGTTCCTGGCTTGAATCCGAGGTATGGCATTAATGTTTATACGTCATGTGATAATGCGGATTGTGCCTTAAATGCATGGTATGTATGTGAGATGCAAAGTGTGACCTCCGGAATACAACAGGGTGATGCAATATAGTTTATGGTTCCGCCATTGTAGGACCGGGGTCGTGAGTTCGAAGGACGGTCCAGTCAAAGACCGTCGTGTATACGGGACCGTCGTGTGACGGGGTGTGGAATTTTAGAGAGTGGGGTGCTAGCTCAGGTGTTGTTCTCATCTGACTATGGTTCAAATTGCGAAGCAATGCCAGTAGCCCGTTGTGTTGTTCGAAGTGCGACTTTATCTAATTAACTACCTTGCACTGTCATAATACATGAAGTTCAATTCGCAAGTCAATGGAAAAAATATTTACAGGACAGGTGACCCTCTTATAACATGGTCAAATGGCACCGTGTTATAAGGAGACCTTTGCTATACGAAACATGAGGGGTCATACAATTTTGTATATTTGGTACCGTGTTATATCGAAATCGTGCTCTGAGATAGTCCGTGTTATATATAAACCGTGTTAAGCGAAACTTAGGAATTATATAAAAGTAGAGATTGCGTTCCGTGTAATAAGGAAATTAAAACCGTGTTATACGGAGTACTAAAAACATAAAAAAAAAGTTAACATATTTATTTGTATTTAAAATAAAGTTACATATATAATAGATAGTTAAATAATATAAGTAAATTCATGTAAGTTTTAAAAACATTTTAACTATGTATTAAACTGTGTGGACGTGTATAGGGCACACACAATACAGACCGACAGATGAACAGACAGACCAGACAAACTGAACAGAGAGACAGGACAGGACAAGTGAAAAAAATCTAACGGGTCTCTATTTAATCGCCCAATTGACCAGCAATAGGTAAAAATTAAACCGTTTTATACACAAACTATTATCGTGTTATAAGAGGGTCACCTGTAGTTACATATATTAGTATAAGCTTGATTATCCGAGGCCACCTCGGTTAACCTGAAACTGGGATAATACGAGCGTAGTAACACAAAACAGTGAAATACTGAAAACTTTCTGTGCTACATGTTGCTACTTCTGCCATTGAAATATTCATAAGGCAAGGAGGGTAGGAGTGGGTCAGCGGATTTGCCCACTGCGCAAGCAATCTGCAATTTATAGTTTGATTCCTTGGGTTTATTTCTATCTTCTGTGTGGGTAAAACTTTTCTTATGGATTTTATGTTCATTACTTGACGTTGACTGTCTATGCAGATTGGCTAAATGTGGACCTTGCACCAAAGAACTCAAACCGACCATCTAACCAGTTTTGACCTTCTTTACCAATTTCCTAGGACTCTTTCGACCAATAGATGTAGTAATTGAGCCTTTACATGTAATGTGGGGGAAAATCAATGCTACACTACTTATAAATTTCGTTGCACTCAAAGGGCTAAATGAGTAAGTTCTTACACAAATAGTTTCTTAAATTAGTCGTTCACTGTGAAATATGATTGGTTGGAGAAATGGTAATTTTGGGCCAAGCAGCGCCAGACATACAATATCAAGTAATGGACAAACACAAAGAAATTTGTTCTGACACAGAAGAAAGGATCCAAGAGATCCAAAGGAGGTAGCTTACACACTTCGAAATATAAAAGTACTATCCACTGCGTAGCCAAAAGGGCGTTGCAGTTTCTTTCGTGTGGTCAGGTGTGACCATTGCTCGCTGAGGCTCGTTAACCCTCGGGAATTGCTATGTATTCCCATTTGGTTTGCTTCGCAAACGAACACACAGCCAACGTCGTAATGGCCTTGAAGTGGCTATTATCAACAACGTAAATAAAAACACCCTAGAATCGGAAAACTTGGTATGGTTCCAAAAGCTTTAGGACGAAAAACGCTTGTGACGTCAGCGGTCGAAAATCGCAAAATCCGTTTCTTCTTCTTTCGAGGTAGGGGTGACGTCACATACCAGAGAGAAGAATGAAAGGGGTGAAAAAACTAATAAATTCATTTCAAAATGTTCTAGATTAAATTTTAAAATTCCAACGCTACACAAAAATCGCAAAAAATATATACTACCTGTGTGTCAAATTTCTCTATTGTAAGCGCCATAGATTCGTCAGGGCACAGCGTATAGAGACACACAGACAAACACTTGCTTTTATAATAGTAGAGATGAAGATTAACGAATTTTTCTTTTCTTCCCTCATCACATTTTTAAAGAATGTATAAGGTTGATGCATAAGGAAATTTTTATAGGATAAGGTTCATCTATTCATTTACTTGAAAACTAAACTGAATTATTTAAATTATTTTTAGAAATGAAAATTTGAAATCACGATGGTTTTGGAGTAATTAAATATTTTATTCTCAAGTACTGACTGTGTATGTATGAAAAGCTGATGAAACTCTTGTTTTCATAAGGAATTTCATCAATTTTGCATGCATAAACAGTCTATTTTCCTGAAGTTATGGAGGTTTTATACGGTGTTAGAGTTTTGCAATGCATATTTTCAAAAAATATGCTTTTTTTCTGTAAAAAAAAAAAAAAAAAAAAAAAAATATTGTTTAAAATACTGTTTAGTTTAACCATTTATACGATTATAATTTTTTCAGTAATTTAACGTGTCAGAGGATTCATTTAAGTTTTAAAACAATGAAAAAATTCTAAAATTTGCTTGTACTGTTTCATCAATAAAACATCAATAAAATTCTAACTACACTCTATAACAAAAAAAATCGACGCACCAAGAAGGAATCGTCCGATTGCTTTGAAATTTCGTATGCAAAAATGTTTTGACCAAATATGCAAATGATTAAAATTTGGTGTCCAATGAATGAATAGTGCGATCTCCAGCGCATCGGAACTGCGCATCCAGCAGATGTATATAAGGAGTTGTTCTTGAACTGTTGTTCAAAATTTCTGCTGCATTGCGATTTAGGATACCTTTCAACGACTGAAAAAATGCCTTGCCGCAGGATTCGAGCTCATTACGAGCAACTTTCAGAGTTTGAAAGAGGTCGTATCATTGAATTGAAAGAGGTAGGTTGGGCAAATCGGAGAATCGCTCGTCATGTGAGTCGAAGCGATGCGGCGATTAGAAGATGCTGGCAAGAGTGGGTGAACAATGGCAGATTTCAGCGTCATGATGGTAGCGGTCGACGTAGGACCACAACAGATCGCGAGGACAGAGTGATTATCATATCAACTGTCACAGCCTGATTCATCGCTATCAACCATCAGTCGTGCGACCCACATACGAGTGTCCACCATGACCATTCACAGACGGCTGAGCGAGCGAAATCTACGCTCGTACCGACAGTTACGCCACCTGCCACTCACGCCTGCACACTGTCGAGCCAGATTACAGTGGTGCTTGGCTCGATCAGGCTGGAATGATGCTGACTGGGGACGTATAGTCTTTAGCGACGAATCCCGCTACCAACTGTGTCCTGACGATCATCGACGACGTCTCTGGAGACGCCCAGGGCAGCGTGCCGATCCTGCTTTCACTATTGCAAGCCACACGGGCCCTCAACAAGGAGTTTTGGTCTGGGGTGCCATTTCCCTTGATAGCCGGACTCCTTCGGTCGTCATTAGAGGTACACTTACTGCACAGCGGTACGTTGACGGCATTCTGAGACCTGTTTTTCTACCGTTCCTTTCGCAGTACCTTGTGCTTATTTTTCAAGAAGACAATGCCAGACCACATACGGCACGTGTTGCTATGAACTGTCTTCAAGCTTGTCAAACACTTCCTTGGCCAGCCAGATCACCAGATCTCACTCCCATCGAGCATGTCTGTGATATGATGGGAAGGCGACTGTGTCCGGTAGGGAATGTTGATGACGTAGTCCGATAATTGGAGCAAATTTGGCACGAAATACCGCAGGAGACCATCCGGGAGCTTTATCGGTCTATGTCAAGCCGTGTGGCAGCTTGTATCCGGGTTTGAGGCAGGTCAACACCTTATTGAGCTCGTTACTGTAACTCTGAAATAAATCATTCAATTGTTCTGAAATTTTAATCATTTTTTATTCTGTACATAATTTTCCTATCCACCATTTTTTGTCTCCATCGGACAACTCCTTCTTGGTGCGTCGATTTTTTTTGTTATAGAGTGTATTTTAAAATTTTCAGTTTAATGTTTCAATGTTTTTAACATAATGGAACAGAGACATGTTGGGGGAGGCTAAATTTCTGTATGACATGTAGGTACATCATTCGATAAAACGAAATTAAATGCTTATCTTTAAACTATTAAGATATTAAATCGATTCTTAGAAGTTCCAACATATTTTGTGGACCTTTTAATCTTTCGTGACGTATATGCAAGGATCTAACAATCCAAGTTACAAAATCAGTCATAATATTTTAAATCCACAATATGAAAAACAGTCAAGAAAATTGTGATCCAAGTTTGTAGACATTTAAGAAATAATATTCAAAAACTTTTAAGAAATCGTTCAATTTTTCTTAATTTATAGTCTCGATGAACAATTGGTCTACAGTAGCATTGCGACCCCTTCCAGCAAGAACCCTTCCAACTCTGGAGGTTTCTCAATTCAATCCACAAAAATAAAGATTTTAAGAATTGTAGTCTAGACTGGGTAAAGAAAGAATAACTGCAAACAGTTGTTTTCGCATTTATTTTCTTGCAAACGGAATTAAGTATCCGAGTGGATTCCAAGAAAAACCATTTTAAAAAATCCCGAAGCTTCATTTGTCATAGTTCTGGTGCATTCCGCTTTTTGCTTTAGTTTTTAATGGCTCTGGCATTATTTTTCGGAGATCATAATGGGGGGTGTTTCCTTTCCTCTCTTATCGCGATTGTCATTAAAGAAAGACATAAATCATTACTTGTAGAACGTGAATTCATATTCATATCAACCCTCCTGATGGCTGTCATACCAGATCTTTGATGGACGAGATATCTCGTCATCACAAAAACTTATTATATCTTGAATGTTGTCATCGTCAAAAAATATGCGGTTTTTTGATGACAATATATCTCGTCGTTAGCAAAATTGGTCAGATCTTGATGGACGATATATCCCCTCATTCGAAAAACCTAACCAGATCTTTGATGTAAGAGATATGTCGTTAGAAAAACTGACCTGATCTTTGATAGACGAGATCTATCTTCTCATTAGGAAACTAAACCAGATCCTATCTCATCATTAGCAATATTGGTCAGATCTTGATGGGGGAGATATCACCTAATTCGAAAACCTAACCAGATCTTTGATGTAAGAGATATCATGTATTTAGAAAAACTGATCATATCTTTCGTGGACTAAATTTCTTGTCATTAGGAAAACTAACCAAATCTTGGATTTCGTAATCACCAAAACATTGGCAATATTTTCATGACCAGATATCTCGTCATTTGCGAAATTGGTCAGATCTTGATAGACGAGATATCACCTCATTCGAAAAACTTAGCCAGATCTTTAATGGACACAATATCTTGTCATTATTAGAAGAAAACAAAAATTTCTTTATATCGTCATAATGGCAATACCTTGGTGATGGGGATATTTCATCATTAGCAAAATTAGTCAAATCTTGATGGACGAGATATCTCGTTGAAACCACTTGGAGTGTTAAGTTTAAACATTAAGAACATTTTAATACGATTAAGTGAATTTATGAACCTCACAGTGATTAATTGCTTAGACTTTCGTAGAAACACCGTATACAACTTTCTGCAAATTTATTACGTGTTTTTCTAAAATTACATATAATGAAAATTAACTTACAAATATTAAGTAATACGAAACTATAGCATGCTCTTGGTCTTAAATAACAAAAGAGGTTAAAGTCTGTGGTTTACGACACAAAAAGGCAAACCCGTATAACGATCTTATAAAATCAATAGAACTCCTCTCATAGGGACAAAGGAAAATAACTTAATTAGGACCCCTCAAAATCAGTTGAAGTCAGTCACTTAGGGAGCTTAGGAAAGACTCTTAAATAAGAAATAATAATGACCCCTAAAAGTCAGTTGAAATCTTCATAAAGACGAGTTTAAAATGGAAAATGCAGGTTCTTAAAATCAGTTGTATTTTCTCATAAGGACAAGATGGAGGAAAATGCAATCACCTAAAATTTAGTGAAATTGCTCATAAGGACAGCAGAGTAAAGAATGTAATTACAAGCTCCTAAATATTAATAAAATTCTTTCAGACAACATGCTGATCATTAAGACAACAGAAGGAAAATACAGTCACCTAAAAATCAGTGGAATTTCTCAAAAGGACGGCAGGCTAAAAATTATAAATACCAGCTCCTAAAAATCAGTCGACTTTTACAAGGACAACAGAAGGAAAATATTTTCTCTAAAGATCAATAATATTGCTCTTAATGCCGACATGCTAAAACAGAAAAGTACAGGCTGCTGAAAAGGAGCCGACCTTTTAAAGGACATGCTGAAAATCAGTTGAATAAGAAACCAGTTTCATAAGGTCATGAAGAAAAATACCGTCTCCTTAAAATCTGTGGACTAGTGCAGGATGACACGCTTAATAAAGAAAACAAAACTCCCAAACATCCGAGAAATCCAGAGAACCAATTTTAAATGGAAAACTCAAGTGCTGATTACCAGAAACTATTCAAACTATATCCATTCTAATTGCGTTAAGAGCCGATTTGATGATAAATCATTTACTCATTATTCTTTCGGATTTTTTCAACTTCATTTTTTCCCTTCTACAGAGGAAGAAAAGACGTAAACCAACCGAGATCCCTGATTGCTTACTCCCAGAAGTTGGAAAGGGAAAATGGGAAAATTAGGAGGGGGGAGAAAAAATGTTCATAAAAATCTCTTATTGTTGTGGAGGGTCCATTGAAGAAAGGGGACGGCATTCGTAGAGAAAAAGAGAGCTGAGATGAAAGGAGGCGGTGGTTTAATATATAGTAGGGACCAACGAGAGAAAAATGCCTTATAATTAAAGCTCCTGCATCTTGTTACTCAACTCATCAATCATTGAACATAGCGCGTTCGAAAGAATTGGGGTCAATCTCTTATTGCGTTTGATTCCAGAGAAGGATCGCTAATGGTTGCAGTCGCATTCATTGATTGCGAGGGACTTTTTGTCTGCTTTTCAAAATAAACTTTTAACGTCCTCGATTCAGTCTTTCATGTCAAAAAGGAATAAAGAAATCCAGATATCGGGAAGTCTACGATTTTTATAGCGTGAAACTCAAAAATAATATATCTCTCGAAATCTTTTGAAATTAGGTATTCGTATTGAAAATCGGAATGGCTAGCACACAATGTCAAAGCAATTGTTTCCTTCTTAACTGCATTTAAAATGTGAAGATTCAAACATAATATAACTTCAAGAGAAAATTTCGTAAGTTACGTTTTTTGCTATTAATAATAGAGAAATGTGATGACAAGTACATTATTTGTTATGAATATAATAATTTCATTGCTTGTTTTAATTTTTTGATTGATATGTATAGACATCTATCCAACATACAAGAAGTCGACTTGAAGAGTAGTGTCCTGAGTGTACAAAAAATCATGGATTTCCGTGTACGGCTTGTTTTCCAGTAAAGTTGCATGATATGGCATCCTTTATGAGTAGAAACACGACAAAGAAGGTAGTAATTACTTATATACAAGACACTTAAGGAGGTTTACTTTAGCTTAATTATATTTGTGAGTTGTCAATAATAGATTGGTAACTTTTGGTAGTGTATTTCCCAAATAACTCTTTCAGTGTCTGTATGTTCAATATAAATGTATTAACATTCATACAAGTAAGCTGTTTAAGTTAACCTATGGAGTTCGAAAAGTTGCATGAGAATTATGGCTAATATATGTATGCAAATTATACCTCATTAAATACCTAGTAAATAAGTAATACACAAAAATGCCAAACCAAAATGAGTTTTGGTCTAAAATTTAAAAGATAAGCGATTAAGGAAATTAAATTTCAGCCAAACCAGTGTTGTCAATTTTATCTGTAAAATACACCCCAATTATTGAAAACAAATGCCCTAAACTATTATGTTACCTGTAAGTAACAAGCATTTAAAAGCTACTTATCTTACTTATTTTGTTTCTAAATATCATACATCAATATTGCTTCCGATTTTCTCAAATAAAAGTTACCTTTCATTTCAATAATTATTTCGAATGCGACGAGAAGTAGGGTAGGTAGTTATAACTTCGCACTGGAGCAACATATCGGACTATTGACCGACGGTGCGGGATCAATCCCGAAAAGAAAATCCGAGGAGAACACCTCGTCATTTTGAACCACGGTCAGAAGACGAGGTCAACAACCGAGATGCACCCAACTCTTCACACGACGCCAACGTGAGCGAAAAGAAAGAGCTTTCTTTCTAACATATTGGTGTCCGAATGAGTACATCTGAAATTCTGTTCTAATTTTAAATGCTTATCATTCATAAGATCCAAATATTGCAATTCTTGAACAATAATGATGGTGTTTCTGTCGTCGCGATCTGAACTCAGGCGATGTACAACAAAAAACACTATTTAATTTACAAAAGAATTAATTTTGATAAAAGGTATGCAGACGCGCTTGTTGACGATACATAAGCAGAAATTGTAATGCGCATGAAACGTCAAGCGGAAGTAAATTCAAAAGTATCGCCCTCTGGCGGATTTACGCGTAACAATATACTGAACAGTAGCTAGAGTAAATTCTTTCTATATTTTCTAACTAACGTTTCAATATATTGTCACAAAATAAAAATTTTGAATAATTTGTTTCTATTATTAGGTATAGCCATTTATCTGTACCCCGAGTTGGTTTGATCCAAGTGCCGTGGTAGCACTGTTGGCAGAGTAGTAGATGAGCAACCGAGGATTGCGAGTTTAAAACTACATCCAATCAACGACCGTCGTGTACGCGAGGGCTAGTGCACGTTAAATCTGTCGTAGCCTCAAATGGCCTCGCGTTGACGTGGTGTGGAAGTTTGAAGAGTGGGATATGTGAGCTCATATGCGACCTCGTCATCAGACCACGATTCAAAAGGGCGAGCTCAGGTCTCTTCCTTCGGGATTGATCAAGCACCGTCGCTAATAGCCCATTGTGCTGCTATAGACGTTAATACAACCACCAAACGAGCTCGCCGATTTGTCCTCTGCGTTGCCTTTCAGAGATGACAGGAGCCCACCTCAATATTTACCCTAATCTTACTAATGTCGCACTGCTGATAGTTTCACATTTTAGTTCTGTTTCTAGACTATATTGGGGGCCATCGTGGCTCAGTGGGTATTGCAACCTTCGAGTTGTAGTCGGTCGGCGCGGGTTCGATTCCTCCCAGGTGCATTCCTCCCTGCGTGTATTTATCACTTCTGTGTATCTGTAACTCGATATTGTATGTCTTATGTCTGGAACAGCATGGCCAAGTATGGTCTCTTATGCCAAAAAACACCAATCAGAACCAACTAGACTATATTGGGCTATCAAACAGAGAGTTCCTATGAAAAAACTGAGGTCTGGTGTAGGTTTTAAAAAAAATTATTGCTTATGAGGCTTGAGAATTTTCTTGTGCTACTTCGTTCTTTTCGCGTAATTCTACTTCAGTATCTTCTCCAATGCTCAAAATGGTGGCCTATTTAAAACTTTATTTTGATCTGAATTGTATATAAAAAAAGATTGCAACTAAAATGGGTGAGGTTGAGGCTCCATAAGGCCCTTTTTCACCATTAGTGAAAACTTCTTCTCAGTAAATGGCTACTTAAGTTGATGATGTCTAAGCTATTATCTCACAATAGCCCTGGAATCTTATCGGTCACACTTTATAAATTGAGAAATATAGCTTCACCTAGATGCTGTAGCTGGAGGCATTAGTCAGTTAAAAATAATTCTCAAAAAGACTTGTATTCTAGTTATTAAAAATTGATTCAGAAAAGCTTTCCTTGTCAAAAGCTATGAAAACGGAGACTTTTTTTTCGGTGGTTTTCCTAGGAGCAATCGCTAAACGGTCTATTTGCAGGAAAATAAAACATAATTCGGTCTATCGTTTTTCATTCAGAGCGGAAACTAGGTCAAAAGTATTGAGAGGAAATCCTTACAATCGTCACATCTAAAACCACCAATTACTTTGAGGATGGCGTTGACCGTACATAAGGCAAACCATCAACGAAAGCTGTAAATGAGAAATAATGTGAAAATTACTGTGTCGAGTTTTATCCCTCATTCATAATTTAAAAGTTCATTGACTATTGGGTCGTTATTTTACTGTGCGCTCGATACATATTTAACGCGATTGTGGTTGTTATATAACTTCAGAACCCTTCTTGGACATATGTCATACATCTATGTATTTTTATCTATATACACTTCTAAATTTATAAAGATTTCAACTACTGAACATAAAACTATTGATAATTTTACAGCATTCAAGTACTATAAATACATGTCTAGAAGCTTGTACATATTATTTCACTTACATCTACGAACTCGTAATACTGTAAACACATTGTATACAACATTTTTCAGGTACCAAATATAATAAATTCGTATTAAAAGCTTTTGGATATTGTAATCCAGTTGATGCCATTTTAGATATCAAGTTTGGTAAACCTGTAAAGAGCTTTCAAAAATCCAGTATAATTTAAGTATCACACAAAGAAACATCCATGTTTGGAATATGTAATGAACATGAGATATCCAAGATATAGAAATCCACGGAATCTTGTAGGGCTCATAAGTTAAAACAAGCTGATCTATCACACAATCTTAAAGGTTCGCGCATTGACGTAAACTCACGAATTTTAATGTATGTCTCGAAATTTTCGTCTCTCTTAAATTGTTACCCTACTTTCAAGCCACGAATTTCAAAACTTCGCTTTTTCTTAAATATGAATTTGATTTTAAAGAAGTGTACTCTATAAAACTACGCATAGATATACTTTCTAAACCTATACCGAAAGTATTCTCTCTAAAACTACAAAAGGTATTCTTTCTAAAACTATACTATACGTATTCTTTCTAAAACTATGCCATAGTTACTCTGTGAAACTTTACCAAAGATATTCTCTCTAAAACTACATCGGATCTTTCCCTTCGAGTTTGGTCTCAGACCGTCGCCAATCCGTTGCATTGCTCCAGTGGGACGTTAATTAAAATATCTACCACTAAAACTATACCATATAAGTATCTCTTTAAAACCATACCGTAGGTATATTCTATAGAACTACAAGGTATGTATGCTCTCTAAAACTATACCATTGGTATATTTTCTAAAACTATACCATAAGTATACTCTATAAAACTCTATACTTTAGGAATACTGACCAAAATTACACCGCGGGTATTCTCTCTAAAACTATACCATATGTATTATGTCTAAAACTATGCCATATATATATTCTGAATATTCATTCGAAGAAACATTATTCATCAAATGCTACGGAACACAAAATACCTTCTCTCGCTCTAAAACTAATTCTGAATTCTGCTCTTTACTCAGCATGAGTTCCGTAATGAACGTTACTCATCATTAGAGACACAACACAGATCAGGGAATTAGGCCCGCAATTTAGGCACGGCCCCTGGAGTAATTATACGTGCATAAAAATGCGAAGGATGTGGCGTAGAAGGGGTTGGGGATAGCTGAATGATGAATGTTTGATAACGGCGCAAGGATATGATGAACGAGATGGGTAAGACCGCAAATATATTATGGATATTTGAACAAAGCTCAACCTGTAAACGTAGAATTGAACCGGCTGAATGCATACCTACAAACGATGAAGTATTTCCGATATTAAAAGATCGCTCACTTTGAGGGCGAGCAGAAAGTGAGGATCGGAAGTCAGTGATAAGAGTTGGGAAATTTAAAGACCGAATGAAAATCGCTTTATATTTGCTTTTGGAAATAATTGAGTTCGGTAACAAATCGATTGATTTGGAGATCGAACCCGGGTTAAAGATAAGTTCTGCCTCGGTATAAATTTCAAAAATCACCAGTGCTTTGTTTTGTGTGTCTACCTTTTTGCTACATATAATTATTTACTTATTATTACTTACTTAATACTTTATATATATATATATATATATATATATATATATATATATATATATATATATATAAGTAGGGTATGGGGGTCACTATACCGTTATTCAAGATGACCGACGTTTGATAAGGAGTTGAGGATGTTGATAAGGAGTTGGGGTTTGTTGATAAGGAGTTGAGGTTGTTGTTAAGAAGTTGGAGGTGACTACAAAAAGAAGAGGGGTTGACGTTTGTTTGCATTTTGGTGAGTGACATTTTATCATTTTTTGTGCTGTGTTACCAAGGTAATTACTGGTAGTACCATCTGGTGGTGGGATAAGGAAACATATAATTTGGAATTAAAATAGGATGTTCTCGGATTTGAACCGGGGAACATGGGATCCGAAAGCAGATATGCTAACCGTTGAATTAGCGAGCAGTTGTGAGAAAGGGTTGTTTAAATGTACCAATATAGTGTAGTAGAAATGAACTTGTGTATATTTTTTATTTCTGTTTTGATTAACTAATTTTCTAATTATTTAGGTTGAGGCCCTGAACGACTGATAGCGCCATCTAGTGTTTTTTAATGGAACTAAGTTATATTTAAATATCGGTTTGGTTTTCTTGCATGCATTTACTAGTGCTGTTTAAATGAGAGGTACCGCTTATAGAGTGGGAAAAGAAACGATTAGTTATAAAATATTTATTTTTTGTACACTTGTATTTTTGAAGTAAATGGGGATTTATTTTCAAAGAAAATTATATTATAATAGGTGAATGTTATCCCAGCAAAAGGTCATAGCGACCAACTATTTTTACACAAGCACTTGGTGACTAAGAAATAATTGTACCCATAAGGCAGTAAGAAAACATTAAGAATTGTTTAGCAAGTGTAAGGTTAAAGAGAAGGAACAAAGTTAAACACGGAGTCTCTGATAAAAGTGACTGAAAAGAAAATTAAAGATTAGCTTAAATTACCGAAGTACACGTGTTGTGGTATCTGAAAAATGTTTGTGGAAACGGAAGAACTATTTGTACTGTTTAATAAAAAAAAAACTTTCTAAAAGCATAGTTGTAGTATGAACTTGTTTCTTTGGTCTTTGAATTACTTTGCTTCTTTGAATTTTTTCCTTATACTGTTTTTTAAAAAAATGAAGGATTCTAGTTACATTAGACCTACAAAGAAAAATGCGTGCAGACAATGTTTTCAGAAATATTGTAAAGATTCTCTTTGCTATGAGTATGGTAAATTATTTACAGATCGTGAAGGCTGGGCATATTTACGTCGATGGGAAAACGAATTAACGATTTATAGAAAGAAGAAACTACGATGGAAATTTATGGAAAAAACAGACAACTTGTAGCATACGAAGACAAATGAATAAGCTATACCTTTAAAGGATCTTCTATTGCAGCTCCTTTACTATTGGAAATAAGGGGAGAAGTGGAATGAAAAATTGTTGAAAGATTTAATTTTATGTTGGTGAACCGTAATAGAGATGGGAAGGACTCTATAGGTGCCCATAAAGACAAGGAGAAGGACTTGGTGAAGTATACAACAAACCAATTTTGCTTACACAGCTTGCAACGTGGAAATGCATCATGCCCTAGAATTAACTTAACGTTTCGTAAAATTCTAGCATCAATTAGCGATAAACCCCATATTTGCCCTTTTTATGGATATGAACTGCACTGCAAAAATTATCCGTTGTTTTTACGGACTTTTCCCGTATATTTGACGGTTTAAAGCTGTTTTGTTGACAAAACGGTTTTTTACCGTTTTTCACTCTAGCCCTATACGGTTTAAAACCGTCAGTTCAAATTCGAGTTCTCGTCATTACGGTATTGCTTTGCGTACGATAACTTTCCCTTTTCTTAAATCATTTTAAGATTATTTTCTACACTTGCTCCTATTTTTCAGCAATTATTTTATGGTTTTGAACATCATGTAAATAAAAGTGCGATTCGACTTTTATTTAAGCTTTTCGTTATTCATCAGTTGGCAACCAGGTCGTATGTTGTTTGGCCGCCATTTTTGATCGACGAGTGCTCAAATAGTTTCAACTCTAATTATCAGGTGAGCTTTTACTTACTTTTCATGCTCCTTTTGTTAATTTTTAGAAATTAGATTCTTACCGTAATGTCTGTGTTTAAATGTGAACTCTGTATTTTCAAAACAAAATTAATCAAACCCTATGTTGTCCTCTGGAGTTTGCATCGAAATGTTCACGGAGTAACATTCCCTTATGGTGCTCAATCTTGCCATCTCTGTTTTAAAAACTACAGGTTGTCCTAAAAGTTCCCGTACTCCAACTTTAAAAATAATTATTGCCCGTGGTTTTTTTTTAATTATTGCATTTTATCGGCTCTTTAATTTTTATCGTTTCATTTTCTTTGCACTCAAGTTGTTCGATAATAAAGTTCCACGTCATTTTGTTCTTCATTGCAAGATGAATTTCACGCATTCAGAGAATTGCGCTGTTTTAAACTTATTTTGAATGCAAATAATTTTAGCGACATAAATATCCAAGTGGTGCAATACCGAGTAAATATGGATCATTGAATTTATTTTATGTATTTATGGTCATGTTAGGGCATTGAAGTTGTGCAACTGAAACAGGTCAAGATAATATTTTAAGCAAATTAAAGCCAATTTTTTATTTCCTTAAAACGTGGAGGTGACGAGATGTTTCAGATTCATCTAACACAATGTAAATAGTCTTCAGGTATTTAATCAAAAATATACTATTCATGAGTATTCATTGTCAGTTGTTTTAAAATGGCCATAACCTCATCTTGAACTGTTGCTTCACATTCTTCATAGGAAACAAATTTGTTTTTAGTGTCATGTCATCTCGACATGAAGCGGATCTGGTAAGAAGCTTCAAAACATTTAATGACATTTGCCACATAATAGCAAACACTCTTTCTACCAAATACTTTGACAATTACATATTCATTAAATGCATTTGAGTCGGGTCGCAAAGATTCAGACAATGAGTAGAATGACAGAACATTAAGTTTTTCACTATTTTCAATTTATCTATGTAATGTGATTTGGTCATGTGAATCTCTGAAATGCACATGTTGTATCTCCCAAAATCAACATGTATCAGTATCTCATCTGTTCCAAGGTTATCTTTAGGTTGAAAATTGACCTGTATTGATGGGACTATGTTGCAAACATGCTTCATGAAGTAACGAAGCATATCATTAAATTTATTAACTAGCGCTTTGACTTCTATTTCAACTTTTGATTTAACCACTTTCTTAGCTGATAATTTTTCAAAAGTTAACAAAACATTTTCATGCTTTTCACATGCACATGTTTCTTACATCAGGTTGCAATACCCAACAGCTTAATCTGGGTTAACTACTCCACTCTGTTTGGTGGAATATTAATTTTTTTTTTCCTTCAAACAAAATTTTCTTGTCTTTTCAACCTATTTTTTTTGCTGAGCCCTCTTTTATGTCTTAAAGTTCTGGATCATTTTTAATTCTATTTCTTTTTTGCTAAGACTCCTTCCAGACTTTCTTAAATTTGATTATATCAGATTTCTTAGACATGGTACCAACTAGGCCAGATTGACATGATACCAACTGGTACTATGTCAGAAACAACAAAGAGAATTTCAGTCATGAGGATACTTAAATTATCTCCCAACTCAATGGCATATTTTTAAGGAAAAATTAAAAGATTTTATCAGCGTACACAATCAGACCCAAAGTTACAAGTGTTCAAACATTGTAAATCAAATAAAGCTGTTAGGCTTTATTCTACAGGTTCAAATCAGAACCAATTGGCAAGTTAAATCGGTACTGGTTAGAGAAAAAACAGTTGGACTGCTTATTTGTTTACCCAACATTGTTCTTACTTTAATAAATAACCATTTATAATCACTATTTTACCATATCATTGTACAAATTCCTGATAAGAAATATTTGCTCACCTCCATGGAGGTGAAATTTCAATGGTTGGATCACATTTATGCCTAACCTAAAACAATCCCAGCCATGTGCTTTGATTTCCAGATTGTTTTGTACATTTTCTAACTATATGTTGTTGAAAAAAGTTCAGCAATAAATGAAAATATATTAAGTTAAAAAATGCCATGGCAGTGACTGTTAAAAGAACTCAAGAATTTTCTGAGTGCAAATATAAGAAACAGACAAAATCATACTTGCTATTGAGTCAAAGATATCTTACAGTAAAGATGGCTCATTAGAGCTTCTTTTAATTACACTTTCAGACATGTACTGCCTTCTAGTAGACTTTTTTAAAGGTTATTTACTTTTTATGCAGAGCTGACAAAAATAGTAGGGACAAAATAATTTACTGATTTTTCAACATTAAATTTAATGAAAAATATAATAATTTCTGGTGCAATGAAATGAAAACTGTTAACAATGAAACTATTAATATTAAATACAGCTATTAAATAAAGGAATTTTTATACTTTTTAAGTTTCAACTATATTTCTTAACCTAGAAACATGGTTAAGAACAGCCACGGAGGTGATATTTTCCATGTTTAATTCACTTTTTTAAGTATAAATATGCAAATATTTATTCACTTGAAGATATCTGATGAAAATATACCTCAATTAAGATCTATTACTATTGTATAAAAATCAATTGACACATGAAATTCATAAAAAAAATACATGTGACTCAAATTTCCACTTAATTTCAGAATGACCCAGATACAGTATATCAACTTAATAATTTTTTGGAATATTAGAAGTGCATGAACAAGACTCTTGGTTCCAACAAGACGTTGTAACCTGCCATACAAGTTATGACACCACGGGCATGCTTCAAGATTTTTTTGGCGATCGACTCATCTCAAGAAACCATTGGCCACCTCGTTCCGTCATCTACACATTCCTGACTTTTTTTCTGTGGGGATATTTAAAGATCAAAGTTTATGAAGATAATCACCAAACAATAGGTGATCTGAAAAGTGCCATTACTCAAAAGATACAAGAAGTCATTCCCAGCATTTTGAAAGGTGTTTCTAAAAATATGTGTAAACTACTTCAGCTTTGCCTCCCAAGAAAATTGCAGAAATTTTAAACATTTACTATAAATGTAAGTCCAAATTTTTTTCTTTTATAAGTGCTTTTCACCATAACCTTAAAAATATTTGTTTTAAAGTTTGTTGATTTTGTATAGTAAATTCACGAATCGTCAGTACAGGAACTTTTAGGACACCCTGTACAATTCATGTTTTTCAAGATCATAAATTTGTCAAAGAAATGTGAAGAATTGAAGGCACTGTAATTGTGACAATTGTAAATTGCAGTTTAAGTACATGCGAGAACATTACTTTAACTGATTTGTCGCAGTTAATTTCTCACATAACATTTATAAAAAAAGGGTTGGGTGCTATAGTGTTTGATTGTATTTTTAAAATTAGCTTTAACCCTTAACTGCTGTGTTACAAACCGTCTCGTGACTAGTGTGGAGGGGTCTCTCAGACCTCGCTCACTAAAGTGTGTATAAAGTTAATTAATATATATTAATGAAAGATTCTTTAGATAATTATTATTTATACATTTTAAATTTAGATAATTCAATTCTTAACATGAATATATTTTATATTACTATACAAGTAAAGTAGATTCCATGTCTCTTCAGGCTCAGCTTTCGGAACTAATTTTGCAGGACATTTCAACCCTGGAAACTAAAACTATGTTGTGGTTTGGTGTTCTAATGGCACGATTAGGTTCCCCCCCCCCAGCATCCCATTTGAAGTTTTTTTTCCGTAGAAATATTCTTGTGAAGACGCACTTGAAATGTCTTCATCTGCATAAATTTCCGAATCCGTTTCATGTTTGCTTTCAATAGTATCCGAAATTTCACTGTCCCAGTACTCTATTTCCGACCAATTATCAACAATATCCTGAACTTCTTTTTGTGCTAGATACAGAGGTAGTTTCTTAGTAAAGTTTGTAACCATTTTAGACTCGGCTGAAATTCCATACTCAAACAGACTATTTCATTCAGCAAGAACACTAACGCAAATGCTGTGAAGGGTCTAAGAGACCGTGGGGGAAATGCAAATAGTGTGAAATACGAAATAGTTGGGACATGCAAACCAGTGTTGGAATGTGGCTTCTCTTGGACGTAGTAGGAAGGTACTGAATATTGGACATTGACCAATATTCACTTTGAGAGGTGGAAACGACCTGTCACTCGGGGTCTGTGAGACCCATGACAGCAGTTAAAGGTTAAATAAACTTGTAAAACTTTGAATAAAGCAAAATCACTAAAGAATTTTTCTCTGTCCTATTTGTATTTTACAGGTGTTTTCTAAGGATGAATCCTGATAAAGGATCCAAAGCCTCCAAAAAAAGAAATCCATGAATCAAAAAGTTTTGACCTTATAAAATAAACTTATGGACTTTGAATGGTGTTGAACATTTCATTGAATAGATATGAAAATATTAGGTATCTTGATTCTGTTAATTGCATCAAAGTTATTCTATTGTAATCGTGGTTTGATTTTTAAAAATTACAATCAATGAACCCTGATTATATTTGTATTTCTGTTTATTGTATATTTTTGCCTGCTCATTTTGTATTACTTAAATTATATGCAACAAACAAATGTACCTCACAAAACATTATGTAATTATCGTGTTCAGCACAGCACATAATGTAACCATATTTAAAGGTGTTTTGCTATTTAATAAAAGTTATCAAGGTTTCTTAAATGAAAAGCTCCAGAGTTCTATATTTTGAAAATTTATCACTGTTGACATTATAAGAAGACAACAATATTTATTTTTTCATTTATACAGACTTTTTTCTACATGCTTATATAGTTTGTTACTTAATAAGTGTCCTCAACATGCATATTGAAAAATGATTTACTTTAATTTTTATTATTCTGTATAATTGAATAATATTCTAGCATAATTTAGTTAGATTATTTAATTTAAATGTTTGAACATTATTGAAATAACAAAAGTAATAAATATTATACAGTGAAACCTGTCTATAACCATTCTGTAGGGACCTAAATAAAATATTGTTATAGACAGTATCGTTACACACAGATTTCACTGTATATTGACAGTATTATGAATAAAAGGTACTGTGTACGGCACAGTATTTTTCTTTAATTTATTTGCTCTGCAATAGTTCTATACTATTTTAAAAGATGACTTTATCATTTTATCCACACTTCAAAACTAAATTTCAGAGAAAACCCATTATTTTGTGCGCAAAACTGTTTCAACTGTATAGCTGATATTTGCATTTTTACACAATTTGTAAACCTTATAGTATTTAGTGTAATTGCATTATTTTGTGGTAAAACCATATTCACTGCATAATTGCAGCATATTTTTTATGGTAACTGGTTGTAACTTCAATTCCATATGGTTTTGTAAACAGTTATAAACTAAAAACTACAGTAAACTTGTTCTTGACTAGTTAAAAATAGTTCTGATTGCGAAATTATACTGTATTTTTTATGGTAACTGGTTGTAACTTTCACCGATTAAATACTTTTATGTAAACAAGTGAAAACTGAAACATACAGAGAAAACTAGATCTCATGGTAAAAAACAGTTGCGACTACAAATTTACTTCATAACTTTTACGGAAAAAATGTGATATATGGCAAAATACCGTTGTGAATACGGTTTTATTTAGTAACTTTTAAGGGGGAAACTTGGTCTTATATGGGGAAAACCGTCGAGAATACGGTTTTACTTCGTAACTTTTACGGGGGAAACTTGATCTCATATGGGGAAAACCGTCGAGAATACGGTTTTACTTCGTAACTTTTACGGGAAAAACTGGATCTCTTATGGGAAAAAACCGTTGTGAATACGGTTTTAATTCGTAACTTTTACGGGAAAAACTTGTTCTCGTATGGTAAAAAACCGTTATTTCTACGGATTAACTTCGTAATTTTTACGGTTAAGCACAACCAACCCAGCTGCCAGTTTAAAACCGTAAATTTTACGGGATTTTTTTTACAGTGTGGAACTCAGTACCGATAGGATTGAACACTAGACGATAGATGAAAAATGTTATAATTAATATTTATGCATTTGTGAATATTATTTTTTTTATGCTTACATTTTACTGTTTTTTTAATTTAGCTTGTTTCCTGTCTTACCACATACAATGTACTTTAGATTTTTTTTATTAAATGCTAGTTTTATAAATTGTCTTTTACAATGCAAGATCTGAAATGAAATTTTCTTTGCTATAAATATTTATGTTTTTTTAATTTAGATGATTTTACTTAAACACTAATCATATATTAGATGCTATAGCACATATTTTATTGCAGAAATTACTTTTAAGTACTGTACACTTAAGTAAAAGTACCAAAATCTTTTTTTTTTATTTGAAAACTTTGCAAGACCCATACTATGAACATTTTCCTGTACATTTTTTTTAATTGAACAAAAGAAATCTCACCCATATACCACAGACGTACAACACGGAACTTACAAAAGTAAGTTGATTAAACAAAGAAAAAGTGGAACAAAGTTAACTAAACTTACAAGATTTGATGACTTTAACAAATGAGTAGATACGCAGATGACTCCTTGTACATTTGAAGAAGTTATAATTCTATTGAAATCTAAGCCATATTTTATTTTATAATTATCTTACGACAGGCAAACTTAACTTCTATGTAGGCGTTGGATGGTAATACCAAACTCACTATAATACCATTTACATATGTGCAACTTTATTTACAGTTTATAAACAAGCATGGAACCCTGTGCCTATTTTGCATATCAATCGACCCCAATGGACCTTCGTAATTACATTTACAACGACGGTCCCAGGTCTCTTTACACATTCATGGATAACTCGCAACTGACAAAATGTATATACATGCCATTTCACAGTAGCGACCTCTAGTGACAAATAATAACTAAGCAGCACACAAAATATGGGCTAAAAATATTTTACTTTTACAGGTTTCTTAATTTTTTTTATCATGCATGAAAACACGCTTTAAGAATCAAACTGCTAAATGTCTTAGTTGTAAAATTTAAAAAACTTTTAATCTGCATTTAATAACTTTTAATAATATTTAATGTATATGTCTCAATCGTATGTTTTTAAAATCTTCATTATTAAAATGTGTGTAATAGATGTTTTTGCACAACAAATATATACTAACTTTTTACAATATAAAATAAAGAACAAAAATTTGTATATATATATATATATATATATAATAACAACATACAATATACAAAATAACATAACACACACAAAATAACAAAAAATAACCAAACAGCCGGGGTGCATTAACCAGAAATCGAAACTCGAAACTACCCATGCAAGCGCGCTGAAGCTGCAGACATAGCATGGTAAGCAATATAATTTCAAGAACACAAGAATTTCTAAAAAAATGTAACAAAAGTCTTAAAAAATAATAAAAAATGAAGAAATGTTGGTGGATCAGGGCGTCATCAGGGAGGAGCCTGACCCAAACAACATAAAATGGTGTTTTCTACATATGAGCAGCATTAGGCTGAAAAAATTGCTCATACACTCCCCCAAACACCACCAAAAATCAAGTAAAACAAAAACAGAACAAAATACCAAAACATAGCAGGAATAGAACGAAATGAAACCCGAAGCCGCAGCTGGGATATCATCAACAACAAGCCTAAAAATTGCCACCAAATGCCATCAATTACACAGTCTAACTTATATGCTAACATCATACCTCCGATGCAACAAGTCCAAAAATAATAATAATAATATGAAAATCCCCAGCCCCTTATCAAAAATATATTCATAAAAAGTAAAAAAATAAAAATAAAATTGAAAAGTAATTCCCATGGCTCTGGGTAAATTACGAAAAATAATTATTCATGTGTTGTGTAGGTGTTGATATTAATAAATCTTTCAAAAATATTTTTAAAGAATGAAAACGGGTATTTGTTATTGAGAAGTGTGTTTTTTAGATATTTACATTGTAATAAAAAGTTAGCATCAGAATTACAAATTTTTTTGAAACGTACCAATTGACCAGCTATCGTGTTGTAGTATATTCTTTTAGAGATATTGGAGTCCCAAAATATTAATTTATTGACTGTAAATTTAAAATCGCTTCGTTTATCATATACATTAATGTTAACTTTGCCGGATGAAACAGAAATTTTTATGTCTAGAAAATCAGTATTATTGTTATCCAGATTGGTTTTAATTAAAGAAAGTTCGTCTGGATAGATGGATTTCCAAATATTAGCAAAGTTGCTATTATTAAAAACAATTAAATCATCAATAAATCTAAAAGCAGTATTTATCTGAAGGCAAAAGTTTTTTTCAAAATAATGAAGAAATAAATTAGCAAGAATGGAAGAAAAATTGGAACCTTGGGGAATACCCTTAACTTGAATGTAAATATGCTCACCATTAAATATAAAATTATTGAAAATACAATAATTAACCAAAAATTCCCATTCCTCAAAATCCAGATCAATTAAGTTATTAAAATCATGATAGTAATAGTTCAAAACATCTCTCAATTTGTCCAGGGGTATGCTGGTAAAAAGGTCTTTAAAATCATAGGTCTGAATATCATTAATAATATTTTTATCCAAAAAATTCAAAACCTTGTTATTATCACATATAATCCATGTAAAGCCTTCATCAAAAATGGCAGCAAGAATAATTTTTAAATATTTAAATAGTAGCAAGCCAGGTTTAATCATATAAGAGTTATTACCACAGGTGATGTAACGGAATTTAATAGGATTTTTGTGAAATTTAGGAATAACGGTAATATAAGGTAAAATTATGTGTTGATTGGAAATTTTAACTCTTTTATTTGAAGAAATGATTTTTTTAATAATGGTATTATAAGTAGATTTACAGAATTTATATGTATCTGAATTCTTAAGTTCAGCATCAAGTAAATTTAAATAAAGTTTTTTACATATGAAAGCATAGTTACCTGAGGCTTTATCAACTGTAGTAATGATAAATTTATTTTGAATATCCTTAATGGCTGTGTTTATTGTCTTGTAATTACCGGTATTGTCAAAAATAGATTGAATATTATTATTAATAAAATCTTTAAAATGATCATATAATTTCCATTTCCATTCTGTAAACAAACATAAAGGGACTTTAAATTTAGAAGAGGTCATAAAACAGAAATTATCAATGTCTTCCAGAAAGCTTTTAAGTATACTATTTCTATTAAAATTATAAATGGGCCTAAATTTAGTACCTTTATACATAACATCTCTTAATTGGTCATTTTCAACAATACCAAGATCACCAGTCACTATGTGTCCTAAGTCTTCATTTAAATAGGGTCTGAAATTTATGTTGTCGCACAAGCATACAACTGTATCTCTATATAAATCAATCTTACTGCAAAATTGATTGTAATTAAAAATTTTTCTCCCCAATGGTAAATCATATTTAAAGCATTTTTTTATGTTAAGAAATTTTAAAGGAAAAATATTCTGTAGGTTATTCACAATTCTGTTAAAGTTGAATTTATCGAAAATAATATGTTTAAAACTTATCTTCATATAAATTGGATTATCCTTACTACTAGTTTTTTTCTTATTAATTTTAGAAAGTCTAGCTTTATAAATATCATGGAGTAAAAGTAAAAAATGAGGATTTAGAGAGTCAATGTTTGTAAGTAAATTCTTAAACTTAAGACACGTACCGTCATTCAAAGAAAATATGAATTTTTTTAAGGGTTTAAAATTAAAAGTTTCTATAAAGTGTTTTTCAATGAGTTTCAGGTTTTTTATAAAATTATTAAACTGGTGAATATTATCAGAAGTGTTAAGTTTTTTATTTTCACCGCTTCCTCTACATCCTCTCTTTGTTTTCTCTTTTGACGTATGGAATAAAGCAAAAGTATTGCAGTTATCAACATTAACCTGTGTATTTTGAAATAGATCATTCAAACCATAAGGAGCAAGTGTTTTAAATTTTAAAATGTTAATGTTTTCTTTAGCCAGTCTCAATTTTTTATCTTTGACAATATCAAGTATAGTAATTTGTGCATTGCTAAAACCATGTAAAGAAAAATGATGGAATTCCAGGTTAAAAGTGGAGTTGGAGTTATAATTTTTAATATTGGAACGGTGAAGGTTAATGCGTAAGTTCAACGAGTTACTGGTTTGACCAACATAACCCATACCACAGAGGCTGCATCTTAGAAGGTAAATGACATTAGAGGCTTTACAGGCTGGCGAAGTTGAGCTGTCGATAATGTTAGACTCATCCAACTGAGGGCAAGTCTTACAACGTTTATCGCTGCATTTGGAAAATTTAGGTTTACTCATAAAGTCAAAATTATCAACGTTAGGGTAACAGGATTTCGATCCAAGGGGGTCCCCCAAAATCCCCATGTACCGAGCACAGGACTTACCATTAGAATATAAGTCCCTTTTGCCAGGCGCTAAATTCATATTTGTACTATCCATTTGAAATAATAAAAAGTCACACTGCCCGAGAAGTGCGCAAAAGCTGCAACTAACTCTGACAGGTAAATAATAACAACATACAATATACAAAATAACATAACACACACAAAATAACAAAAAATAACCAAACAGCCGGGGTGCATTAACCAGAAATCGAAACTCGAAACTACCCATGCAAGCGCGCTGAAGCTGCAGACATAGCATGGTAAGCAATATAATTTCAAGAACACAAGAATTTCTAAAAAAATGTAACAAAAGTCTTAAAAAATAATAAAAAATGAAGAAATGTTGGTGGATCAGGGCGTCATCAGGGAGGAGCCTGACCCAAACAACATAAAATGGTGTTTTCTACATATGAGCAGCATTAGGCTGAAAAAATTGCTCATACACTCCCCCAAACACCACCAAAAATCAAGTAAAACAAAAACAGAACAAAATACCAAAACATAGCAGGAATAGAACGAAATGAAACCCGAAGCCGCAGCTGGGATATCATCAACAACAAGCCTAAAAATTGCCACC